>JAANYP010008745.1:0-10109 GCA_020465985.1 Centrapalus pauciflorus | reverse complement strand
TTTTATCTGTGTGTGGCGGATTGCGACCATTTGGTCACACAACGAGTGTCTTCTTATGGGCTTTGGTCACATTAAATTATGCCAAATGTGTCCGTAGGTGTTAAAAAGTGTGACCATATGCTCTTTTAAGTTAGCTAAAGTTGTATTTTGTATGACAATTTTCCATGCAATGACCACTTTATTTTTATTTGTGTGTGGCTGATTGCAACCATTTGGTCACACAATGAGTGTCTTCTTGTGGGCTTTGGTCACATAAAATTAAGCCAAATGTGGTCGTAGGTGTTAAAAAGTGTGATCATATGCTCTTTTAAGTAATGTAAACTTGTATTTTGTGTGACTATTGTCCATGCAATGGCCATTTTATTTTTATTTGTGCGTGGCTGATTGCAACCATTTGGTAACACAACGAGTGTCTTCTTGTGGGCTTTGGTCACATAAACTTATGGCAAATGTGGACGTAGGTGTTAAATAGTGTGACCATGTGCTCTTTTAAGTGAGATAAACTTGTATTTTCTGTGACTATTGTCCATGCAATGGTCACTTTATTTTTATTTGTGTGTGGCTGATTGCAACCATTTGGTCACACAACGAGTCTCTTCTTGCTGGCTTTGGTCAGATAAAATTAGGGCAAATGTGGCCGAAGGTGTTAAAAAGTGTGAGCATATGCTCTTTTAAGTAAGGTAAACTTGTGTTTTGTGTGACTATTGTCCATGCATTGGCCACTTTATTTTTATCTGTGTGTGGCGGATTGCGACCATTTTGTCACACAACGAGTGTCTTCTTGTGGACTTTGGTCACATAAAATTAGGCCAAATGTGGCCGTAGGTGTTAAAAAGTGTGACCATATGCTCTTTTACGTAAGGTAAACTTGTATTTTGTGAGACTATTGTCCATTCAATGGCCACTTTTTTTTTGTGTGTGGCTGATTGCAACCATTTGGTCACACAACGAGTGTGTTGTTGTGGGGTTTGGTCACATAAAATTATGCCAAATGTGGTCGTAGGTGTTAAAAAGTGTGACCATATGCTCTTTTAAGCGATGTAAACTTGTATTTTGCATGACTATTTTCCATGCAATGGCCACTTTATTTTTATTTGTGTGTGGCTGATTGCAACCAATTAGTCACACAACAAGTGTCTTCTTGTGGGCTTTGGTCATATAAAATTATTTCAAATGTGTTCGTAGGTGTCAAAAGTGTGACCATATGCTCTTTTAAGTGAGGTAAACTTGTATTTTGTGTGACTATTGTCCATGCAATGGCCACTTTATTTTTATTTGTGTGTGGCTGATTGCAACCATTTGGTCACACAACGAGTCTCTTCTTGTGGGCTTGAGTCACAAAAACTTATGCCAAATGTGGCCGTAGGTGTTAAAAAGTGTGAGCATATGCTCTTTTACGTAAGGCAAACTTGTATTTTGTGTGAGTATTGTCCATTCAATGGCCACTTTTTTTTTTTGTGAGTGGCTGATTGCGACCATTTGGTCACACAACGAGTGTCTTCTTGTGGGCTTTAGTCACATAAAATTAGGCCAAATGTGGTCGTAGGTGTTAATAAGTGTGACCATATGTTCTTTTAACTGAGGTAAACTTGTATTTTGTATGACTATTTTCCATGCAATGGCCACTTTATTTTTATTTGTGTGTGGCTGATTGCAACCAATTAGTCACACAACAAGTGTCTTCTTGTGGGCTTTGGTCATATAAAATTATTTCAAATGTGTTCGTAGGTGTTAAAAGTGTGACCATATGCTCTTTTAAGTGAGGTAAACTTGTATTTTGTGTGACTATTGTCCATGCAATGGCCACTTTATTTTTATTTGTGTGTGGCTGATTGCAACCATTTGGTCACACAACGAGTCTCTTCTTGTGGGCTTTGGTCACATAAACTTTTTCCAATTGTGGTCGTAGGTGTTAAAAAGTGTGAGCATATGCTCTTTTACGTAAGGTAAACTTGTATTTTGTGTGACTATTGTCCATTCAATGGCCACTTTTTTTTTTGTGTGTGGCTGATTGCGACCATTTGGTCACACAACGAGTGTCTTCTTGTGGGCTTTAGTCACATAAAATTAGGCCAAATGTGGCCGTAGGTGTCAAAAAGTGTGACCATATGCTCTTTTAAGTAAGGTAAACTTGTATTTTGTGTGACTATTGTCCATTCAATGGCCACTTTTTTTATTTGTGTGTGGCTGATTGCAACCATTTGGTCACATAACGAGTGTGTTGTTGTGGGGTTTGGTCACATAAAATTATGCCAAATGTGTTCGTAGGTGTTAAAAAGTGTGACCATATGCTCTTTTAAGTGATGTAAACTTGTATTTTGTATGACTATTTTCCATGCAATCGCCACTTTATTTTTATTTGTGTGTGGCTGATTACAACCATTTGGTCACACAACGAGTGTCTTCTTATGGGCTTTGGTCACATTAAATTATGTCAAATGTGTCCGTAGGTGTTAAAAAGTGTGACCATATGCTCTTTTAAGTGAGCTAAAGTTGTATTTTGTGTGACTATTGTCCATGCAATGGCCTTTTTATTTTTATTTGTGTGTGGCTGATTGCAACCATTTGGTAACACGACGAGTGTCTTCTTGTGGGCTTTGGTCACATAAACTTATGTCAAATGTGTCCGTAGGTGTTAAATAGTGTGACCATATGCTCTTTTAAGTGAGATAAACTTGTATTTTGTGTGACTATTGTCCATGCAATGGTCACTTTATTTTTATTTGTGTGTGGCTGATTGCAACCATTTGGTCACACAACGAGTCTCTTATTGTGGGCTTTGGTCACATAAAATTAGGCCAAATGTGGCCGTAGGTATTAAAAAGTGTGACCATATGCTCTTTTACGTAAGGCAAACTTGTATTTTGTGTGACTATTGTCCATTCAATGGCCACTTTTTTTTTGTGAGTGGCTGATTGCGACCATTTGGTCACACAACGAGTGTCTTCTTGTGGGCTTTAGTCACATAAAATTAGGCCAAATGTGGTCGTAGGTGTTAATAAGTGTGACCATATGCTCTTTTAAGTGAGGTAAACTTGTATTTTGTATGACTATTTTCCATGCAATGGCCACTTAATTTTTATTTGTGTGTGGCTGATTGCAACCATTTGGTAACACAACGAGTGTCCTCTTGTGGGCTTTGGTCACATAAACTTATGCCAAATGTGGCCGTAGGTGTTAAATAGTGTGACCATATGCTCTTTTAAGTAAGGTAAACTTGTATTTTGTGTGACTATTGTCCATTCAATGGTCACGTTTTTTTATTTGTGTGTGGCTGATTGCAACCATTTGGTCACATAACGAGTGTGTTGTTGTGGGGTTTAGTCACATAAAATTATGCCAAATGTGGTCGTAGGTGTTAAAAAGTGTGACCATATGCTTTTTTAAGTGATGTAAACTTGTATTTTGTATGACTATTTTCCATGCAATCGCCACTTTATTTTTATTTGTGTGTGGCTGATTACAACCATTTGGTCACACAGCGAGTGTCTTCTTATGGGCTTTGGTCACATTAAATTATGTCAAATGTGTCCGTAGGTGTTAAAAAGTGTGACCATATGCTCTTTTAAGTGAGCTAAAATTGTATTTTATGTGACTATTTTCCATGCAATGGCCACTTTATTTCTATTTGTGTGTGGCTGATTGCAACCATTTGGTCACACCATGAGTGTCTTCTTGTGGGCTTTGGTCACATAAAATTAAGCCAAATGTGGTCGTAAGTGTTAAAAAGTGTGACCATATGCTCTTTTACGTAAGGCAAACTTGTATTTTGTGTGAGTATTGTCCATTCAATGGCCACTTTTTTTTTGTGAGTGGCTGATTGCGACCATTTGGTCACACAACGAATGTCTTCTTGTGGGCTTTAGTCACATAAAATTAGGCCAAATGTGGTCGTAGGTGTTAATAAGTGTGACCATATGTTCTTTTAACTGAGGTAAACTTGTATTTTGTATGACTATTTTCCATGCAATGGCCACTTTATTTTTATTTGTGTGTGGCTAATTGCAACCAATTAGTCACACAACAAGTGTCTTCTTGTGGGCTTTGGTCATATAAAATTATTTCAAATGTGTTCGTAGGTGTTAAAAGTGTGACCATATGCTCTTTTAAGTGAGGTAAACTTGTATTTTGTGTGACTATTGTCCATGCAATGGCCACTTTATTTTTATTTGTGTGTGGCTGATTGCAACCATTTGGTCACACAACGAGTCTCTTCTTGTGGGCTTTGGTCACATAAACTTTTTCCAAATGTGGTCGTAGGTGTTAAAAAGTGTGAGCATATGCTCTTTTACGTAAGGTAAACTTGTATTTTGTGTGACTATTGTCCATTCAATGGCCACTTTTTTTTTTGTGTGTGGCTGATTGCGACCATTTGGTCACACAACGAGTGTCTTCTTGTGGGCTTTAGTCACATAAAATTAGGCCAAATGTGGCCGTAGGTGTCAAAAAGTGTGACCATATGCTCTTTTAAGTAAGGTAAACTTGTATTTTGTGTGACTATTGTCCATTCAATGGCCACTTTTTTTTATTTGTGTGTGGTTGATTGCAACCATTTGATCACATAACGAGTGTGTTGTTGTGGGGTTTGGTCACATAAAATTATGCCAAATGTGGTCGTAGGTGTTAAAAAGTGTGACCATATGCTCTTTTAAGTGATGTAAATTTGTATTTTGCATGACTATTTTCCATGCAATCGCCACTTTATTTTTATTTTTGTGTGGCTGATTACAACCATTTGGTCACACAACGAGTGTCTTCTTATGGGCTTTGGTCACATTAAATTATGTCAAATTTGTCCGTAGGTGTTAAAAAGTGTGACCATATGCTCTTTTAAGTGAGCTAAAGTTGTATTTTGTGTGACTATTTTCCATGCAATGGCCACTTTATTTTTATTTGTGTGTGGATGATTGCAACCAATTGGTCACACAACAAGTGTCTTCTTGTGGGCTTTGGTCATATAAAATTATTTCAAATGTGTTCGTAGGTGTTAAAAGTGTGACCTTATGCTCTTTTAAGTGAGGTAAACTTGTATGTTGTGTGACTATTGTCCATGCACTGGCCACTTTATTTTTATTTGTGTGTGGCTGATTGCAACCATTTGGTCACACAACGAGTCTCTTCTTGTGGACTTTGGTCACATAAACTTATGCCAAATGTGGCCGTAGGTGTTAAAAAGTGTGACCATATGCTCTTTTAAGTGAGGTAAACTTGTATTTTGTGTGACTATTGTCCATGCAATGGCCACTTTATTTTTATTTGTGTGTGGCTGATTGCAACCATTTGGTCACACAATGAGTCTCTTCTTGTGAGCTTTGGTCACATAAACTTTTTCCAAATGTGGCCGTAGGTGTTAAAAAGTGTGAGCATATGCTCTTTTACGTAAGGTAAACTTGTATTTTGTGTGACTATTGTCCATTTAATGGCCACTTTTTTTTTGTGTGTGGCTGATTGCGACCATTTGGTCACACAACGAGTGTCTTCTTGTGGGCTTTAGTCACATAAAATTAGGCCAAATGTGGCCGTAGGTGTCAAAAAGTGTGACCATATGCTCTTTTAAGTAAGGTAAACTTGTATTTTGTGTGACTATTGTCCATTCAATGGCCACTTTTTTTATTTGTGTGTGGTTGATTGCAACCATTTGGTCACATAACGAGTGTGTTGTTGTGGGGTTTGGTCACATAAAATTATGCCAAATGTGGTCGTAGGTGTTAAAAAGTGTGACCATATGCTCTTTTAAGTGATGTAAACTTGTATTTTGTATGACTATTTTCCATGCAATCGCCACTTTATTTTTATTTTTGTGTGGCTGATTACAACCATTTGGTCACACAACGAGTGTCTTCTTATGGGCTTTGGTCACATTAAATTATGTCAAATGTGTCCGTAGGTGTTAAAAAGTGTGACCATATGCTCTTTTAAGTGAGCTAAAGTTGTATTTTGTGTGACTATTTTCCATGCAATGGCCACTTTATTTTTATTTGTGTGTGGATGATTGCAACCAATTGGTCACACAACAAGTGTCTTCTTGTGGGCTTTGGTCATATAAAATTATTTCAAATGTGTTCGTAGGTGTTAAAAGTGTGACCTTATGCTCTTTTAAGTGAGGTAAACTTGTATGTTGTGTGACTATTGTCCATGCACTGGCCACTTTATTTTTATTTGTGTGTGGCTGATTGCAACCATTTGGTCACACAACGAGTCTCTTCTTGTGGACTTTGGTCACATAAACTTATGCCAAATGTGGCCGTAGGTGTTAAAAAGTGTGAGCATATGCTCTTTTACGTAAGGCAAACTTGTATTTTGTGTGACTATTGTCCATTCAATGGCCACTTTTTTTTTGTGAGTGGCTGATTGCGACCATATGGTCACACAACGAGTGTCTTCTTGTGGGCTTTAGTCACATAAAATTAGGCCAAATGTGGTCGTAGGTGTTAATAAGTGTGACCATATGCTCTTTTAAGTGAGGTAAACTTGTATATTGTATGACTATTTTCCATGCAATGGCCACTATATTTTTATTTGTGTGTTGCTGATTGCAACCATTTGGTAACACAAAGAGTGTCCTCTTGTGGGCTTTGGTCACATAAACTTATGCCAAATGTGGCCGTAGGTGTTAAATAGTGTGACCATATGTTCTTTTAACTGAGGTAAACTTGTATTTTGTATGACTATTTTCCATGCAATGGCCACTTTATTTTTATTTGTGTGTGGCTGATTGCAACCAATTAGTCACACAACAAGTGTCTTCTTGTGGGCTTTGGTCATATAAAATTATTTCAAATGTGTTCGTAGGTGTTAAAAGTGTGACCATATGCTCTTTTAAGTGAGGTAAACTTGTATTTTGTGTGACTATTGTCCATGCAATGGCCACTTTATTTTTATTTGTGTGTGGCTGATTGCAACCATTTGGTCACACAACGAGTCTCTTCTTGTGAGCTTTGGTCACATAAACTTTTTCCAAATGTGGCCGTAGGTGTTAAAAAGTGTGTGCATATGCTCTTTTACGTAAGGTAAACTTGTATTTTGTGTGACTATTGTCCATTCAATGGCCACTTTTTTTTTGTGTGTGGCTGATTGCGACCATTTGGTCACACAACGAGTTTCTTCTTGTGGGCTTTAGTCACATAAAATTAGGCCAAATGTGGCCGTAGGTGTCAAAAAGTGTGACCATATGCTCTTTTAAGTAAGGTAAACTTGTATTTTGTGTGACTATTGTCCATTCAATGGCCACTTTTTTTTATTTGTGTGTGGCTGATTGCAACCATTTGGTCACACAATGAGTCTCTTCTTGTGAGCTTTGGTCACATAAACTTTTTCCAAATGTGGCCGTAGGTGTTAAAAAGTGTGAGCATATGCTCTTTTACGTAAGGTAAACTTGTATTTTGTGTGACTATTGTCCATTCAATGGCCACTTTTTTTTTGTGTGTGGCTGATTGCGACCATTTGGTCACACAACGAGTGTCTTCTTGTGGGCTTTAGTCACATAAAATTAGGCCAAATGTGGCCGTAGGTGTCAAAAAGTGTGACCATATGCTCTTTTAAGTAAGGTAAACTTGTATTTTGTGTGACTATTGTCCATTCAATGGCCACTTTTTTTTATTTGTGTGTGGCTGATTGCAACCATTTGATCACATAACGAGTGTGTTGTTGTGGGGTTTGGTCACATAAAATTATGCCAAATGTGGTCGTAGGTGTTAAAAAGTGTGACCATATGCTCTTTTAAGTGATGTAAATTTGTATTTTGCATAACTATTTTCCATGCAATCGCCACTTTATTTTTATTTTTGTGTGGCTGATTACAACCATTTGGTCACACAACGAGTGTCTTCTTATGGGCTTTGGTCACATTAAATTATGTCAAATTTGTCCGTAGGTGTTAAAA
Source organism: Centrapalus pauciflorus (assembly GCA_020465985.1). NCBI lineage: Eukaryota > Viridiplantae > Streptophyta > Magnoliopsida > Asterales > Asteraceae > Centrapalus > Centrapalus pauciflorus. The sequence continues at coordinate 2,227 of JAANYP010008745.1, read as the reverse complement.
AGTGTGACCATATGCTCTTTTAAGTGAGCTAAAGTTGTATTTTGTGTGACTATTTTCCATGCAATGGCCACTTTATTTTTATTTGTGTGTGGATGATTGCAACCAATTGGTCACACAACAAGTGTCTTCTTGTGGGCTTTGGTCATATAAAATTATTTCAAATGTGTTCGTAGGTGTTAAAAGTGTGACCATATGCTCTTTTAAGTGAGGTAAAGTTGTATGTTGTGTGACTATTGTCCATGCAATGGCCACTTTATTTTTATTTGTGTGTGATTTGGTCACACATCGAGTCTCTTCTTGTGGACTTTGGTCACATAAACTTATGCCAAATGTGGCCGTAGGTGTTAAAAAGTGTGAGCATATGCTCTTTTACGTAAGGCAAACTTGTATTTTGTGTGACTATTGTCCATTCAATGGCCACTTTTTTTTTGTGAGTGGCTGATTGCGACCATTTGGTCACACAACGAGTGTCTTCTTGTGGGCTTTAGTCACATAAAATTAGGCCAAATGTGGTCGTAGGTGTTAATAAGTGTGACCATATGCTCTTTTAAGTGAGGTAAACTTGTATATTGTATGACTATTTTCCATGCAATGGCCACTATATTTTTATTTGTGTGTTGCTGATTGCAACCATTTGGTAACACAAAGAGTGTCCTCTTGTGGGCTTTGGTCACATAAACTTATGCCAAATGTGGCCGTTGGTGTTAAATAGTGTGACCATATGTTCTTTTAACTGAGGTAAACTTGTATTTTGTATGACTATTTTCCATGCAATGGCCACTTTATTTTTATTTGTGTGTGGCTGATTGCAACCAATTAGTCACACAACAAGTGTCTTCTTGTGGGCTTTGGTCATATAAAATTATTTCAAATGTGTTCGTAGGTGTTAAAACTGTGACCATATGCTCTTTTAAGTGAGGTAAACTTGTATTTTGTGTGACTATTGTCCATGCAATGGCCACTTTATTTTTAGTTGTGTGTGGCTGATTGCAACCATTTGGTCACACAACGAGTCTCTTCTTGTGGGCTTTGGTCACATAAACTTTTTCCAAATGTGGCCGTAGGTGTTAAAAAGTGTGAGCATATGCTCTTTTACGTAAGGTAAACTTGTATTTTGTGTGACTATTGTCAATTCAATTGCCACTTTTTTTTTGTGTGTGGCTGATTGCGACCATTTGGTCACACAACGAGTGTCTTCTTGTGGGCTTTAGTCACATAAAATTAGGCCAAATGTGGCCGTAGGTGTCAAAAAGTGTGACCATATGCTCTTTTAAGTAAGGTAAACTTGTATTTTGTGTGACTATTGTCCATTCAATGGCCACTTTTATTTATTTGTGTGTGGCTGATTGCAACCATTTGGTCACATAACGAGTGTGTTGTTGTGGGGTTTGGTCACATAAAATTATGCCAAATGTGGTCGTAGGTGTTAAAAAGTGTGACCATATGCTCTTTTAAGTGATGTAAACTTGTATTTTGTATGACTATTTTCCATGCAATCGCCACTTTATTTTTATTTTTGTGTGGCTGATTACAACTATTTCACACAACGAGTGTCTTCTTATGGGCTTTGGTCACATTAAATTATGTCAAATGTGTCCGTAGGTGTTAAAAAGTGTGACCATATGCTCTTTTAAGTGAGCTAAAGTTGTATTTTGTGTGACTATTTTCCATGCAATGGCCACTTTATTTTTATTTGTGTGTGGATGATTGCAACCAATTGGTCACACAACAAGTGTCTTCTTGTGGGCTTTGGTCATATAAAATTATTTCAAATGTGTTCGTAGGTGTTAAAAGTGTGACCATATGCTCTTTTAAGTGAGGTAAACTTGTATTTTGTGTGACTATCGTCAATGCAATGGCCACTTTTTTTTATTTGTGTGTGGCTGATTGCAAGCATTTGGTCACACAACGAGTCTCTTCTTGTGGGCTTTGGTCACATAAACTTAAGCCAAATGTGGCCGTAGGTGTTAAAAAGTGTGAGCATATGCTCTTTTACATAAGGTAAACTTGTATTTTGTGTGACTATTGTCCATTCAATGGCCACTTTTTTTTTTTGTGTGGCTGATTGCGACCATTTGGTCACACAACGAGTGTCTTCTTGTGGGCTTTAGTCACATAAAATTAGGCCAAATGTGGCCGTAGGTGTTAATAAGTGTGACCATATGCTCTTTTAAGTGAGGTAAACTTGTATTTTGTATGACTATTTTCCATGCAATGGCCACTTTAT
>JAANYP010008743.1:35000-63256 GCA_020465985.1 Centrapalus pauciflorus | reverse complement strand
ACCTGCTCGGATGAATTGAGTACGGCTAAAAAGTTGCTTTGTGAAGTATTTTTCCCGATCAGGGATCAAAGCAAAACGTGGAGTGGAGGGAAGTGTGCGCATACGTTCCAGAAGTTCCGATATCATTCGGACGTGTACAAGTTTAGTGCGGCTAGAGGAGAGTATAGAGTTCCAGATGTTTGCCAGTACCAAATGACTTAACGAAATACACGGTGATCCAGTCAACAAAGCATTCACAACCACGATTTCTTTCACTTTCACGCTTGTAGTGTCGACATTTCGGGGCAGCACATTATACAACACAAGCTTCCATAACACCTTAGCTAAGGGCCTAAGATCTTTACGTGCGTGGGCATTATATGTTCTAGCCTGAGTGGGAGTGAGTTCAAACACGGTTGTCAAATATGTCTGCCAAATTCCCGGGGACACAAGAGGAATTTCCTTTAGACTGTCCTCATCCCATATCTCATGTTCCAAGATGCTTCCATCAGCTGCAGTAGGTGCATCAAAACCTAAGAGTTGCTTTAACGTCTCCGCAGAAATCTCAACTTCATGACCAGCTACTGTTTCCTGAAGAGTTAGAGGTGCTAACAGGTCACCTCTTTTCCTTGTGACCGTAGTGCAAAACTCCTCCAATGCGTCTTGGTATATCACATCCTTGGTCCAGTCTAGAGCCGATGACCAACCTAAACGCCCAAAAGCGTTGAAAACTCCGTAGTCTTTAAATTCGTCCCTATGCACACCTTTTTCCAAAAGGAACTTAAAATTCGAATCAATCTCCAGCACCTCCACTGGTTGTTCTACTTCTCGTACTGGAGAAGGCGTTGGAGACACGGTTTGGCGGGAACGCTTTCGTGTGCTGGATGTTGCAGTTTGTTTCTGCTTCCTTGCTGAAGCCCTAGTCATGGCTATAGACAGTGATACAAATCATATCAGATGCTATGCCCCACGTGATGGATCGAATGCAAATGATGAATGCCTACTGGAAGTGATGATGGACAATGCACTCTAACCCTAGGTCAATGAAATCTTGTGCTTACTAAACACCATGACCACTGTGGGTTTGTGTGGTTTGACCTTAAAAACATGTACCCACATGGTTAGTGTAGCAACAACCTGTGCAACAACTCACCCCTCCCCAACTTAGTTGCAAAGAGGGAGGTTACTACCGCTATTACTGGAATTCTATGGGTGAGAGTACCCAACACACTCATAGGCTGGAGCATACACCATCAACGCTATCACACACTCACAATGACCACAAAGAACATATACACGCATCACATCATGCCACTGAATCACATACAACCCATAGCAAACAAGTGCACACAACCCTAGCTTCTAAAATCGGACCCCTAACTTCATAAAACCGCAAATGTGCGTGATGTACATGCAAGATACGAGAAATACAACCACATACATACATGAGCAACATCGAATTCCAAAAGACACACACAAATCCACAAAAAGCCCTAATCGGTTCATGGAACCCACAAGAGAAGCATAAATGCTAAAGATGAACTTGAAATTGTTACCTGATCGACGGAGAGAAGGAAATGCGTGAGGGATGAGATCAACAATGGAAGAAACCGTCGGCTTCGCAAGAGAGAGAGACGAGAGCGTTTTTGAGAGAGAGAGGACGGTAGGTGCGAAATAAATGAGGTGGGTGGGAGTTTAAATGACGAAAATCGCTTGGGCGTCCTACCCAGCGTCTAAGACGCAGCCCTGGCGTCCGTGCGGCTATTTTAGGCGTCCTAAAGACGCTATCCCTCTGTTTAATAATTAATTCCAGCGTTTCCAACGCCTACTAGGACGCTGGTGCTCCAAATTCACTCAACACTCGTTCTACCAGCTTTTCAACTCCTGTTTGCTCAATAACGGCCACTCCCGCTCATTTCCAAATTGAAAACACACATTAAATTAACTAAAATCAACTTTAAACAAAAACAAAACAACCATTTTCGTAGGGAACACGACTATACTTAGCACGTATAGTAAGCCTTTAAACCACCTAATTACTTAGATGGACGAGTTTAGTCTCGTGAGGGTTTGCAGTGAATATACCCACAAAATTCGTAGTCATTTTACTTACAGAGATGAGTCGGTTGGCTCTTTGAGAGCCACTACCTCTATCAAGGTTGCTTGATTACCATCAGTGCTTACCGGACCTTCAACGTACATCTTAAGTCTATGGCCATTCACTGTAAACGAATGTCCATGCTTAAGATCCTTGACTTCCACAGCTCCATTGTCATACACGTGAATTACCTCATAAGGTCCCGTCCAGTTACTCCTCAGCTTTCCTGGAAACAATTTAATGCGTGAGTTATAGAGCCAAACCTTATTGCCGACTGCAAAAGTCTTCCTTCTCAAGCATTTATCATGGAAATGCTTCGTCTTTTCCTTGTAAATCCTCGCACTTTCGTATGCCTCCAATCTGATCTCTTCCAATTCTGCCAATTGAAACTTCCTCATCCTTCCTGCATCGGAAATATCAAAGTTAGCATTTCTAATTGCCCACGTAGCTCTATGCTCTAACTCTACAGGTAAATGACAAAGTTTCCCATAGACTAGCCTATAAGGTGACATTCCAATAGGGGTCTTGTATGCAGTCCTATAAGCCCATAATGCGTCATCTAATCTCAACGACCAATCTTTGCGATTAGGCTTAACAGTCTTTTCTAAGATTCTTTTGACTTCCCTATTGGAAACCTCAACTTGGCCGCTCGTCTGTGGATGATAAGGAGTGGCAACGCGATGAGTTACCCCATAATGCTTTAACAAGGTGAGAAACTGAAAATTTTTAAAATGAGTTCCCCCATCGCTAATAATAGCTCGGGGAATCCCATGGCGTGAGAAAATGTTCTTTTTCACAAATTTGCACACCACCTTGTTGTCATTATATCGCGTTGCCTCAGCCTCAACCCACTTAGAGACATAGTCTACGGCCACCAAAATATATTCAAAACCAAAAGAGACAGGAAAGGGACCCATAAAATCGATTCCCCAAACATCAAAGATTTCTACTTCTAATATGGGAACCATGGGCATTTGATCTCTCTTATAAATCCCCCCAACCTGTTGGCATCTCAGACAGGACTTAACATACTCATATGCATCTTTAAACAATGAAGGCCAAAAGAAACCACAGTCTAACACTTTATGGGCTGTTTTCTTGGCACTAAAATGCCCCCCACATGCTAAACTGTGACAATGAGTAAGGATATCAAGTTGGTCCGTCTCCGGAACACATCTTCTAATCAACTGATCAGCACCAATCTTGAAAAGGTCAGGATCGTCCTAGATGTAATACTTGGCTTGGGCGTAGAAACCTTTCCGCTGCTGTGACGTCCAATGGCTCGGTGTCTTACCTGTCACAAAATAATTAACCAAATTAGCAAACCACGGCAATTTAGACACAAATAACAGCTGTTCGTCAGGAAAAGATTCCTTGATCACTTCAATGGAATTTGGAACCAACGTGGGCAGCCTTGACAAATGATCAGCCGCCACATTCTCCGACCCCTTTTTATCCCGTATCTCCAGATCAAACTCTTGCAATAATAGAATCCACCTGATCAGTCTTGGTTTGGCATCCTTTTTGCTCAAGAGGTACTTCAATGCACTATGGTCCGAGTAGATTATCACCTTGGCACCCCATACATAAGCACGAAACTTGTCTAAGGCATACACAACCGCCAATAACTCTTTTTCTGTGGTAGTGTAATTCTGCTGAGCCTCAGAAAATGTTTTGCTTGCATAATAAATCACAACCGGCTTCTTATCAACCCTCTGTCCCAGCACTGCTCCCACCGCGAAGTCACTTGCATCACACATGATTTCGAATGGCTTCGTCCAATCAGGTGACTGCAAAATGGGAGCATCCGTAAGCTTAGCCTTTAATAGCTCAAATGCTTTTAGGCATGCTTCATCAAACACAAATTCAGCATCCTTAGCTAAAAGATTACACAACGGCTTTGAAATGGTGCTGAAATCCTTGATAAATCTTCTATAGAATCCCGCGTGCCCCAAGAACGATCTCACTCCCTTGACGCTAGTTGGTGGTGGCAAAGATGAAATAAGCTGAATTTTTGCCTTGTCCACTTCCATACCTTTCTCAGAAACTACGTGGCCTAAGACAATACCCTCCTTGACCATGAAGTGGCTCTTCTCCCAGCTCAACACCAAATTCGTTTCGGTGCATCTTTTCAAGACTTGCTCCAAATGGTACAAACAACCCTCAAATGTCTTATCAAAGATAGAGAAATCATCCATAAAAATCTCTAGCGAGCCTCCTACCATATCTGAGAATATCGCCATCATGCAACGTTGAAACGTGGCAGGAGCGTTACACAACCCAAATGGCATCCGTCTATAGGCGAATGTCCCGTAAGGGCATGTGAACGTGGTCTTTTCCTGGTCATCAGGGTGGATAGGAATCTGATTGTACCCTGAATATCCATCTAGAAAACAGTAGTACTTCTGGCCTGCCAGCTTCTCAACTATCTGATCTATGAAAGGCAACGGGAAGTGATCCTTTGATGTGGCCGCATTCAACTTCCTATAGTCTATGCAGACCCTCCAACCTGTTACTGGTCTGGTTGCAATCTGCCCATCTTCGGTGTTTATCACTGTTACCCCCGACTTCTTGGGCACGGTCTGTGTAGGGCTGACCCACTGGCTATCAGAAATGGGGTAAATGATACCCGCATCTAACCACTTCAACACCTCCTTTTTTACCACTTCTCTCAAGTTTGGGTTGAGTCTCCGTTGTGCATCCCTTGATGGTTTACTATCAGCCTCCGTGATAATTCTGTGCATACAAATGGTAGGACTTATCCCTTTTAGATCAGAGATTGTCCAACCCATAGCTGCCTTATGCTTTCCCAAAACTTCAATCAGTGCCTCCTCTTCCTCTTTTGTCAAATCCGAAGCTATAATCACTGGCAAACTCTCTTGTGGCCCCAAAAATACATATTTGAGATGTGTGGGTAAGGTCTTGAGTTCCAGTGTAGGAGCCTGCTCCAAAGATGGTTTGTTTGACTCCGGGAGATTTTCTGGTAGCTTCTCAAACTTGATTGACCATGGAGGTTGCTTACTCGGCTTTGTTCCTCCAAACATTTCTTCTAAGCTCATCAACCAACCCCAATCAACCTTTTCATTCTCCTGGCATGACAATGCATATCCCAACTCATCCCTGCTAGTCATGAGTGATGTCTGTGATCCTGCTAACTCATCAAGATAATCTATAAAATAGCACTCTGAATCATCAGAAACATTAGAAACAGCATTGAAAACATTTAACTTCAACTTTCTATTCCCGAAGGCTAAATCCAAGGCACCCGTCCTACAATTAATTTGGGCATTAACAGTGGCCAAAAATGGCCTACCCAAAATAATTGCAGGCTGGTTATCCCGACTTCTTTGATCTGAATCTAAAACAAGAAAGTCCACCGGGTAATAGAAATCCTCAACTTTTACAATCACATCGGTTAACATGCCCCTTGGAATCTTAGTGGATCGATCAGCTAATTGTAACACCACATCTGTGGGTGTTAAGCTTCCCAAATCGTGCTGATCGAATAAGTTTCCAGGGAGTATGTTAACACTTGCTCCCAAATCTAGCAATGCTTTTTTAATTCTGATATCACCTATAGTAACAGAGATAAGAGGTGAACCTGGATCCTTAAGCTTGGGTGGCAATGAACTTGAAACTACTGCACTTACCTGCTCCGTGAGGTGAATTTGCTTTGGCAATACCGTAGGATACTTGCGCTTCTGAGTGCACAAATCTTTCAAGAACTTTGCATATGCCGGAATTTGCTGCAATGCTTTCACCAATGGAATGTTGATCCTTACCTGATTGAATGTGTCCCATAGATCCTCTATCTGTGGCCCTTTCTTCCCATACATTGGTCTATTCGGGTCCTCTAGAGCTGATGGGTATGGAGGTGTCGGTTCAGGCTTTGGTTGCTCTTCTTTTTGCACCACAACCTCCTCAAACTGAACTTGCTTCTTCAACTTTACCTCCTTCTCAGATTCTGAATGTGGAACTTCCTTCCCATCATCTATAGTCTCCTCAACATCACTATCTTCATCTTCTACTTCCGGCATCACAACTTTGTTATCAACCTTCTTCCCACTTCGCAAGGTAGTAACTTTCTGCAACTCACTCACTTCGTTCAACTCTTCCACCTCATGTACTGATTGTTTTTCCTTGCCTTTTGAATGAGACGGATTGACTTGGGTATTACTCGGTAATCTACCTTCATCTCTTTTCGTAAGCTGATCTGCGATCTGCCCCATTTGCTTCTCTAGACTGGCCATTGACTTCGTCTGCACATAGGATTGTTGCTTTAGGTAATCCATAAGCTGATCCATCTTTGAATCCTTAGGAGCTTCATGAACAACTGGTTCCTTTTCTTCCTTAGTAACCGATGATGTACCACCATAAAAATTTCTACCCTGTGGGTACCGGTTCCCTTGATCAAATCTGGGTTTTGGATACTCCTCGGCTCTTTGATCATCTCTCCAACGAAAATTAGGATGACGCCTCCATCCAGGATTATAAGTTTCTGAATGAGGGTCAAACCTATCTTGCCTTGGTCGAAAACCCGAGATCTCACTTGCTTGCTCGCCTTGCACATGATAGCAAAATTCTGAAGTGTGAGTGTACTCCCCACAAGTGACACACATCACCGGTAATCGCTGTTCCATCTGCTCCTTTTTCATCAACACATCCAACTTCTTGCTAAGAGCTTCCATATTCGTTGTGACATCCCTTTTCCAAGCATTGTCAATTCCCAATACTTGAACTCCAATTGGCGTTTCAGACCCGGCTTGCACCTTTGACCCCTTAGCTAACTGTGCCAACAATTCCCATGCCTCATCATGCTCTTTGGCCAAGAATGTACCCCTCGAGGCTGCGGTAATCATATTTCTGCTCTCTTGGCTGATACCATCGAAAAAATTCTTCACCAACATCCACTTGGGTACCTCATGATGTGGACATGCCCGTAACATCTCATTCAGTCGCTCGAAAGCCTCATGAAATTGTTCCCCCGGCTTTTGCTTGAAACTGGTGATGCTATTCCTCTTTTCGGTGGTCTTACTAATCGAATAAAACTCGTTGAGGAAAGCCCTCTTCATCTCCTCCCAGTTACGAATACTGTTAGCTGGTAGAGACGTGAACCAGTACTTTGCTTTATCCTTGAGAGAGAATGGGAACAATCGTAGTTTGAGAGTATCTACGGGTAGTCTTTGCACTCTGTTAGCTTTGCATATTGCTGAAAATTCTGCTAGGTGATCGTATGGTTCCTCGCTCTTTGTTCCATGAAAATGAGGAATGATGCTGAATAAGTGAGTCTTTATTTCCGGTTCATTCTCAATTTCAGGATACAGTATCGGTGACATATCGGGAACATCACCCGGTCTGTAGTGAGACTCCACAGTCCTCCTATCATCTCCCATGTTTACAATGGGTTCGGTGTCACTTTCAGGTTCCTCTGAATGTATGGATTGCTCTTCGGAATCAGATGTCTCCAGTGTGCTCGGATTACCACTGGTCTCACCACTAGGCCAATAACCTCTGTGTAGCTTCCTCAATGAACGAGCAGTCCTTTCAATTTCTGTTTCGTATTGCAATGGAGAAGTTCGCCCTGAGTAACGAGTATGCATATACCTGAGATACACACACACACGTGAAGATTCTGAACTTTGCTGTTCAGAATGTTTAAGAAAATAAAAATACTGAAAAGTAAATTAAACTAAAACAAACTTAACTAACTACTATAAACAAGAATATTTACAGAAACAGTTAATCCAAACTACTTTAACAAGCGCTGCCATTCCCCGGCAACGGCGCCATTTTGATGGACCCAGTCGTATGAGTATCAAAAATATAACCCAAAAACACTATATAGATAGGGTAAGTGGGATCGAATCCACAGGGAAGATAGGTCGCTAAACTAGTTCGGAGACTGTTTGGATTAGGATTGAAATCATTTGTTTTGAGCTAATTTCCTATTGCAAATTACTATTGTCGCGATGTCACACACAAGAATTGAATTAAAGAAGTTTCACTAGGAGAGAAAGAGGGTGTTTGCTCTCTCGTTATACATACTATGGCAATTCAGAATGTTATGGATTCCATTTACATGAATTGATACGAATTTACAACTTATGCTCCAAAACAACGTATACCACTCTATTGACTGTCTTCCTCCCCTATAGAGAGTGGGCACAACCAATGACATGGATATCAACCATTTCAGATACATTCACTGTTCATTCACATTTATTCATGCAAATATAATCCCTTTAACAGTTTCCATATAAATGAATTGGTTTTCACAACAAATACTCTTAAGACGAAGTATGCAACGTCTATTAATTGTCTTCCCCATATTAATGAGCCGGCACAACTAATGATATCACTATACCCCGTTATATACAATACCCATTGATTACAACCATTCGTTCACATGCGTGTTTCACAACTAATGTTCTTAAGACAGCGTATGCAATGTCTATTAATTGTCTTTCCCTTCGTCACAGAGTTGGTACAACCAATGATATCACTATACGCTGTTATATACAACCCTCGTGGTTCAACACACATTCATTCACAAATAAGATCCACAACCCCTTAAGCGCAATTGGAAACTGAAATTAATTAAACATTCATTCAAACCATAGTGTGCAAACTAAAGAACAAACACCACAAAATATTTAGCCAAGCATAGCTTGGGTTAACTTACTAACAATGTCAAACACAGATGAAAACATTAAAACTACCGATAATGTGTAAATACAATCGATCGGATGCCAATGCTTGATCTTCGTTTGATTCCGATTGCTTTCCTCCTCTGATTTTTCTCCCAAAATCGCACCTTTGTGTGTGTGAAACTGCCCAAATGCGAACCCCCTTCAAAATGGTAACTGCCTCCCTCAAAAACTGCAGGTTTCGCCACATTTCCGCACCAGCGTCGCCCCCAGCGTCTAGGACGCTGGCTGGGACGCTCAGATTCTGTTTCAGATAATTTCGGGCGTCTTCCTGGGCGTCTGGGACGCTGGCTAGGACGCTCTGCACGAAATTCCTCTTTCAAGTTGCCATTTCCTTTACTTTCTTGCCAAGCAACTGAAAACACAAAAACCTACATTAGCAGTACCAATTATCTCATATTTACACACTAAAACACATCGAAAACACATAAAAACAGAAGTGATTTATATCACTGATCAGCAATCATCAGCTGGAGGTTCTACGATGAAAAGTTCTGCCGCGACTCCAACTGTAAGAACCCGTGCCTTCCAGATAACAGCGGAGGAAGCGAAAGAAACCCCTGATGTAGTTACGGGTATGTTTCTACTTAACTCAATCCCTGCTCGCGTATTATTCGATTCTGGTGCTAGTCGTTCCTTCATATCGACTTCTTTTGCACAAAGATTATCTAAATCTCCGTCCAAGCTTCCTGTCATACTTGATATTGAGACGGCCAGTAACAATTATGTTATGGCTGATTCTGTTTACCGAAATTGTACTCTGCTCGTTAATAACATAGTATTCAACCTTGATCTCATTCCGATTCCGTTGGAAGAGTTTGATGTTATCATCGGCATGGATTGGCTAACGAATAATGAAGCTACAATAGTCTGCAACCGCCGAATCATCCGAATCAAGACTACAGATGGCTGAGTGTTAGAAATAAAAGGCGACAAGCGAAAAGGTGCTCACTGCTTCATAACTATAGAGAAAGTGCGTAAATATTTATCTAAGGGTCACGAATCATATCTATGTTATGTCTCTTCTGAAACTGTTACTGAAGCCAACAAGAAATCCATTTATGATATTCCTATCGTCTGTGAGTTCCCAGATGTGTTCCCGGCTGATATCTCTGGAGTACCACCGGAATGACAAGTTGATTTTGGAATTGACTTAGTTCCTGGTGCGGCTCCAATCGCCAAAGCTCCTTACAGACTTGCGCCTGCAGAAATGCAGGAAATGTCAAAACAATTGCAAGATCTGTTAGAGAAAGGTTTTATCCGACCTAGTTCATCTCCATGGGGTGCATCTGTCTTGTTTGTTAAAAAGAAAGACGGAATTCTCCGAAGGTGCATCGACTATCGTGAGTTGAACAAAGTCACCATCAAGAATAAATATCCTCTGCCCAGGATTGATGATCTATTTGATCAACTACAAGGAGCAAGCTACTTCTTTAAAATTGATCTTCGTTCTGGGTATCATCAATTGAAAGTTAAAGATGAGGATATTCCGAAAACAGCCTTCCAAACAAGATATGGACATTACGTATTTCTCGTAATGCCTTTTGGTTTAACAAATGCACCAGCGACGTTCATGGATCTCATGAATAGCATGTGCAGACCGATGCTGGATAAGTCAGTTATCGTATTCATAGACGATATCTTGATTTACTCCAAAACGGAGGCTGATCATGTTAATCATCTGCGTCAGTTGCTAGAGTTATTAAGAGGGAAAGACTCTATGCAAAATTTTCTAAATGTGAATTCTGGCTCAGAGAGGTACAACTATATTTTGTCTTGAGTTATTCCTAAGCGTTCTTGTTCAAATAAAAATTTGAATTCAACTCTGTTATCTTTATAGATCCAATTCCTTGGCCATGTTGTATCTGGCGAAGGTATCTCAGTCGATCCTTCTAAAGTCGAGGCCATATAGAAGTGGCAAATGCCTCGCAATGCCTCTGAAATTAGAAGTTTCCTTGGATTGGCTGGTTACTATCGGCAATTCATTAAGGACTTCTCGAAGATTGCTGTGCCACTTACGATGCTAACACGAAAGAATACACCTTTCGTATGGGCTGATAAACAGCAAGAGGCATTTGAAACTCTAAAGCAGAAACTTATTCAAGCGCCAATCCTAGCCTTACCAGAAGGCAATGATGATTTTGTCGTTTACAGCGATGCGTCTGGTGCAGGTCTAGGTTGTGTCCTTATGCAAAGGGGAAAAGTCATTGCCTACGCTTCAAGGCAATTGAAAGACTACGAGAAAAGTGCACCAACTCATGATCTTGAGTTGGCTGCCGTTACCTTTGCATTAAAAATCTGGTGGCATTATCTTTATGGGACTAAGTCTCAGCTGTATACTAACCATAAAAGTCTCAAGCATTTATTTACTCAAAAGGATCTGAACATGAAACAGCGTCAGTCTTTGGAGCTTATCAAGGACTATGATTGCGAGATCTTGTATCATCCCGACAAAGCCAATGTGGTCGCGGATGCTTTGAGTAGAAAGACATATCCTGAAAAGTGTTGCTATGCTCTAACTCCTATTGTATTCTCTTGTGATCTTATCGAAGACATCAAATCTGCCCAAGTTGAAGCACTGAAAGAAGAGAATTTCTATTTTGAAAATCTCAAAGGGCAATTACAATTTCTGTATATGAATCATTTGGGACTTCAATGTCTCAAGGTAAACCGAATCTGGATTCCTAAGTATGGTTCAATCCGCAACACTCTGCTATCCGAAGCCCACAAGTCCAAGTTATCTATTCATCCTAGCAGCTCAAAGATGTACTTTGATCTTAAAGCTGATTATTGGTGGCCAGGAATGAAGAAAGACATCGGTCAATTCGTTGAAAGCTGCCGAGTCTGTCAACTGGTTAAGGCAGAACATCAGAAACCCTTCGGGGATATGCAACCACTGCCAGTTCCTAAATGGAAGTGGGAGCATATAACCATGGATTTTGTCATGAAACTGCCAAAGACCAAGAGACTGCACGACTCCATCTGGGTAGTCGTGGATCGATTAACAAAGTCAGCTCATTTCATACCGATGAAAGAAATGTATTCTCTTGATAGATTGGCACAGATGTACGTCACTGAGGTCGTATCTCGTCACGGTGTGCCGAAATCTATCGTCACTGATCGTGATAGCCGTTTCACTTCAAGATTCCGGAAAGCGCTGCAAAAGGGTTGGGTACTCAAATCTCTATAAATACTGCTTATCACCCTAATGCAGATGGCCAAAGTGAACGTACTATCTTAACTCTTGAAGATATGCTCCGTGCCTGCATTCTTGATCTGGGTGGTAATTGGGATGACCACTTGCCTCTGGTCGAATTCTCATATAATAACAGTTATCATTCCACGATTAAGATGGCTCCTTTTGAAGCTTTATATGGACGAAAGTGCAGAACTCCCACCTGTTGGTGCGAAACAGGTGAATCGCCAATAGCGGGTCCTGCCCTTCTACAGTTGACTCATGAGAAGATTCAGCTTGTTAGAAGAAACATCCTTGAAGCTCAAAGCAAGCAGAAGTCATATTATGATAATCGTCACAGATCTATCAGCTTTGCAGTTAATGATTGGGTGATGCTGAAAGTATCCCCAATGAAGAATGTGGTGAGATTTATAAAGCGAAACAAGCTAGCTCCGAGATTTATTGGCACGTTCAAGATCATTGAAAAGGTAGGGAATCAATCTTACCGACTTGAACTTCCAACTGATTTAGCAGGAATACATCCTGTATTCCATGTTAGTTATTTGAGAAAGAGCTTAGCTGATGAAAGAGAAGTGCAGATACCACACGTTAATCTGCAGATTGATGAAAAACTTCGAGTGGTTGAAGAGCCAGAATGTATTATGGACTCGAACACCAAAAAGCATAGAAATAAAGAAATACAGATGGTGCTCGTTCAGTAGAAACACCACAAAGGTTCGCATCAGTCTTGGGAATCTAAAGATGTCATGAAAGCTACATATCCAAGTCTGTTCGAACATAGCTAACTTCGAGGACGAAGTTTGTGCGTGGTGGAGCCCATTCTGTAACAATCTAGCTTTTAATGAACTCAGTTATCTGATTTTGAGCCAATAATGTAATTTTATTACATTATTTGATTTTTAATTTAATTAAGTAATGATAATATTTAATTAAATTATATAAATGTTATAAAGTATAAAAAATGATTAAACTAAAAAGAGATGTAAAATACAAAAGTAGAAGTGGGTTAATTTCACAGATAAAATGAAGTATATAAACTCAAATTTATGCCATTTAATCACAATTAAAGATTTCACACTCTCTCTTTCTACTCTCTCTCTACACATACGGTTACCTCAATATTTCACCAAGAAATTTCCATAAATTGCAATTAATTGAAGAATAAATCCAAGAAGGAGTTACAAGAAGTTACAAACATCATCAATCTACAAAGATTTCAAGGTAATAATTTCTTAAATTTTGATATTTTACTAGGTTTGGTTCGGTTTTATGAAAAACCGAAACCAAGAAATAAAACATGAAAAATGTATGTTGCATGTATATTATTTTAATAGATAATGATGAATTTAAGTTAACAGAAGTCATTGAAACAAAAATTTTGCGTTGGATCATTCAAATAAATAAGAAATCGGAATTTTGATGAAATTATGTTCTTGACAAAAAGTATACATTTTGGATGATTTTGATCATATAAATTATGTTAATGATAGGGAAAATAGTGTAAAAACACTTTAATAATGATAATAAAGCCTAATTATAAGTTGCATGTTCATAAAAATGTATTTAGTGATTTTTTGTTAAAAATCCGTATGAAGATAAGATAGAACATCAAGAACATTTTCTGGAAATTATGAAGGTGTGGGATCCGAATTCGGTTGAGCCCGAATTCGGATAAGATGCCCCATTTCAGATCCCATGTCTCGGACCCTATGTTTCGGATGATGACTAATTCGGATGTTATGCTAATTTCGGACCCTGCTTGAATTCGGATTTGTCCCAATTCGGACAACCTATTTCAGGATTTCCCCACTTCGGTTCGGTTGCCATGACTTCGGATGCCTACTTCGGATGTTCCCAGTTCGGTTTGATCCTAATTCGGATGGGCTCAATTCGGTCCGAATTCGGATGGTCCGAATCTGGAGAATCCGAATTCGGGTGATCCGAATCCAAATACTTTATTTTGATATTTTTAAATGAGGATTAAAGATCAACAAAGCAATATGATTAGATATATATATATATATATATATATATATATATATATATATATATATATCTTTTGAGAATCCAAAGAAACAAAGAATATGAACAAATGAAAGATTGATGAATTATCAGTTATCAGAATTAGATAAAATAAAGATTTTAAAGCTAAAAGCTGATGACATTGATATTATATAATATTATTTTGGACAGCTTCAGTTAAATTCTGTATAAAAATTTAAAGATTAAAGAAATTGAAAGCGGGTCTTTGATTGAAAAGAATTGACAGAGATCTGATAGACCAAGATTAAAGATAAAATCCTGGGATAACTCAGGTGGTGGATTTTATATCATCTTGATAAAGACTACAAGAACCGGTGAGTTATAGATTTTCAGCTTTACATGCGAGATTTCCGGTTGAGACATATTGTTGATGATAGATTAATTTGACATTCATATATGATCAGCTGGATTGTGACCTGTGCACACCATGGTTCGGTGATGCCCTATGGATCATGATAGCTATTTGATTTATCATTTCATATGACATTGAATTTACAGCTTATTTCAGATATTGCTATGAGATTATTGCTATCATGACATTGATTATTTATGTTTCACTATTGCTCGCACCTTTGACATATCGATTCAGCTTAAGATGATTAGCCTTGACGGTCTATTATTCTAGACCATGTTATTTCACCAGTTCTATTGAACTTGGTATGATACTCCGATGTTCCGCCATGTTGATTTACTGGTAGCTAGCCCAGTATGTGGCTGATCCCCACAATTTAAGCGTGAGCATGGCTTGAACATCATCCGACTCTATGACTACTATGTCTCAATCATGAGTGGCTGTAGCGGCAGTCAAGATATATCACGCTAGACCCATGATCCGCTTGATAATGCATGTAATCTGAAAATCTATATTCTCACTAAGCTTTGCTTACAGTTGCTATATACCATTTTACAGGAAAAGATAAAGGAAAGTCACCTGCTGGACCTAGTTCTTAGGTCTTACAAGATCAAGACAGAAGTTTTCATAGACCTCTACTCAACAAACTCTTTTGGTACTGATTGGAAGATGACAATGTGGTTGTTTGGGTAGATTTATCTTGATTGTATGATGACATGAATTAGATTAGACTTGTGCCCTGTATAAGTTTAATTTGAAAAATGTAATTTTGAACTAAAACTGTATTAAACTTATCCTAATATTTTGTACTTGTAATTTGAAATTCCGGAATATAATTACTCTATCTTAGTTATGATTGATATCGTGTTGAATCTGGATCTAAAATTTAGCATACAACTTCTCTAGTACTCGATTTAAACGAATCCATAATAATATATAACACGCATTAACATCTAAAACTAGAATCATTCATTTGGTTTTCATAAAACCGAACACTAAACCCATAAAAATCAAAGATTTGAGGAAGTTTTACCTCGAATTGATGTTAGTAGTGTTGATAGTTCTTCCTTAGTAGCTTAATTCCAACCTTTTCAGTCTTTAATTTCAAGAATTTTGTGTTAATGATTCGTTGAATGATGAAAGAACCGTGTGTTCTTTTAGAGAGAGAGAGAGAGAGATGACAAAGGTGAACGGTCATCCTCTCTTTTATTTGTTATTTTGCCTTAATTCCACATTACACCACTCCACTTATCCGATTCTTTAAATAAAGATTTTCATCTTTATTTTATCATCACTAACAATTTTTTAAGTATTATCAAACTTGTTAATAATTCAAAATCTTAATATTATTTAATTACTTTAACATATCAGCCCACTTTTAAGTTTCTCATTTACACCTTAAAATGTCCATGTCGGTTTCTCATGGTTATGCTTGCTCAAAAAACAACAATGAGGATTTCTCCTCATTATTATCATTTTTAATATCTATGTGTGATCGATGATTCGATGTATATCCTACCGTTGACGGTTCCTTATTGTTGTGCTCGCTCAAAAGACGACAATGATGATTTCTCATCATCATTATCATTATATATATATATATATATATATATATATATATATATATATATATATATATATATATATATATATATATAGTGAGGTTCAATTGAGCACTTTTATGCATCGAGGTACAAAAGTACCTATATCATCCATTAGATCAAAAAATTGTATGGATTAGATTAATGGCAAAAGGGTAAATAGTTGGACAATTTTATGCATCTTGTGCATTATAGAAACAAAGAAAGAAGGGCATTTTGGGGAATGTGCATACCTCATTAAATTTAATATTTCAATAAAAAATCAAATAATAAATGCTAAATAAATTCAATTGATACATTTTCAAATTTAAAAAAATTACACAAATTCAAAAAAGATGATGGAGATCGATGCATTTCATGGTTAATCGTGTTTATCTATGCATTATGTTAAAAAAACGCATTTAACAAAAAAAATACACAAATTCATTTATGCATCGTGTTCAACTTGTTCATCATTCTTTTATGCATCGTGTTTGTCGTTCATATTCTTCATTCAGTTATGCATCATGTTCAACTTGTTCATCATTCATCTATGCATCGTCATTGTTCATCATCCATTTATGCATCATCATTTTCCGTTGTTCATCGTTCATCATCCATCTATACATTGTCATTGTTCATCATCCATCTATGCATTATCATTATTCATCGTTCATCATCCATCTATGCATCATGTTCTTCATAATTATCATCGGTTACCTCTCTTGTTCATGTTCATCATCATCGTTGTTCATCGTTAATCTTCGTCTTCAAATCATCATCATCTAAGAAAAATCATGAAGAACACGATTATAGAGAGAGAGAGAGAGAGAAATGAGGATGAAAATGAGGAATGTAGTTAATATGAGATTTTAATTCAAAATGTAACTCCTAATTATCATTTAATGATTTTTAGAAATAAATTAATTATCATGTCTTTAGTTTTCCCTAAATGCCCTTTGTGCACCCTTGATGGATTATCCGATGCACAAAAGTGCCTCGAGGTGCCCCGATGCATAAAAGTTCTCAATTGAACCTCAATATATATATATATATATATATATATATATATATATATATATATATATATATATATATATGAAATGAAATTTATCAAACCACAACAATCCATCAAAACATTTTCAAATTCATATTTATCATACATAATCCAACTTAATTTCATTAATTTAAAATCTTATACTAATTAATCCTCAATTACAATAATTAAATTCTGAGGATGTTACAACATGGGCTCTACCACGCTTGAACTTCGTCCTCGAAGTTACTTAGCTTCAAAAAGTTGCGGGTATTTCTTCATCATATCTAACTTTGACTCCCATGTATGGTTTGCCCCTTTATGATGCTTCCATTGTACCTGCACGATCTCTATCTCTTTGTTCGTCAGCTTTTTGACTTTAGTATCCAACACGCATTCCGACTCTTCCACATATCGAAGTCTTTCATCAATTTTTAGTTCATTGTGATCAGCCCAGTCCTCATTTCCCGTCGTGAAGGACTTCCTTAAGTTTCCCACATGGAACACCGGGTGTATGCCCGACATCTCCTTAGGCAGTTCCAAACGATAAGACTGATTTCTCACTTATTCTATTATCTTGAATGGTCCAACAGATCTTGGAGCCAACTTGCCTCTTTTCCCAAAATGAGTAACACCTCTCATAGGTGATACTTTCAGATATACCCAATCATCCACTTCAAAATTGATGGGTTTGTGTCTCTTATCGTGATAACTCTTTTGTCGATCCTGTGCCGCTTTCATGTTTTGTCGTACCAACTGTATATTCTCTTTAGTCTCTTGTAGCAACGCCGGTCCAGCAATCGGAGTCTCTCTTGTTTCTCTCCAACACGTAGGAGTCCTATATCTTCTTCCATATAATGCTTGAAACGGTGCTTTCTTTATTGTCACGTGGTAACTGTTGTTGTAGGAGAATTCTATCAATGGCAAATGGTCGTCCAAGTTACCACCTAAATCCAGAATACACGACCGCATCATATCTTCCAGTGTAAGGATGATCCTTTCACTTTGGCCATCAGTTTGCGGATGGTAGGCCGTACTCATCGCGATTCTCGTACCCAATCCTTCTTGCATAGCCGACCAGAACTTGGAGGTGAAGCAACTATCCCGATATGACACAATAGACTTCGGGACTCCGTGTCTAGAGATAATCTCACTCATATAGATCTGCGCGCAACCTTTCTAATGAATAGCTTTCTCTTATTAGAATAATGTGTACCGACTTAGTCAATCTATCCACAATTACCCAAATAGAATGTGATGGCGCCTAGTCTTCGGCAATTTGGTGACAAAATCCATCGTTATGTGTTCCCACTTCCATTCCGGAATGGGAAGTGGTTGCAGACTACCATATGGTTGTTGATGTTCGGCTTTCACCAGCCGACAAATCTTGCACTTTTCAACATACTGGCCAATATCCTTCTTCAGTCCGGGCCACCAAAAGTCAGCTTTCAGCTCAATGTACATCTTTGTGCTCCCTGGATGTACAGAAAGCTTCGATTGATGCGCTTCTTCTATTATCACTTTTCTCATGCCCCCAAATTTTGGCACCCAGATCCTCCCATATACACCTTTCAGTCCAGATTCACTTCTCTCCATAATCTTTTTCCGTACACTTATATCCTCAACATCAATATTTTCCTCTTTTAAAGCTTCCACTTGAGCGGCTTTTACATCATTAATGATCGTGGAAGTTAACATTGTAGAAGTCATCATGTAGCAACAATCCTTCGAATAGGCTTTGCGACTTAAAGAATCAGCTACAACGTTAGCCTTACCCGGATGATAAAGGATCTCACAATCATAATCCTTTATAAGTTCCATCGAACGTCTTTGCCTCATATTAAGCTCTTTCTGACTGAAAATGTATTTCAAACTCTTATGGTCCGTATAGAGTTGACACTTAGTCCCATACAAATAATGTCTCCACAACTTCAAGGCAAACGTGACAACAGTCAACTCCAGATCATGAGTTAGTAATCCTTCTCGTGCTACATTAAATGTCTCGAGGCATACGTTATAACTTTTCCACGCTGCATCAGTACAACACCTAACCCCAGTCTCGAAGCATCCGTATACACCACAAAGTCCTCATTTCCCTCTGGTAGGGCAAGTATTGGTGCTCGCTTAGAGTCTTCTTCAATACCTCGAATGCATCACGTTGCTCAGCCTCCCACACAAATGGCGCATTCTTTTTAGTTAATGCAGTTAAAGGAACTGCAATTGTTGAGAAATCCTTAATAAACCTTCGATAGCAACCCGCCAATCCAAGAAAACTTCTTATCTCTATAGTAGAACGAGGCGGTTCCTAATTTTTTACAGCTTCTACCTTAGCTGGATCCACAGAAATCCCAGCTCCAGATATTACATGCCCCAAAAATTTTATATGTTGCAACCAAAACTCACATTTTGAGAATTTGGCATGCAACCTTTCTTTTACTAGCAGCTCCAACAACTCCCTTAAATGAATGGCATGCACAGCTTCAGACTTAGAGTAAACCAGAATGTCATCAATAAATACAATCACCAATTTGTCTAACATCGGTCTGCAAACTATGTTCATAAGATCCATAAAAACAATTGGGGCATTGGTTAGCCCAAAAGGCTTAGCCAGAAGCTCGGTATGCCCATATCGAGTCCTGAATGCTGTTTTCGGCACGTCTTCATCTCTAACCTTCAATCGATGGTAACCCGACCGCAAATTAGTCTTAGAGAATACACTAGCCCCATGTAATTGATCGAACAAGTCATCAATTCATGGCAACGGATACTTGTTCTTTATAGTCAATTTGTTCAGCTCACGGTAATCGATACACATCCTCATTGTGTCATCCTTCTTTTTAACAAACAGTACCGGGGCTCCCCATGGAGATGAACTCGGTCGAATGAAGCCCTTATCCAACAACTCCTGAAGTTGTTTCATCATCTCCTGCATTTCAGTAGGCGCAAGGCGGTAAGGAGAAATAACTATCGGGGCAGCTCCAGGGATCAAATCAGTGCGGAGTTCCATTTGTCTTTCATGTGGCACGCCAGACAAGTCTTCCGGAAACACATCCGGGAACTTAGATACAACAGGCACATCGGCCACAGTTTTCTTCTCAACTTTGGCATCAATAGCATATGCCAAGTAAGCATCATAGCCCTTAGCAACCAGCTTTCGGGCTTTAACAATCATCAATAAGCACAGGTCCCCGCTTCTCCTATCACCATATATGCAAATCACTCGCCCCTCAAGAGTAGTTATCTTATCATTCTCTTCTTACAGACTATATAGGCTTCATTTTCGATCAACCAATACATTTCGACAATCACATCAAACTCGCTGAACTCTATCGGGATTAAGTCAAGATTGAAGACTACATCTTCAATCAATAAAGTACAATTACGATACACGTGGTGTACTTTGACTAATGTATTGCTAGTAGTTTCAATATCAAGTACAACACATAACTTAGATAGAGGCATGGATAGTTGTTGGACAAAAATAGTAGACACAAAAAACCGATTGGCACCCGAATCAAATAGAACTCGTGCATGCATAGAATTAACGATAAACATACCCGTAACCACCTCCGGGTTTTCCTTGGCCTCTTCTGCTGTTATTTGGAAAGCACGAGTCGGTGCCCTTTGTGGCTGGTTCCGGCGGTTGACTGAACAACCACTAAATCCCCCAGATGATCGAGTTGAAGATGGAGCAGCAGCCGGAGCTCCCTTTCTACAATTTCTACTATAATGCCCCCATACTCTGCACTTATGGCAGTCGTCAGCTTTCCTTGGGCACTCGCTTTGAAAATGACCCAACTCTCCACAACAGAAGCAAGCGCGTCCATTTATGCACTTGTCGAAATGCTCCAGGTGGAATTTATTACAATACTGCGGCTCGGTGTTGATGGAGTACGCGCGAGCCTGATTGGATGATCTAGAAGAACGACGGTAGGATTGCTGAGGTGAGTACTGTGATGAACGAGAAGAACCCGAGTAGCCTCCCTCACGTTGTCGCATTGGTGGTGACGACTGTGTAGGATTAGCAGAAACGGCGGCAGACCCAACCGTGTACACAGACATAATCAAAATTTGCTCCACATTCCTCGCAGCTTCCAGTAAGCCAGCGAATGTGGGGTAACGAACGTTGCTCATAACCCTTAATCTCCAAATCAAGACCAGCCTCAAACCTGGTCATTTTTCTCTCCTCAGTATCAACTTGGTGAGGTGCAAACCTCAGCCTCGTAAATTCAACCGCATATTAGGACACAGTCTTAGTCCCCTGCATCAAAGTCATGAACTTAGCTTCCAGTCTTTGGCGCTCATCAGCCGAGCAGTATTGCTGAGTGAATTTCTCGGTGAACTCAGCCCATGTCATCACAGGATCCTTCTCCGGTGTCAAAGCATTCACCATAGTGTTCCACCACATTACAGCATCTTTGGTGAACATAGCAGTAGCAAACCTAACCATGTCCTTCTCAGCACAATTGCTGATTCGGAATGTTAGTTCCGTTGTCGTTATCCATTCCAATGCAGCAACAACATCTCCTAATCCATTGAACTCCATGGCCCCATTTCCTTTAAAAATCCTTAAACCGACAACCCTTAGGCTGATTAGATGACCCACTGTTGTCATCTTGATTGTCATTAATACCCTCTTTCTCATTGTTCTTTCTCTTATCTTCCCTACTCTTGGCTTCGGCTTCATCTCGAGCCCGGAATTTTTCCTGTATCATTTTGTTTTGCTCAGCCATCATGGCTAGCATCATCTCCCTTGTTTCTTGCGGTGTCATTCCTTCACCAGACATGTTCTGAAATTTAAAACATGTAACTTGTTTAGTAAATATGTTACTAATTTAATGACACCACCCATTGTCTCGTATGAAAGTCATTTTCCTATAATTACTAGATCATAACCTATCTTAGTTCAGATCATTTCTTAAATTCACTACATGTCATCACCTATGTTTGAGACCAAGACCTCTCGGACACTTGAATCTGAAACTACTACTCTGATACCATAGCCTGTGACACCCTTTCCACAATAACCACAATCATAACACTCAGGATTAATCACCATACATAAAACATTACACAATGATCTGAAGTACTTAGTACAATACGGGAAATTAAAAATAAAAAAATAAAATACAAGTGTCAAACACCCTACGTTGCTACGAGGTTCCAGTCTAAGTCCACATACTCAATACATTTCTTACAACATCCCAAATAGTACAAAATTGGTCCCACATTTGAGTTACCGATTGAGTAGTAGATAATCTTCCAAAACTTCCAAAAGTTGACCTAACTAGAAGGTCCGGCAGCGGATTTTCCTTTTCCTGTAAAAAGGTGAGCAACTACGGGGTAAGAAAAGTTTAGTGAATACAAAGATAATATATTCTACAGATATTTGTGCAACACATAAGGGTAACCCCGGCAACGAACGCCGTATACCCTCTTCGTACACGAAGTATGGAAACGAGTCGCAGCTCCATCATGCCATTGCACGGAATTACACATTCAATTGAGGTAGACATTACCATTGCGGATGCTATACCTGCCCATCAGGACCTCGGAGGGATCAGCTTTAGGTCATATAGCATCGGTAGCATCGATTTACCAGTTATGGCTCGTAAGCCCATCAGAAAATGCACAACAAAGATAAGGACATACAACAACCAATAATGTGCATCTACAAATACGCAAGTCAGTAGATTTCCGAATGAAAGTGAAACAACAGGCCTCAATGAACAACTGCTAACATAAAATAAATGCAGACATATATAATCCTAAGTACTCACAATGGGTGAGTTATGTAACTTCAGTTATTATTATTTCTCCTCGGACTTTCAACCGGATTCACAAAGTACCCCACTGTGGGTTAAACAATACCACAAGGGACCTGTTAAGTCAATTATAACCATTGAAAACTTAAGTTTTATAAGTTTTACAAATTTGACTCGAAATCCGGATTCCAACCGAATTTGGATCCCATACGAATTTCGGATAGACCCGAAATCCGCATTATCCGAGATTCCATACTTAGAAATTTTTACTTCGTTCCATCCATCCGAAGTTCGGATATTACACTGATCTGACACTCGGATGCCCTTATATCCGAAATTCGTGTCCTGCCTTGTAATAATTTTTTAGGTTTCATCTAAGGTTCATTTGATCCGAAACTCGGATGGATCCGAGTTGTGTTCATCAGACCCGAAATTCATACTTATGCAGTTTTCTTATTTTCCAGATTTAATTTGATCATTTTTGTACTTATCCAATAACTGAAACTATTCTTACCAACTTAAAATATACTCCTTTTTAACACTTTTAACATCAATTTATAACAAAATAAATACCAAATCAGGCCCCCTTTTTGGCCATTTCAACAACACGTCGAACACACACACTAAAAACCTAGTAAGATCTCAAAATCATACTTAGAGCTCGAATCTGGATCTGAAATTTAGCATACAACTTCTCTAGCACTCGATTTAAACGAATTCATAATAATATATAACATGCATTAACATCTAAACTAGAATCATTGATTCGGTTTTTATAAAACCGAACACCAAACCCATAAAAATCAAAGATTTGAGGAAGTTTTACCTCGAATTGATGTTAGCAGTGTTGATAGTCATTCCTTAGTAGCTTAGTTCTAACCTTTTCAGTCCTTAATTTCGAGAATTTTGTGTTCTTGATACGTTGAACGATGAAAGAACCGTATGTTCTTTTAGAGCGAGAGAATTTGATAGAGAGAGAGAGAGAGATGACAAAAGTGAACGGTCATCCTCTCTTTTATTTGTTATTTTGCCTTAATTCCACATTACACACCTCCACTTATCCAATTCTTTAAATAAAAATTTCCATATCTATTTTATCATCACTAACATTTTTTTAAGTATTATCAAACTTATTAATAATTCAAAGTCTTAATATTCTTTATTACTTTAACATATTATCCCACTTTTAAGTTTCCCATTTACACCTTTAAAATGTCCATGTAGGTTTCTCATGGTTATGCTTGCTCAAAAAACAACAATGAGGATTTCTTCTCATTATTATCATTTTTAATATCGATGTGTGATCGATGTATATCCTACCGTTGACAGTTCGTTATTGTTGTGCTCGCTCAAAAGACGACAATGATGATTTCTCATCATGATTATCATTATATATATATATATATATATATATATATATATATATGAAATGAAATTTATCAAACCACAAAAATCCATCAAAACATTTTCAAATTCATATTTATCATACATAATCCAACTTAATTTCATTAAATTCAAATCTTATACTAATTAATCCTCAATTACAATAACTAAATTTCGAGGATGTTACAAAACAATTCTTTATAGAATAATATTTATTTTATGTAAAATATACTATAGATATTCTTATTTAAACTATCATCAATTATAAACCGAAAAATGCAAACCAGTTCGTCCGTCCATATATTATTGATAATACATTTCATATATATTATATAAAAATAAATTAACTAGTACAATAATAACAATAGTCTACATACAATGTTATGTATTCTATATAGAATGAAATATATTCTATATAGATACAAACTTGCTACAATCAACTATGTATAGTATATTATTGGGATAATTACTAAAATAGTCACATATCACACCCATGTATCACTTTTTAGCCATTAAAATTTTTATTTACCAAAATAGCCACACTTTACGTTACCACATACGTGATAGCCACCATTTATGTGATATGTACTTTTTATTCATATTTTAATGCATTACGTTACAAAAGGTGTTTGGTAACGTAAATGCTTGTACCTTACGTGACCACTTTTAATCATTGCATTATCATGGAAAAGGAGCATATTTTTAAAAGTGGTCACGTAAAGTACAAGCCTTTACGTTACCAAACACCTTTTGTAAAGTAACGCATTAAAAGATGAATAAAAAGTACATATCACATAAATGGTGGCTATCTTGTAAATGTGGTAACGTACAGTGTGGCTATTTTGGTAAAATAAAATTTTAATGGCTAAAAAGTGATAAAGGGGTGTGATATGTGACTATTTTAGTAATTAATCCATATTATTTATTCTATATAAAGTATAATATAATCTATATAAAAATATTAATCAATTCTACGTATAATACATACATACACAGAAGCATCAAGGCACAAAACCTATTAGGAACCAGAACCTCCGACGAACAGATAAATGTAT
The DNA here is from genome assembly GCA_020465985.1 of Centrapalus pauciflorus. NCBI lineage: Eukaryota > Viridiplantae > Streptophyta > Magnoliopsida > Asterales > Asteraceae > Centrapalus > Centrapalus pauciflorus. The sequence continues at coordinate 38,062 of JAANYP010008743.1, read as the reverse complement.
ACTATATAGATTATCACGTATTCTATGTAGAATGTCGCGTACTGTACATAGACGAACTGAAACAGAAAAAATAAGATTTCATTTAGACATTTTATCAAACACTGGGTGTGCAACTTATACAAAAATTACCAAAAAAAACACAAATTTTAATAACAAAAACTTTCAAAATACGAGTAAATATGTGAAAACATAACACAACTGATGCGTGCAACACACCTGAGGTTTTAATGTCTAAATGAATCCAAAGTATAAATTACACAACTTGCAGTGTACCAATCGTGTGCAATAATATAGCTTTAAGAATCACCCAGGATATATCGAACTCAGTGAACGAAATAAAGAACTGAGACTCCAATACTACAACCTAACCAATATTTTGCTATTTCAGATCTTTTTGAGAAAATTACCAACTAGAGGCAATAAATTAAAGATAATTAACAGAATAACTAAGTAACACAAGATTATAAAGTTAAACTATTTTTTTTTTGGCTTTTTCTATTTTAAATAAAAAAACTTATACCGGCAAACACGAATTAAACTTAACTAACGAACGCAACAAGTAATGACAACTATATAATACGAACCAAACTAACGAAACCAAAATCAAATCGGAACTAACTTAAGCAAGTAAAGATCTATGAAAAATTAGAATATGCAAAACTCTTATATTACGAAAATGTCACTCACTTGGAATTAGATAACTATGATTAACTGGCGATGGATTGAATTGATTGACTAAAAACAAATCGGTTGATAACCAATTATAAATTCGATTAAGCCCGGATTTTGGTTTAATTTACCAATTAATTAATTACTTCAAGTTAAAGTATTTTATCTTTATAACCATGTGATGAAAACAAAGCAACTCATCAAACTCCAATATTAACCAATAAATCTTATAATCGCAACACAATGCCTAAAGATAATCGATTAATACCAAAATCCAACAAATTTACTTCGTTTCTTTAAAAATCAAACTTTCTAATTTATCAACCCTATTATCGCAACACAATGTATAAGTATTAATAAACGCATAAATTTCTAGATTAACAATTAATTATCAAATCATTATCGCAATACAATGCCTAGAAGAGATAACTGACTATTAATTTTTTATTCAAAGCATTGTTCCTTTTAAAAACACAGATTTAATTAATACTTTATTTTCGCAAAACAATGCTAAAAGATTAATAAAGATATGATTTTTAACAAGAAAACATGAAATAATCAAGAATCCTACAAATATAAACCAAAACTCATCAATCAATCCAATAATATATAAACTAATACATAGAAACCGTAATCCCAAGCAAGAGAACAATAAACTACTTACGATCCATAATAAACACATAAAATAAACAACACTTAATAGCATTCATTATACAATACCAAAGAAAAAGGAACGAATGTACCGAAATCTTGCAAAAAGTGACGAAAAACCAACGATTACCGCTAACCGAATGCTTCAATCCACGCAAATATCAACTCCCGAATGATTACTTAACTAAAACTATGTTAAACCTACTTAAATATGTGAAGAAAAAGTGAAAAAATTCATAAAATAATGCTGGAAATCGAGTTCTGCTTGCCTCTTTCGTTCTGGTCGTATTTGTGCTGTTTATAGAGATTTTGCGCCGCCTATGACCGTAGGCCTTAAGCTCCACGGTCGTAGGCCATTTTGACTTGGTCAAACCCGTGCTCTAGCCCATGGTAATTCTCCTAGTTACCCCTATGGTCATAGGCTTCCCCCTTCTACAGTCGTAGGCTCTAAAAGTTCACCCATTTCACCTCTTTTCTTCTGGAAAATCCACGAGAACTTGTCGGGGCTTCAAAGTTGGTCGGTATTTTTCTTCAATGTCCGTTTCTTCATCGATAAAACCTCTTTTGTCCTATGAATCACAAAAATGAATGAATTAGATATCTTTTTCACGTATTTCGAGTGAAAAACTGACCAAAATACAAGGTAAAAGATGCCATAAATATGTATAAATATGAACATATCAACATCTAAATATTAAAAACAACCTTTGTGGCTTCTAAAATTGGTTTTTTACCATCTTATCTTCTAAATCGCGAGAAAAATATAAAGAATGAGAGAAAGAAGAGCGTGTACTAGCGGTGGTTGGTGTTGGCAATGGCGGTGGCTCATATTTTAAAGAGAAAATGAGAGATGATAAAACTTTAGATGATAGAAAATGTAGGGAGAGAGATGCATAAAATAAAAAAAGGTGGGGAGAGAAAGAAAATATTTTTTCTTCCAAAAATACCCTTTTGATCCAAGGGTTCTTAAAAGTTCCTAGGTTCTCACCATCTTTGAGATTCTTAAAAAAGCCTCTCCCTATATATATATATATATATATATATATATATATATATATATATATATATATATATATAGACTGGGGAACCGGAATCCATCCATGTTTGGTTATAAGTTTAAAAGGGTAATATATTCGATTAAGTTTATCTTAAATAATAGATGACAACTAATAAATTAATAGATCCTTTAATTATAAGATTTACTTCCATAACACATCTATAATAATGTTCAAAGTGGATTTTAATGAACATGTTCAATTGAATTTGACAATGAGTTTTAGTGAACATGTTCAACCGGATGTGTCAAATAAAAGTATTTATTATTTTCTTCAAACCGTTCGTGAAGCTTCAGTTTCATTTACACGTTATTGAACATGTGCAATCGGGGTTTACTGCGTTTTTAGTCGATGTTAACCGTTTTGGTGATAAACCAATATTGACAGTATTGAACATGTTCAATCGTGGTTTATGGAGTGTAGTCATTGCACGTGTTCAGTATGGGTGTAAGGATTGATATTAACTGAAATGTATATTTTAATGGGATACATAGAATCTTTGATTCTAATTTAAACTTTTTAGTACCATTTTTACCCCCAACATTAATTAATGCGGGAAAGAATTTTAAGCAAAATGTTTATTATATTTTAATTATTTTAATGATAAATCTTTGGCTATCAAAGGTTCCCCAGTACCTCAGTCTAACATGGTACCCCATTTATCTTTCTTTTATATATATATATATA
>JAANYP010008743.1:0-32500 GCA_020465985.1 Centrapalus pauciflorus | reverse complement strand
TATCTCGACCAGTTTCCCGAGGCGTTGGAAATCCAGACCGGCTCAGAGAATCACTGGTGCTATTTAGCCCCTCGTTTCGACAACAAAGAAGTCATCTTTGACGATTTCCCATTCCTTCCCTGCCGAGCCGCCTCTCTTCGCCATTCGATGCCTCTGCCTTCCCTTTCTATAACATAGCCAAGCGCCCTCCTTTACGATCACTATGAAAAAAAGAAATACCAATCAAAGCCCTATCGTATCAGTACGTCTCTGTGATTTTTCCGGCCCCAGGGGACTTTACTCGACCCATTCCCCAGTCTCCCGCACTGCTCAAGTAAGTGTGCGACTACGTATGAGAGCCTCCTTCCCTGCTGCCCACTCTCCGTTCACACGGTTCTCAAAGCAGAGGGGGAAGGGTGGGCAGCAGGTACCACGAGCCCTCTGTCCCACACATCTATCCAGAAGCAAGTGTAGTTCACCGGTTCCACCGAATGCTCCTATCTGTCGGCAAAGATCGTGTGAGTGTGCAGTTATGCTTCGGATGCTTCGACATAGAATAGATCGACCCAGTTCCCGTTCTTTTCCGGTGCACTCGCTTTATATCTCCGACACACAAGGAAGGACGCGGTGGGAAGGAAGGAGCCCTAGCCTCTGTCCGGCCGATCATTCCGCTGGCATCTCGCATTCACGCCCCCGTTTGACTGCCGCTCGGGGATGTAGTTGTAGATACGTTAGTCTTAGTGGGTCGTTGGCTCCACTTGTTATCTCCTTCTACGACATGCTGTTGTCGTCGCCATATTCCATATGTCACTTAGTCATCTCTGCCTCGCTGCGGGTCAGCACCTCCGAAAGAAACGGAGGACTTCATTCAGTGACCCCGCGATCGCCCTCTGAACGATCAGAATAAGGTAAAGCTTGAAGATAAGTTTTGTACTCTATTAATTTCTCAGTCCCTCTAGTCGGGTGGGCGCCGGCCGGTCTTTCGACCAGATCCCCCTAAAAACCGTACGTGCGGGTCTCCCCGCATGCGGCTCACGCCAATCGAGGTGGCCCAGCCCAGCATTCATTCTAAAATCCTGTAGTGAAATTGAGACTGCTCGACTTCGGAAGCAAATTCGCGTGTAGGCAGCGCTGTCTGTCGTACCGTTGACTCTATCTATTCATTGAATTTGCTTGATTCCATTTTTTATATAGGCTCGCTCCCTCTTTTTCCAAGAATTCATGCACTTCCCTTTACTCCATAGGGCCTTCTCTAATAGGTTCATAGTCCAAAGCCTTCCATTTCCGTCAAATGACCCGGCCTCCCCTGGCTCTTCCACCGTCCGGGCTCCCTTTCCTCCCTATGCTCCCCCGGCGCAGGCCTACCACGCTTCGCGCCTGCGGCGTTTTCGCCAGACGGTCTTTGCCAGTAGTGCCATCCTCCCCGCAGGCTGTATGCGCGGGTTGTCCCTCGCTGCTACGTTCTGGTTAGGCTATGGATTACAGGAACAAATGTAGTTGAATGGAACAACAGGCGGGTTACACGTTCCACTGTGCCGAGATTTGAGGTGCAGGTGGTGATGATCACCCCGGGGTATGCGCTAGCGCCCTTGACAGGCACTCCAGAACCCGCCAACGCTCGTGAAAACCCGGGTCGGTCGGTCCTCCATTCATCCGACCGGAGGTGTGGATAACGAGGCCACCTTCACAACCTTCTCCCTTCTGTCCTTATGTTGTAGTAAGGTAGGGCGGTTCGCTTGAGTTGCTCAACCGCCCCTTAGCCCGGTGCTCATGACGCGCTACGGAACCTCCACCGTGCCGGGGGACCAAGCAGGGCATAGCTAGCGGCATAGGAGCCGACTCGGCATCAGCGGCTTCGTGCCGCACTGGAGTGATCCAATATGTGGTTCCGCACGTTCCACCACTTCTCCGTTCATTTCCAATACTGATCGTGAAACACCATGAGCAGCAGGATGTTGAGGTCCTTAATTCGAAGTGAAATTTTTGATTTGCCCGTTCCTAGTCGTCATGGGAAAGAAAGGCAGAAAGAAGAAAGAAATTATTCCCTTTTTTCTTGTCCAATACCACCAGTACCAGAAATGCATCTCCTTCGCCCGCGCGAGAGATTTCTATGCCAGCCGGGAATAACGGCTTATGAAATCAAGCGGCAGACAGACTCATTTGGTCGGTATTCCCTAATGACTGGTTTTAGGAGATTAGGGTCCCCTTATATTCTCTACCCATCTGCGGGGGGTTTCCGTATCCGTCTCCGCGGAGATCTCCAGATCGTAAGACATTATCGCCTTCGCGGCACTGGACTAGATTTCCGTCATTTCCGGAAAGTGCACGGACAGCCGCCCTTTCCCCTTTTCACGATGTTCGTGCAGTTGCTCACGAATTCAAGTTTGAATGTCCCTTCGAAGTCCCGCACGCTCTTGGGAGCGGGGTGGGCAACTTTAGTCGGTGCTGGCGCCTGCGGCAGCGCCTCTGGAGCCGCCCCCCGTTCTGGAGCCAGCGGGTTCTGAATGACCTCCCTCTCACGGTTAAAAAAGTGGTTAACCATCTCGAAGAAATCCATATCGTCCATCCGAATTGTCTCCATTACAGCCAACTCCCCTGTCTCTTTCCCTATCGAAAAATATATGTATACATATATATATACATGTATACATATATATATATATATATATATATATATATATATATATATATATATATATATATATATATATATATATATATATATATATATATATATATATATATATATATATATATATATATATATATATATATATATATATATATATATATATATATATATATATACAGGGATGAGTTCTTTTAAGAACCTTAAATATGATGAGAACCTAGGAACCCCATTAGAGTTCTTAGATCAAAAAAATCTATGGCTAAAATTTTACAATGACATTGTTGTAATTATTTAGACTTTTGATAGTTGATAATCTTGAAACGATGTGCAAATGGTATTTTAGTAAGAAAAAACATGTTTTTTTATCACTTTCTCTCACTTCCTTTTTTTTCTTTTCTTTTCTTTTTCTTTCATGAAAATGATTTTTTTCATAGAAAATGTTTATTTTAAAACGATTTATCTGTATATATTATTATTTTACTGCTTAAAATTATTCTATATAGAACATTATTGAATATATGTAGAATGTTATATTTCCTATAATTTTTTGTGTAGATCCACGTCACTATACATAATTTATGTAAAATGTTATGTTTCTTATACATTTCATATATTATATATAAAAGTTGTGACACCTGTGTCATATAACCACAAACACGTCACCCCAAATTAATACATACAATCCTGAATAATTACATTAATCCCAATAAACTTAGTACAATAAATGAAATTGAAATACATAAATTAAGTTAATGTCAAACATTCTACGGTGCTACATGGTTCCAATATAAATCCAAATACTCAAAATTTATTATAACCACCCAAATGAATCCAACGGAATCTCCTTTATTGAGTTCCCGATTGAGTAGTAAAATCCTCAAGCACTTCAACAATTGACCTAGCTAGAAGGTCCAGCAGTGTATTCTTCTTTTCGTGAAAAACGTCAACAACTAAAGGATATGCGGATGCTTAGTGATTAAAGAGATTTCATAATCCTCAAGTTTTTATGTAGCACACAAAAGTTACACTGGCGACAAACATCGTGCACCCTTTTGTACACAAAGCACGGAAACACATATGAGCATAAAGCTCCACCGTGCCATTGCACGGAACAAATAAATTCAACTGAGGCACAATTACCATCGAGGATGCTACACCTGCCCTTCGGGACCATAGAGGGATCAACTCCAGGTCATATAGCCTCGGTAGCATCAGATTCATTTATAGCTCGAAAGCCCATCAGGTTGATGCACAACAAAGAAATAGAACATGTAAAACATGTATGTTAGCAACAATGTGCATCAAATACAGTGCGAGTTAGTAAATTGCCAAAGAAATATTTATGAAACAATATGTCTCATTGAAAATAGCTAACATAAAAACAAATGCAGATATATAAATCTAAGTACTCACAATGGGTGCGTTACTAAACTCCAATTTATCTAATATTTATCCTCGGGTTTTCAACCGAAATCAAAACAACCAATAAATAATTATTTAATCATAAAACACCCCACTGTGTGTTCAATAACACCACAAAAGACCTGTCACGTCAGTAATATTTTTATAACCATCAGTCCTGGTCATTTAATAAATTTTATCGAAATTTCAAATTAAAGTGTCCAACTTTGGATCTCCATTGGATGTGAAGTTTAATCCATTTGACGTTCCCAACCCGGGACCAAAGTTCATAATATTTATATGTTTCCATCCGAGATTTGTATTAGATCTGAAGTTCTTATCCGTAATTAATATTAACTAAAAAAAATATGATTTATAACCCAAAATTTCGGATCCCCCACCTCAGATCCGAAGTTCGCATGTGGGGGACTGACTCCCCGAGTTACTCCACTCGACTCACCAAGTCGAGGTTCGAAACTTGGATCCCGCTTTGGACGTTCACTTGATACCCGATGAAAATTCTCATCCGAAGTTTGGGTCCCCACCCGAAGTTCGGATCCCATCCGAAGTTGGGTCCCCACGTACTTGTTAAAATTTCAGATTCAAAGTTCTTAGCGACTCGCCGAGACTTACGAGTTTTTACTCAAATTTTGCCAAAATCAATTATAGCCACGTTCAATCCATACAAATGTTATTATATCATATATTGGGTGTTTCTAAATCATTTTCTCCATCAATAACACTCATTTAATTCCAGATTTAACCAAAAATGAAGAAAAACTTCAAGAACATAAAACTCCAATAATCTTACCTTTTAGGCTGAAACCGTTGATGTTTCATGTTTCTAGTACTTCAAGAGACTTCAATTGATGATTATAAACTATAATTTCATACATGCAACAACGATTTCTTATATTTTAATTACGATTTTGCATTTTTAAGTTCATCCAAGATGAATCCTAAACCCCCAAATACTTAATTAATGATTTCTTACCATAAATTTGACTTCAATCCTTGTATTTGTTGCTTCTAACACAAAATTTCTTCACAACTCTGACATTTCTTTTCGGTAGAAGATTTTTTTTTTTTTTGAGAGAGTTTCTATGTGTTTAGTTTGCGGATGGTTGCAAATAAGTGTTTGAAAGACGCAGAGAGTCTTTTATTCCCAACTTTCGGCTCTTTACAGATATGGTCATTCCATTTGCCTATTTTATTAAATAAAGTTCGAAGTCTTTTATTTTCCCCACATTGGGGTTTATGCAATCTTAGAAAACGTTTAAAAAATTGGGTTTTAATTTGATATATTACTATTATTGAAAAAAATATAAAAAGATGTTAATATTTTTTATAACTGCAAAGTTGTTGGGGACCTGTTAAACACGTTTGCAGGTCACCAATTACTATTATTGATAGAAATATAAAAAGTTGTTACTATAAATGATAAAAAAAATGCAAAAGTCAATGTTATTAATGATAAGAAATAAATAATGTTACTATTAATGATAAAAATGACAAAAGTTGTTACTATTTTTGGTCATTTGCCCTATATGTATGTATGTATGTATGTATGTATATATATATATATATATATATATATATATATATATATATATATATATAGGCTTGGGTTCCATGGAGAACCTCTATGCATCGAAGAACCTTGGAGAACCACAATGCATCACGTAGAAATCGATGCATCATGCAGGAATTTGATGCATCACGTGGAAATAATGATGCATCACGGGAGAATTGTGATGCATTTGTGGTGGTGCATGGAGGTTTTCGATACATGGAGGTTCTCCATTGAACCCACCTCTATATATATATATATATATATATATATATATATATATATATATATATATATATATATATATATATATATATATATATATATATATATATATATATATATATATATATATATATATGTTATTACATAAATCCGACGGGTTAAGATTGACTTTGAATTGGGCCGTTCTACATCTTTTCAAGCTTAGATCCATGACTGTAACATGTAACAGGCCATTAGAAACTAGGGTGTGAACCCCAGGAGTCACCAACGACGATCAAGTCAGAATATGATTGGTGATGTTGTATATCACAATAATGTATGTGTTTGATGTATGTATGAATGGAGTATATGTATATTGTGTGTAGATGAAAGAAAATAAGGAGAGGTATTCTCAATAGTTGTATCTGAAGTAGAAAGAAAAGAGGATTCTTCCTCCGGTGTTGAGGAAAATACCTCTCCTTATGAGGGGATGACTTTAGTGTTTTATAAGAAAATATGACATCAGCCTGACCAAACTAATCGGGTCCAAGGCCTGTTTCAGATATACACTATCAAGCCCCCACTTTGGAGTAATTGGTCCTTACTTAACCAATTTCTCCGGACTCAAATATAAGAAAAAATACCTTATGTCTGGGTGCGGTTACACTTGTTTTTACTTAAACTTGTTTTCATATATCCGTGTACGTGCTTTTGGGTTGTTTGGATTCTTCATACCCTTCAAAAATGTTGAATAGAAAAATGAACTCTCTGATGCATTGTCGGATCGGAATACAAATTACCTGTAATTGTGAATATAGAAATTTCTTGCCAATTATTTGTTAGCGTTAATACTAAACCAATAACGTACGGTTTTTTCACTTAACTATGTCACAGGTGATATTATAAATTTAATTTTAAATTTAGTATTATCGTAAAATGTAATAGAATGATCAAGCCATGGTTATCCATGTTTGGACATAGGATGCTTGTGATGTGTCAGGATTTAGAGAGCTTATAAGTACTTGTTGTTTATAGCCCTCCACTTATGTTTAAACTAAAGAAAATTATGTTTATAGACCTTTACTTTTGTATCATTCGTTGCTTGAATATCATACACACCATAGGTAAGTTAATTTATATACCTTTACTTTTGTATCATTTGTTGCTTGAATATCATATACACCATAGGCCTTTTTCATATGTGTTGCTATTGACTCGTGACATAATCCATTTGAACTGTGAATTTGACATTTCATTGGATGCTTTTTATGCCCCTGTTTTCTATAACACGTTATCTCTTTTGAAGAGTTTTCGAGTTCCTATAGCATGATACCATCAATTGTTATTTGTCGTCATGATATCTTCATAATTGAATCAAAACATTTTGGATGTTATCCCCAACACACGTATTTCCTTGGATCATTTACAAGCTAGGAAAATATATGGCTAGTGACTTGGTCTGATGACGACATCTTTGTTTTCCTTTGTTGTCGTTGATGTTGTAGCTTTCTCTGGGATTACTACTTCGAGTCCTAATGCCTCTAAAAAAATAGGTTTGCATATGTTCTTGAAGATATTCAGTACTTTGAGAACTCATTCCCAGTCACGAGGCCAAAATATTTTGGTTTGTGCTTCGCTGAAGAACTGAAAAGGATTTGATTCCTTTTGTTACATTTACCTAACATTTTGGTTCCCATGGAGCCTTTGAACAATAAGTTGCCATTAAAGACTAAAATGATATGCCAAATAGCCAATCGGGATTCGGATTGGGATCCGTCACCTTGATCCTTGGTTCGGCTTAGGTTTCACCCTTGCTCCTAAATCTTTGGTGAGATTTGGATGCGATTCCATCGCTGCTTGTAGTTCTGTTTTTGAGATCAGTTCTTCATCTGGCTTCAAATCTACCATGACTCTTGTTTTAAGCAGTTTCCGGCTTAAGATCTTATCATGCTTCTAATGCTGGCTTTGGTTCTATTCTATCTATTGATTTTATGGTATCTACTTTAAGCTTAGGATCTTTTCTGAGGCTAGCTCTGACTTTGGTTTCTACTATGAAAGTATACCATGTCTGACATAGAAAGGTCATACCTGTATGTATATAAGTAACTGTATTGTAAGGATCTAAAATATTGGTCAACAAGTTTTTGGCATGTATAAATCTTCTGGAATTTATAGGATCATGGTAGCTAGCCCCCTATCATACTGGTTCTATTTGCGGTATCAAAGTCATTTTAAAATTGATTGGCTTTCTTGTATTTGTGTGTTAATGATATCATGAACTTCAATAACGATCACTGCAAAAGACAATGTTAATTGAAAATAGATTAAGGTATGAGTTCATACCATGCTCACAATTTATAATCATACATGCATGTATATGTAATGTGTTTTACAGTATGTTTGGGTTCCGAAACACGTTGTAGATAGAACATTTTTTACATCCTTGTTAGGTGATGCTTCTTTCGTTCAAGCATCATATTGTTTAACCAATTCGTGAATATTGAATATGAATTGTTTGACCCAGAAAATTTGTTATTCTGAGATGTAAAACTTTTATAAAGGAACAGGCGGGAATTTGCACGACAATGTTATGAATGCATGTAATTAGTTACGGGAATTCATTATTTTTAATTGTGGTTCTCCTTTCATGGACTTATATTTTATATATTTCCTATGGATGATAACTTTTCAATGTTTCCCAACAAAGATGCAAATATTTGCCAAATAACTGATATTTTGCGGGAAGGTTCTTATGCCTTTCCCTCTTTTTAGGACTTTGGCTCACGCTAGTCCTTTATGCTTGCTTTTTACACAATCTGATGGGGGTCTCACGCCTTTCCCTCTACGTTTTTTTAAAGGGTGATTTTCTCTTTTTCAATCGAATCATATAAGATAAGACTCCATGCTTTCAAATATGTTTGGCTCTTGACCTTTTTAGATGGCAAACTCTATAAATATTGTTGAAAATAATGACAAAAACATAAAGTATAGGATTTATTATGTAAATAGTTTAAGTATTGTATTGTTTATGTAATTATAGAAAGTGCAAGGACCAAAATAGCACTTAGTTAAAACCGAAAGGGTGTGTCTATTCGAAAAGACATAACCATTCGTGAAAGGGTTCCATGAAGAGTTGCAACCTTTCGTCACACCTCTTAGACTTGTATAAATAGGAACCATATTTCAATATTGTAACGTGTGAATTCAGTTTGATCAATAAAAGAATATTAGTTTGATTATTTCGATCCTGTGAAAATTCCTGTGCAAGTTTATTAGTGTTTTCGGGACCATTTTCCCAACATTTGGTATCAGAGAGCCAAGTTGTGGCCAGAAGATGTTGCTGAGATGGGGCAACAAAATGATGCAGCAAAAGATGATGCTGATCAGTTTGGAACCAACATTGAGATGGATGAAGTTGCACACAAAGCAAGCAATGCACCTGGATTTGAAGACAACATGAAAGTGGATGCTGATTATGTAGTTGTTTGAAGAATGGATGCTGAAAAGTTTCATAACATTTAGGAGGAGAATGTTAGAAATGTAAATGTTATTTGAAACTTTTAGTTATATTATTAGGAGACATTAATATTATAATTATGTAATTAATCCTAAGTCTAAGTACCGGAAATATGAAAAACCGGTTTAAGTTAGTTAATGATGTAACTGTTATGCCAACAGTTGCATCGGTTCAGAATAGATGTGTCTGTTGACACAATTTAGAAGCCTATATATATATATGTATGTAATCGTATGATCAGTGTGGTGATTATCAGAAATAAAGGTAGTTATTTTAGTGTAAATCTGTGTTCCTATTCCCTGTGTTTTCTTTGTGTTCACTACGAGTCATGAAGAACATCAGAAGCGTTCAAACTGATTTCAACAGTCCGCATACATCAGAATGTGATGATCCTTTTGCAAAGAGAGTGTTGATGGATATGGGCAGAAAGAATTCTATCAATTGGAAGGATCCAGGATCCTTAACCATTTTTCAATGTCCATTATTAAATTCAACAAATTATACCATATGGTCCATTAGAATGAGAACCATACTACAAGCAAATAGTCTTTGGGATATGGTTGAACCTACCCCTCAAACTCAACCGGATGATAAAAGAGACAAGACTACGATTGCATATCTCTTTCAAGCTTTACCTGAAGATCTAATACTACAAGTAGCGAATTGCAAAACTGCAAAAGAAATGTGGGATACGTTGAAGATTAGAAATATCGGCATTGATCAAGTTCAAAAGGCAAGACTACAAACTCTTAGATCAGAATTTGAAGCACTACAAATGGAGGAAGAAGAGTCTATTGATTCATTCACCACAAAATTGACAAGTATTATATCAAGGATGACTAGCCTCGGAACAACAATTGATAACCAAACCCTTGTGCGGAAGATTCTAAATTCTGTACCAGAAAAGTTTATACAAATTGTTGCGTCAATCGAACAATTCTCTGATCTAGACACAATGACACTGGATGAGACTATTGGAAGATTGAAAACATTTGAAGAAAGGGTGAAATTCAAGAAAAACAAGCATGCCGAAAGTCTAGAGAAGCTCTTATTGACACACGACAACAATACTGGCCGTGAACGTCGTTACAACAGTCAAAAGCAAGGAAAACCCACGCTGAAGGATTATAATGAAGAGAAGAGATACACAACAGATTTCAGCAAAATAAAATGCTACAACTGCAATAAATATGGACATTATGCCTCACATTGCCGTGAAGGAACTCGAAGATTTCAAAGACTAGAAGAGACGAATTTGGTTGAAGAAGATTTAGAGCCAACTCTCTTATTTGCAAGTTCAAGTTTACAAGATTTTAAAGATGATGAAGAAGTACAAGAAGATGAAGAAGGAATCAACACTGAGTAAGATTGCTCAAGGATTACTGTTTTTGTCATTAGGGGGTGAATGTTGAAAATAATGACAAAAACATAAAGTATAGGATTTATTATGTAAATAGTTTAAGTATTGTATTGTTTATGTAATTATAGAAAGTGCAAGGACCAAAATAGCACTTAGTTAAAACCGAAAGGGTGTGTCTATTCGAAAAGACATAACCATTCGTGAAAGGGTTCCATGAAGAGTTGCAACCTTTCGTCGCACCTCTTAGACTTGTATAAATAGGAACCGTATTTCAATATTGTAACGTGTGAATTCAGTTTGATCAATAAAAGAATATTAGTTTGATTATTTCGATCCTGTGAAAATTCCTGTGCAAGTTTATTAGTGTTTTCGGGACCATTTTCCCAACAAATATGTCATCTTTTTTTTATCTAACGTGTCAATGTGTGAACTCATAGCTCTGCATAATGAGATAGTCAATAGATCTCTTTTGTCATTGCTTGTTAAAAACATAATTATAGTATCATCATGTAATTCTTCATGTATGATTTTTTTTTTTGTGAATTTAGTGACACATATTACGATGAGATATCGAGTTATACAAATTTAATCATACACCAGTAGCCCATAGCCCATAGTGTACAATAGACTTGTATTGAAACCATACCATCATTGAATCATATGTCACGAATTTGACATGATGTGTGGGTAGTAATGCAATCTTATCGTAAATGCATCAAATGTATATCCTTAAACAAGGAATTCAAGAATATTTATTTACTTTTAACCAGAAACAATAATTGGTGTGTGCACGACCACATAATAACTTGACATAATTCGAAGTAAGAACTTTCATCATTTCTCGAATAGGCAGTTAACCATGAGAACTGTAATTTTGCTTGTAATACGATCATAATCATAACATAAAGAGGATTGCATGAATTATGGTTATTGGACTATGCCATGGATTTGATACGTGTTTATGGGCATGCATGCATGCTAGAGCGACAGATTGCTTATGCATGGGTTGGTGAACTATTTAGTGTTGCTTAATTTCCTTGTTTATTTAATTTACTTTTCCAATCAGTTAATTAAGAGTGGTGCTAGAATAAAGGAAATGGTGGGGATGCCCAGATTTCCATGTCGTAAGTTAGGAGATAGTGGGTTGTGTTTGTTCCTTTAAAGGGAGAAGAGTTAGCTTTGTTGAGGGTTATGCAATTATAATTAATTCTATATCATTCTATGTCTCTCTCTCTTTCTTCCTCTGATTATTGACCTCCGACTGGACCATATCAGAGCAGCGTTGATCCATGGACAACCACAACAAAAAGAGAACACATGCGGAATTCCAGCAAGAAACCAATGGCAGATTTGCGAGGCATGACGCCATGTTAGAGAAGATTATGACCGAGCTACAGAAAGTGACGATCATGCATGATAAAATGCCTCAAGGACCATTTGGGTTTGGGAGGGGCGACGGGAACCGAAACCCTACTTGAAGTTGCACTTTCCACGATTTGGTGGGGAGGATCCTAAGGGTTGGCTTTATCAGGCGGAGCAATACTTTGAGTTCCAACATGTAGCGGATGAAGATCGGGTCCAACTTGCATCGTTCCATATGGATGGGATCGCGCTCCAGTGGCATCGTTGGATTACCAAGTTCCGGGGGCCACTAACTTGGGCTGAATTCTTACAGGCGGTTTTCGGAAGGTTTAGGCCTACTGATTACGAGGACCCGGCGGAAGCGTTATCCAGGCTGAAACAAGTCACCACGGTGGTCCAATATCAAGAGGCATTCGAGAAGTTTTCTCATCAGGTGGATGGGTTACCGGAGGTCTTCTTGGTCGGCTGTTTTGTCGGGAGATTAAAAGAGTAAATCCGACTGGAAGTGAAACGTAAGAAGGCAAGGAATTTGATGGAGGCCTTTGGCATGGCCCTCTTGGTGGAAGAAAAAAATTAATCTACAGCGGAGGACTTATGTCACTGCGCGGACACCGGTTCCTTCTGCATCAAGTCGGCCCTTCACCACTGTTGCAGGCATACTTGGGCTGGGACCAACGTAGCGACTTGCATTGCCTGGTCCGGATCCAGTCAAGAGGTTGACCCAAACCTAGGCAAGGGAACGACGAGCAAAAAGGTTGGGTTATGTTATTATTGTGATGAACGATATGTACATGGCCATAAGTGCAGTAAACAGAAGCTTTATGATTTGTGGCGTAGGGGAAGCCGACGAGGAAGAGGTCATGGGAGACCACAGTGGCGAGGCGGTAGAGCAGGCTCCCGATGACCCTCAGCGAAGATCTCATTCCATGCAATTTCGGGAGGTATGAATCCTCAAACCCTACGGCAGCCTTGTAAAATAAAGAATAAGGATGTGGTAGTATTAATTGATGGGGGCAGTACACACAAATTTATTGACCAGACCTTCGTTGATCGATTTGGTTAGTGGTGAAGAAGGGAATCCCCCTTAAGGTGGTAGTCGCCAATCGAGAACAGGTCTCTTGTGTCGGCCGGGTACGGGGTCTAAGGGTCACCGTTCAGGGATACGTGATCACCACCGACTTTTTCGTCCTACCGGTAGCAGCTTGTCCGATAGTACTTCAGTGGCTCAAAACCTTAGGCCCTGTTGAAATTGACTTTGAACGGATGACAATAGGCTTCCACGTGGACGACTCACCGCATAAGCTTCAAGGGCTCAAAGGTAGAGACCTTTCTGTTCTCAAAACTCATGACCTGATGGGAACACAAGGCGCCGCCTTCTTGCTCCAATTTAGTCTTGTCCTCCCTGATAACCCCCACCGTGGGAAATCCTTGCGTGGCAGTCTAGCAGGTGTTAGAACAATACTCTATGGTTTTTCAAAGCCCGACCACCATACCCCCTAAGCGATTCCATGATCATGCGATTCCCTTACCCGGCGCACAACCGGTGAGTGCTCGTCCCTACCCACAGCCTTATTTACAAATAAACGGAGATCGAAAAACATGTTCGAGAATTGCTCCAGCAAGGGTTGATTCGACCGAGCCACAGCCCCTTTTCTTCACCCGTCTTGTTAATATATAATAGCATGCATTCGAAGTGCTAAGTACCGTTACCTTACTTAGGATTCAATGTTAGGATCATTATAATGCATTTTGCTCATTTAATAGAAAGAATAGAGTGTTACCTGAATATGCTCTCCGCATGTGTTTTTAGGCTTTATGTGTTATTGTTGCCGAAATTTGTATAGATGATTTCGTTTTCATCATGAATTTCCATGTACCATATGTGAATTTTGAATATTAATGTAATTGTAAGATACTGAAAATGTGGCTATGATCATCTCCTTCATGATGGATGAAAGGCAATAGGTGAAGCTGGTTCCCTTTTGAAGTAGGAGGGACATAGGATAGAGGGTGAAAGGATGAATAATGGAGGGACTTGGTCCTTTCTTTATTATTATTTTTTACTTTTTTTTTACGAATGGATGATTCTTTTTTATAATTCCTTCCTTTTGTTTCACTCCATCTTCATTTCGCAGTTTCGTCTCTTGGATTTGCTTCCGAATTCCTAATATGGTGGTTCCATTGTGTGGCATCTGGTTAGGATTTTTGCATCTAACATTTCCATGGTTCTACCTTTAGTTCCCATAGGGTGGCAGTTCGGTTCCAGTTGTAGTTCCATGGGTTCCGTTCTTATTGGTTGTTCAGTTCAGCTTCACGGTTCCAGTTGGCGGTTCGGTTCAGTTCCATTGCGCAGTTCTGATTGGCGATTCTGTTCCAATTGATTGTTCAGTTCCAATTGTCGGTTTTGATTAGGTTATGTTCTGATTGGTTAGTTATTATTGGCGGTTCAGTTCGGTTTGGTGGTTTCCATTGGCTTTGAAGGTTTGCCCTTGGTCCCGTTTCCATATAGGGAATTTACATTCAACATTGCCTCCATGGCGATTCAGTTCGGTTTGGTCGTTTCGATTGGCTTTGAAGGTTTGCCCTTGGTCCCGTTTCCATATAGGGAATTTACATTCAACATTGCCTCCATGGCGGTTCAGTTCGGTTTAGTGGTTTCGATTGGCTTTGAATGTTTGCCCTTAGTTCCATTTCCATATAGGGAATTTACATTCAACATTGCCTCCATGTCTTCTCTATTCGGAAAGGTTGATTTTGGCACTCCCTTGTTCGGATTTCTCATCTCGGACTCTTTGTTTTAACAAGTTAGGTTTGATACTCCCGATTCGGAGTTCTCTGTTAAGGGTTCGGCATTCTCGGTTCAGACTTCTCTGTTCCGATTGTGTTCGAACACTTCCCCGTTTAGATTTCTTTATCCCGACAAGGTTGGTTTCGACACTTTGAGTTCTCTGTTCGGACATTAACACTTCCTATTTGGATCATTTGATTTCGGCCCTTCTCGGTTTCGATCTATCTTCCCATCTCCATTATGCATCTAACAGTTAACGCTGTGGAACGATTGTGCATCTAACAACGACCCTTAACGAAAATTTGGGATACCATCGAGCCTCGCATTCACTAGACGATTCTTCCACGAAAAGACTTTTACCATCTTTTTCTTTTTCTAGTTTGCTTCTATTGCACGCCTTGTACAAACGTCTCTCTACTAAATATCTATTTTTCTATTGAAAAGTCTATATACGAATCTGACATTACCCATCTTTTTTTGCATTCACAACTACTTTACCTTTGAAAAACATGGGCGATATATTTAAATATTCATTCCTTTTACTTTTGTCAGACACATTGCAATTGGGGTTTCCTTTAGGGTTTTCTTTATACACCACATCTATTTTCTTATGGGTCCTACTTTGTGCACCATCTCTATATACATGAAAAATAGTCTTTAATCATATTTTTATAATATAGACTTGCCTTTTAACTTTTATTATCAAACACTTTAGGTCAAACTCAACCAACCAATAATATCTATTTCTTTTCAATTTTCTTTTCTTTTACCCCTTAAATATTTTATTTATGAATTCATATACCCTTTTTTTTGCTAGGTGGATTCTTTTTCTCCCTCCATGACTCTTTTATATTTCCTTGTGGTTAATTTTTAGATTATCTTATTTATTTATATATTGTGGTAATAAAATTATAACAAATTACATAAAAAGGATACTTGTCTTGTGTTACGTGTTTTCGATGGAAAAAAAGAAAACCATTTAATTTAACCAAACGTAATAAACAAATAAAGTATAAATTTAGGAAGTAGTTAAATTAGATTTTCATTTTACATAGTAATTAATTTTAAAGTCACTAAACAAAGTTAGGACAAATATAATTAATAAACGACAAACATTGTTTCAATACATCAAATTCACAAAATATAAAAAATAAGAATATTATCATTCTAATGGTGTAACATTAAGATCAACATTTCTGTGGACTTCATCGTAAGCAAATAACCTATCTCTATACATTTCTTCCCATTCACTTACTTTTTTCCATTTTCTTTTTGAATACCCAGAAACATTGGGTGTCCTTTTTCTAAATCAACCTTCACAAAATGGTTGTTACATACAAATGCGATTGTGATTGATTGATTTAGTTCAAGATGCATTGGTTTGATCTCAATTGAAAATAAGTCAAGCAACGTTCCTTTGTTAAATAATAAAAAATGCAGTTATAATTATTTGATATCAAGATACCGGTGTGAGGCATCCACATCCAATGGCTAGCTGGAGCAAAGCTTGAACCGAAGAAATTTAAAGACTCTTCCAAACGTTTGTAGTCACAACCATAAATGCTTATATATTCTTTTTTATTGTCATACAGCTCCTGTAATAGTTCATGACGAATTGTAGGCCATTCATTTTGATGTCGACCCATAGCAACAGGTACTGTTCGAAATCCACAGTTTCCGTCTCCAATGACGTCTTCAATGTCAATGACGTATGATTGAAAAAATGATGGAATTTCCGGTAACAATGGATGCTTATAGCCTATAGGTACCTATATAAAATTAAAGATAGTTATTTGTCTCGTCATTCACCAAATCAATAAAATAAATAATAATAAATATTTAACATTGTACCTGGATTGTGGGATGCTAATAATAAAATTCATTGTCTTGGAGGATCATTATAAATAAATCCATACGGCATTGAAATTTCCAATTCCTAACATTTATCATGTAAATTAATCTCAATCCAATGTCTAAAATGTTCTAAAAATATTAAATGGTACCTCCATTGTTTGTTCTTGAAAAGGTGGTTCTTCATTCAAGTCTATCTCAAACGGCGGTTCCTTATTTAGATCTACCACATATGAGTTATGTCGTGCTGGCTCCACATTCAGGTCCGACAAATTCTATGCGTTTGCACAACTATGTCTGTGAGGAACATGATTTGGCATGTTAGTACGCTTAATCTTTGGACGCCCACGGGTACTCTTCTTCACTGAAGGTTCACCAATCAACATTTTTGATGGATCCAGTATCCCCTTTAGTTTCCTTAGAAGACTAAATTTGCCATGATCCTGTTGACTGTTATATTTTACTTTGAACCTTTGAATCTCGTGATTACAACTGAGGTCATCGTATTCTACAGATATAGCAGGCGTTAAATCAAGCTTCTTCCAAAAAGCATCAATAGATTCTAGTGGAACAGGTAAACCTATAATAAAATGAGATAAAAATATCATTCATTTTAAAAAAATTGTGCATATATCAGTTTTAGTTTTGTGGATTAAATTAAACATACCCGTACTGATATAAGTCACTAGTTCATGAGCACAAGGTAATCCAAATGCTGTCTGTAATTGGCAACCACAATTATCCTTAGTTAGCGCTAGTCCCTTTGAACGATGAAGCTCTTCTAGAATTTTTTCCATACCATCAAATGAAACAACCCCTTGCAGCTGTTGAAGTAGCGGTATGTTAAACTTTGTGTAGGTCCCGAGAGGTTCCCAAAGTATATAGCTTTAAGCTGTAGGAGGGGGGGGGGGTGAATACAGCTATTTAAAAACTACACACTATTTTCTCAATGTTTGTATGTATTATTAACAAACTGTTAATTACAAACAAGCTTGAATGCGGAAAGGTTCAAGCTGAGATGACAGATACAACAGTATGTTCACTAGTCTAAGACAGACTCAAACTAGTTTACAATGAATACACTCACTAAGAAGCACTCACTGTGTTTACAAGACTTAGAGGGACAATTTATGTAGAACAGCTTAGACACAAAGAAACTGTATTACACAAGCAGGTTTGCATGCATGAAAAACACACTTGCACGTTCACTCTTGGCTTCAGCACTTAGCTTTTTTTGGCTTATTCTTTCTGACCTTAGAAGCTTCCTTTTATACTCACTCAGAGGATCTAAGAGAAACTTCTTCATTGGACGGAATGAAAAAGGAAAAGTCTTGTTTGAAAAGACCACATAACTTTTCTGCATTTTTCTGAAAAGCAGACTTGTCTTCATATGTGCAGAACTTTTGTCTTTTCACTTTGTCTACTGTTGCATTGCCTTTAACCAAATAAGGAATGTCAACTTTGCGTCTTTCTTCCTTGTAAAGGCCTATTTTGATATAAGAAAAAGGTCTGTCACCCTTTTTCAAATAACCTTTTGTCTTCATGTTACCGAACAGCGTGGGCAGGCTGAACAGTTCTGTTTTCCACTTTGTCTTCGACTTTGTAAACTGATCTTGTACCCAAAGACAATACATGAGGACTTGGAAACAAATTCCATAAAGTGTTTAGCTTGTTCACAAAGAACAGGTTCAGTTCACAAAGAACAGAACACTTGAAAAATGTCCAAGCTGCTCATCAGTGTAGAGCAGCGTATACAGTTTATGTCCAGCCTGTTCAGCAGACAGAGCAGCTTGGACAAACTGTCTTAGTTGCAACACATGCAACACATAGAACAGCTTTGGACTGATATTGCAAATCATTTTTCAGGTTTCAATAAGGCATATAACAGGCCTTAAATTCAACCTTCAAATGCATCAACAGGTTTGATTAGTAATCTCCCCCTCAGATGCAGAATAGGTTTGACTGAGGCCTTTTTGTGCCTAACAATCTCCCCCTATTTAGTCTAAGCTGGCCTTATCAAAAGTCACTATATATTTTTACAGTACATTTTATGAAACATAATTACAACATCAACATAAAGTAAAAGATCAGTTTATATATACTGATTTTTTATTACATTAGAACAACACATGTTCTTACAAAAGTACAACTAATGTACTAATGTATATTACAACTAATGTAAAGAAAATTACAACATATGTAAAATAGAGTACAACTAATGTACATTGGACTGTTTTTGTTGGGAGCAGAAAATGGTAAGCCTGTCCAACTGATGGACAACTTCCATTCTTCACCTGCCCAGATGGCAGATGAACTTCATCACATTGGAGGGGCACCTTCAAACATCTTTTCAAGTTGCTCTCTGGTATCCTCAAGCTCTTGAATTTCACTTCTTATAAACATGAACTTGGGATCCTCAAGTTCTCCTCTTTCAAAGAAGCCTCTGAGCTGATCCCAGATGGCTGCTCTCCACTTACTAGACTGCCTGAATGAAATTGCAAGTCTGAATGCCACAAGTTGTCTCAGATCCACTTTGTACAGATCTGATGCTCTCTGAAAGCATTTCTTTTGAGTTAGGGGATCCACAAAGAATGCGCCTAGCTCAGGCTCTTCAATAACCTTGCCATCTTCAAACTCTATTCCACTTGGCAGGCTGTAATCAATTCCTTTCACTTCAATGGCATAGTCACCTTGTTCAATCAGTGTAAGGAGTAGTTCCATTTCAGTGTCTTTCCTTGTCCTCCTGGCCTTAATTTTTGGATGTGTCACCAAGACACCTTCACTTACTTCTTTGGAGATCAGGCCAAGGTTCTTCACTCTCTCCATCAGTTTCTTGACATATGCCCTGATTGTCTTAGCCGTTTCTGACTTTGACTCACTCAGGGCAACTGCCAATTCAATCCATTCTCTGTACCCCATCTGTGCTACGTCAGAGTAGTCATATGTTTCCAATTCAGGGCCTGTTGCACCCATCCTTGTTATTTTCAACTTCCATTGACTGCCTTTTCTTGATATAGGGACAGCTTTGACAATTGCCTCCTTGGCAAGCCTTCTTTCGGCAACATCTTGAAATTTTTTCTTTGCCAGGTTGTCAAAATGGTATTGAACTCTTGCATGAGGCACTGTAGGCTTGGTCACAGAGACCAGAGTACCTTTTTCTTTCTCTGCTTCCTTCTCTCCTGCTGATCCCTTAGCAGCTTCCAATATTTTCTTTTGCACTTCCAGAGTAGACATTTTAGTTTTCTTTGCTTCTTGAAGTGCAAATGCTTTGGCAACTTTGGCAGATTCTTCTTCTTTTCTAAGCACTTCCAGGGCTTGAAGTTGTTCTTCTCTAAACTCAAAGTACTTGTGCATAGGAAGACCCATTTCTTTAGCCCTGGCTTTGTGAAATTGATCTTCTGCTTGTTTCTACTGTATGTGATCATCTTCTGCTATTGTTTTTCCTTTAGCTGCTGTAGTGGTAGCAGCTTCAGGACTTTCTTCTTCTTCTTCTTCTTCCTCTAGGATTAGATGCCTCCTTCTGCTGCTTGGCCTGCCCTCAGGAATGGATCCCTCCCCCGTAGATTGAGCAGGGATTGGAGATTCAACCTGAGTAGACTGAGCAGCATGAGAGGCACCCTCTACTGTACCTGTTGCAGAGATTCCTGCTGGATGACCAGTTTGTGCTGCGGGCACTGGTTTCTCCTTAGGAGAGGAAGTTTTCTCCCCCTTAGACTTGGTCTTAGAGGCAGACGACTTCTCCCCCTTTGAAGGAGATGTACCAGAGCCTTCAACACCCGGTCTGCCTGAAGACACAAAGTCATCAGGCTTACCAGCAGTTTTGGCAGCAGGCCTGGGACCAACAAGGCTAGTCACTAAGAAAGCCAAATTGTCCTTAACCTCTGCAAGCTGGGAAAGACAGGTTTGAAGAGAAGAGGATTGAGTATCAGCTAGGGAGGTCACCTTAACAATATTTTCCCTATCAGATGCTGTGAACAGCAAACTTTGAAGCTGTGCAAGATGTAATTCAAGAGAATCTTGCACATCACCAAGGTTTGAAGACACAGCATTAGATAGGGAGCCAATTAATGTGGTCAAGCTGGCCAGAGTGGCAGGAAGGGTAGAATTGCAAGAGGTGAGGAGAGATGACAGCTGTTGGGAAATGGCTGTCATTGAGGACACAGAGTCCTGTTGTAGTGACAGAATGGAGGAGAGGGAGTTGGACAATGTTTGCAGCTGTGCAGTGAGTGCTATCAGCTGTGGAGAAGTATCTGTTTGTGGAGTAGTAGGGAAGGAGTCTTTGAACGAATCAAAGAACCCCTTAAGCTGTGCAGACACAGAGTCTGAAATGAGAGAGGGTAGAGAGGTCATGGTAGTTTCCAAAGAAGCAACTTTGTTGGTCAGCAAGGAAAGCTGATCCTTCAAAGGCAGGTCTTTGGGTGATGGAGGTGTATGGGTTGACTGTTTAGATTGGGTAGATGGAGAAGATGATGAGGCGGCTGGTGTAGGGGGATGTGATGGAGAGGGAAGAGAAACTTTTGATAGAAGCTCCATAGCCTGGGCAAAAGTAATATGGCCCAGCTTGGAGGGGTCAAAGGGTCCTTCAGCAGCGGCTGTAGCTGCATCACCAGGAGAAGGAGTTGGTGTTGAGGGCCTTTCAGATGCTGCTTATGCTGCAACATCCTCATTAAGACCAGTGGTGGTTCCCTCTGCAGTGCCTTGGTTTAAAAGCACCTCATCATTGGGAGATGGGATATGCATTTCAACATCAGCAGTGGTGAAACCTGCTGATGGAGTTCGCATGGAGGGAGCAGCCTCACCAGAGGGATGGTGTGATCCCTGAGGTTCATCAGCTTGGGTTGTTGGTCCCTCAGCAGCTGTTTGGTGTAGAACAGCTGTATCATGGGGAGCAGAAGTTTGAGGCTGAGCTGCTGATTGGTCTATACCAGCAGCGTGGGCACCTCGTGCAGACTCAGAGTGTGAGGATATTTTAGTGGGGGACAGTGTGGACGCAGTATGGAGTGGAGAGGACTCCTGTCTTTCAATATCCTCAGCCTGTTGGGAGGCTGGGATAGTTGATGTGGGTATCTCCGTTTGTACAACTGGTTCCTGTTGGGAGGAACCAGAGGGTCTAAGCTGACTCTGGGTAGACTCAGAATGGAGTGAAGCATGCTCCAATGTGGCTGAACCTTCTCCCAAAATAGGAAAAGCAGCAGGGGTTGCTTGTTTTACAACTGAACCCTGTTGAGAGGGAACAGAGGAGGTGGTTGTTTTAGTTGTTTTCTTTTTGGAGATGGATTTTCTATGATAGAGGATGGATGGAGTGGGTGATTGGGGAGAGGAGATGAGAGGTTCAGACTGGACAGGTTTTGAGACTGGGTCAGAAACAGGTGGGTTGGCCTGTTCCATAGTCTCAGATGCCACAGAGGCACCAGCCACAGAGGCTTGAGGTTCAACAAATGAACCAGGGTGAGGAGTCTTCTCCCCCTCAGCCACAGAGGCTAAAGGAACAGACTCAGTCTGAGCTGATTTGGCCTTCTTTTTCACAGGCCCAGCTTCAGCAGTTGCCAGGGTCCTCTTAACAAGTTTGGACCTGGCTTTGGATTTTCTTGCGGGAGCAGCAACTTCTGGATCCATCCTCACAGTAGAGGGTCCTTCCACCAAACCTAACAACCTCCTCATTGGTGTGGATAGAGGAGGCTCATTTTGAAGTACAGGAGTATGGAAAATTCTATTCCCTATGACAGGGAATGCAGCAGATTTAAGTAAGGGCTGAGAGTTGTATAGTTGCTCACCACAAACATGGCTGAAAATGAGGCTCAGAAACCTGGGATAACGGACAGCAGCTGGTCTTGGCTTTTGCTGCACCAGGCTCCTCAAGTTCACAAAGATCCACTTAGCCATATCAATGGTAGTCCCATCCACTAGCTGTAGGACTATTGGAACTTCATCTCTGCTCAGTTGGTCAAATGAACCAACCTTGCTGCTGAAGCTCATCATCACCGAAGCAAACAGAAAGCTGTAGGTAGGAGACAAATCCTTCCTGTACAATGTTGCTCCAATTTTGGGTTCTGCTACACCACAGAAGCGTAGCAAATTTCCCATTTGCTCGTTTTCAGGCTGGGGCAGATCATATGACTCAGCAACAGGCAGATGAAGAACCTCCCTCAGAAGATCAGCAGTTATCTCAATGGTTTGAGTCGCATTAAGAATAGTCCCTTTGATGACTTTGGTGTTGGAGTTGTAGGAACAGGTGTACCAGAACTCATACACCATCTCCTGGTACATGACACCAGGAGTTGCAGTCATAGCATAGTTCAACGGATGAACTTGCAGAAACTCCACCATTTGATCGTAACCTTTCCCCACATAGTTTTTGGGGATAGTAAGGTTTGCAACGTAGTTTGTGGGTTTGATGGTCAGCATTGTGGTGACTGATGAGTGTTTGACAACATCATCACCAATGAACACTGGAAGAAGAGGATTAGGTCTGTGAGCCATTTGGGAAGTTTTGAGGTTCGGAGAAGCAAAAGACACTTAGTCGATTTTTAGGGTTCTTGAGGATTTCTGGAAATGATGAGGAAGATGAAACAGTAGTTTGGTATTTATAGGATTTGAATGTGAGTGTGTATGAGAGAGAAGGTTTTGGGCGGTTTGATTTGAAAAAGTCGTTAACGGAAAACGGAACGGTTGTCCATGTCAGACCGTTTGTCAGACCACTTGAGTCATTTTTAATCACTTACACACGTAATCCACATTATCCGCAGTAATTAAGTTAAATAAAACATTAATTAAGTAACTTAAGTTTGAAGAAAAGTAATTAAAATTTTTGGTCTAAGCTGTTGGTCAACCCTGTGATGACCAAGGTCATCACAAGCTGTTCAATCTTCAAGATGTTCATTTTTCAAACTGTTCCTCCAGCCTGCTCTCTTTTGTAAGAGCAGGTTGGGTTCAATAGTTGAACAGGTTACAAGACAATGGCTTGTAAGAGAGTGTGAAGAAATGGACAATTGAAGATTGGACCATCAGAGCAGGCTGGACGAATAAACTGTTTTTGTTCAGCCTCTTGTATGCTCAAGCTGTTCAAGTTTTTCAGACAAATGACTAAGTACAGAACATGTATAACCTGTTCTGTCTAAGCTGTTCTGAGAAACTTGAGCAGTGTGAAACACACAAATTCTTAGACCTTTGAGAAACACTTAGTCACTTTTGTTTAACATGCCCAGCTTGCTGACAAGGTAATTAAACCTTGTTTCATCCAGAGGTTTGGTGAAAATGTCTGCAAGCTGTTCATTTGTGGAAATAAAACTTACCTCCACATTACCTTTCTGAATGTGATCCCTGATGAAGTGATGTCTGACTTCAATATGCTTTGTTCTAGAATGAAATACTGGATTGTTGGAAATGGCTATGGCACTTGTGTTATCACACAGAATAGGAATTTTCCTATACACAAGACCATAATCTTCAAGCTGATGCTGCATCCACAGAATCTGTCCACAACAGCTTCCAGCAGCAATGTACTCAGCTTCAGCAGTAGAAGTAGACACAGAGTTCTGCTTCTTGCTACACCAACTTATCAGCTTACCACCAAGGAGTTGACATCCACCTGTTGTGCTTTTCCTGTCTAGCCTGCAGCCTGCAAAATCAGAATCTGAATAAACTGTTAGTTCAAGGCTGGAGTCTTTGGGATACCAAAGACCCAAACCTGGTGTACCCTTCAGGTATCTGAAGATTCTTTTAACAGCAGCTAGATGAGATTCCTTTGGATCAGCTTGGAACCTAGCACACAGACAGGTGGCAAACATAATATCAGGTCTACTAGTAGTTAAGTATAGCAAGCTCCCAATCATGCCTCTCTAAGTTGTTACTGAAACAGCTTTACCACTGGCATCAGCATCCAATTTTACATTAGTTGCCATTGGGGTTTTAATAGGAGAACTTTGATCAAACTTGAACTTTTTCAATAGATCTAAAGTGTACTTTCTTTGATTTATAAAAATGCCAGTTGAGGTTTGTTTAACCTGTAATCCTAAAAAGAAAGTAAGTTCTCCCATCATACTCATTTCATACTTGGATTTCATGAGTAATGAAAAATTCTTGCACAACTGCTCATTAGTAGATCCAAATATTATATCATCCACATAAATTTGAACAAGCATAATGTCAGATTTCACTTTCTTTATAAACAGTGTAGTATCCACTTTACCTCTTGAACACCCATTGCTCATAAGGAACTCAGTAAGAGTGTCATACCAGGCTCTAGGGGCTTGTTTGAGACCATAGAGAGCTTTGTCCAACTTATAGACAAAACCTGGATGTTGTTCATTTTCAATACCTGGAGGCTGCTTGACATAAACTTCTTCTTGCAGCTTCCCATTTAAGAATGCACTCTTCACATCCATTTGAAATACCTTAATGCTCTTATGAGCAGCGTAGGCTAGATACAAACGAATTGCTTCTAGCCTGGCCACAGGAGCAAATGTTTCATCATAATCAATTCCTTCCTCCTGTCTGTAGCCCTGAGCAACCAGTCTTGCCTTATTCCTTATGACATGACCTTGCTCATCCATCTTATTCCTGAAAACCCATTTAGTACCAATTATAGTTTTACCTTTAGGAGCAGGGACCAGCTTCTATACATTGTTTCTCTCAAACTGATTGAGCTCTTCTTGCATGGCAGTGATCCAATTGGAATCTTTTAGTGCTTTATCAACCTTCTTTGGCTCCATTAGTGAAACAAAGCTAGAGAACATACAAAAGTTCCCTAAGCTGTCCCACCGTGTTTGTATCCCTTTGTTGATGTCACCAATTATTTGATCATTGGGGTGACACCTGATCCACTTAGGATCATTTTTCAATGATGATTCACCTGAGTTGTTAACATCTTCAGCAGGTCCTGTTGAACAGTTCTCAAGATTTTCAGACACACTGTTGTCTTGAGCCTGTTCACTTGTTGAACATGTCTGACCGCTGTTGAACATATCAGCAGAGGAACTGGGAAAATCAGCATTGATAGGTTCAGGACATGCAGTTGTAATTAAGTCAGTACATTTATTCACACAGGATGTATTGACATAATCATCATCATGTCCATCATAATTAACAGGTTCCACACTGGGTGTAGTGGAAGCTTTTGAGTCCTCTTCATTGTTTGAATGCATCAGATCATCAAAATTAAGTTCTCCTGAAACTGATTCAGGAACAGCTTTGGTAGAAGCATTCTTGGACTCTTCAAAGGTGACATGATAGATTCATCTATCACCTTTCTTTTGTTGTTGTATACTCTGTAGGCTTTAGAGATAGCAGAGTAGCCAACAAACACACCTTCATCAGCTTTAGGTTCAAACTTTGTCAGTTGGTCCCTCTGATTCAGAATGAAGCAGGGACATCCAAACACATGGAAGTAACTGACATTTGGCTTCCTTCCTTTGAGTAGCTCATAAGGAGTCTTGTTCAACCTTTTTACCACTAAGGATCTGTTTTGAGTGAAGCAGGCAGTGTTGACAGCTTCAGCCCAGAATGATGAAGGTAAACCTGATGCACACAGCATGGTTCTAGCAGCTTCAATAAGAGTTCTGTTTCTCCTTTCAGCAACTCCATTTTGTTGTGGAGTTCTTACAGCTGAAAAGTTCTGAGTGATTCCTTTCTCTTCACAGAAGTCTTCAAGAGTACTGTTTCTGAATTCAGTACCATGATCACTTCTAAGCTGCTTCACTTGAGCAGAGTTCAGCATCTCCATCTTTTTCACAAATCCAATAATTTCTCTAGCAGCCTCTCCTTTGCTCTTCAGAAAGATTACCCATGTGTACCTGGAGAACTCATCAACCATTACTAGAGTGTATCTTCTTCCTTTGAGACTTGGGACATTTACAGGTCCAAACAGGTCCATGTGGATTAAGAAGAGTGGAGTATCAATAGAGAAATTATGTTTGGATTTAAAAGATGTTTTCCTCTGCTTGCCTTTTTCACAAGCTGTGCAGAGTTTATCTTTAACAAAGGTTATAGAGGGAAAACCTGTCACCAACTCTTTCTTACAGAGTTTATTGATGTTCTTGAAGTTCAGATGTGACAGCCTTTTGTACCATAACCAGTTTAAGTCTGCATTTGTTCTTGTGAGAAAGCAGGTTTCAGTTGTGGAATCAGCAGATTGCATATCCACAACATATACACCTTTCTTTCGTTGAGCACATAGCACAACTTTGCCTTGGGGATCCAATATGTAACCCAGATGCTCATCAAAGTTAACCTTGTAGCCAGCATCACACAGTTGGCTTATGGTGACAAGGTTATGTTTTAGCCCAACCACATAGGCTACTCTTTTGAATACTGCAGCACCAGCTTTAAGAGTTCCATATCCCTCAGTGGATCCCTGTACATCGTCACCAAATGTGACTTTTGGCCCTTTTTCAGGCTTGAGATCACTCAGCAATTCTTTACAACCTGTCATGTGCCCTGAGCAACCACTATCCAAGTACCAAACCTAGGAAGGTTGTTTTTCCTGCAGAGTGATAAGGGAAATATTAGTCATTTTTCGGGGAACTCATCACAGAGATGAGTTCTCCTACTTCATCAACATTTGTTGATGGACTTATAATATCCACACTAATATTCCCAATTTGAATGGTGTCAGCTTGGATACCATTCTTATTGACTGAGATGTTTTCAACACTGCTTGTAACAGCTGTGAGAGAATTAACAGAGTCAACAGGCCTCATGTCCTCAGGTTCAGGACAGTCTTTGGCCAGATGTGTCTTCTTCCCACATTTATAACATTTTCTCTTTTTAGGATTTTTGGAAGAAGAACTTTCAGAAACACATTCTGAGTTATTTTTGTTGATTCTTTTAGCAGGTTTAGCAACTTTATTACTATTTGATGAATCAACAGCTTGAGTGGAGGGTTCAAAAGTCACAGCTTTGTTTGTCTCTTCTTTCCTCCTTTTAGGAGGACAAATGTCAAAGACAGGAAGCTTAATTGGCTTTTGAACTTCCACAGGTTTGGGGAACTTATTCCCATGTTTCTCAGGTTGAGCAACGGCTTTGCCTTTGTCACTACTGAGACGTGATTTATGCTGCCTATCAACATAATCATTGTTTCTGGTTTTGAAAAACTTATTTTCATGTAAAACCAGTTTACCACTATGATTAGTAAACTTATTAGAAACCATAACAGATAAGCTTTCAACATTAGACTTGCCCTTGTTGAAAACAGACTGCTTAACTTTTGAAAACTTGTTTTCAAAATGTTTAGCATTAAAAGGATTATTATGTCTTTTGCCATCAGCTTTGGACACAGAACCTGTTTTGTCAACAGGTTTAGTATCCACAGCTGTAGTTTGGACATGTTTTCCTTTCTTTTGTTTGTGTGAATCAGCAGAGCACTTAGCAGGCTGGATTGATGGAGAACATATTCCAACACCAGCTTTTGAGCTAGGTTCACACGAGCTGTCAGTATTTTGAGGCCTGACAAACCTGTTTGTTGAAATTAGTTTACCATTCACTTTTTGAACAAAAGTGTTTGGAAGCTCACCAAGAGTGGATAAATCTTCTTTTAGATTATTAATCTCAACAATGGAAGCTGCTGTATCAAGATCCCCTCCAAGATAGGCTTGAATTTGTGCAGGGATCTGTTGACTTATACAATGGCTGACTTTTTGTGCAGATTGGCACCAAGAGTCAACTATCTTTTGAAGCTTAGCATGCTTTATATCTGTTTCTCTCTTTTCTTCCAGTAAAATAGAGTTGATGTGTTTTAATTCATCAAGCTCAATTTCCAACTTATGGAAACTGTCCAGTTTATTGGATTTTGTTTTAAGATCAGTTTTAAGCTTGGAGATTTCAGATGATAAAGCATCATGCTTCTCAACAGCAGCTTTCAAATCAACTAGCATATATTCAAACATCTTAATCTTTTCTTCAAAACTGTAAGCCATAAAATTTTGTACCTTATACATCATTGTAGGATTCCAGTTCTCTAAGCTGCTGAAAGCTTCAGCTTCAGCCATATCCTGTTTGAAACTGCTTGTTGATGGGACATCAGTGTTGGCCATCAGACATTGATTGTCTTCTTCATCAGATGATGAATCAGATTCCTCCCAGTCACAAGTCTCTGCCATGAGTCCCTTTTGGCAGTTGGAACCCACTGAGTTTTCCAACTTCCTCAGCTTAGCCATGGCCATAAGGTACTTAACCTTATAACCATCATCCTTGTTTGTCTTGTATGGTTTGGATGACTGACCAACAGCTTTTGACACACAGTCAGCAGCTATATGGCCAGTTTTGCCACATTTAAAGCACTCAGCCTTGGATTTATCAAATGCCTTCTTTTTGCCAGCACCTGAACTTCCTTGCAGCATGTTTCTTCCAAACCTTTTCTTGT
Source organism: Centrapalus pauciflorus (assembly GCA_020465985.1). Taxonomy (NCBI): domain Eukaryota; kingdom Viridiplantae; phylum Streptophyta; class Magnoliopsida; order Asterales; family Asteraceae; genus Centrapalus; species Centrapalus pauciflorus. The sequence continues at coordinate 3,478 of JAANYP010008743.1, read as the reverse complement.
TGAACCTTTTGACAAGCATAGCTATCATTTGCTCATCATCTTGTTCAGCAAGATCTGCATTATCTTCCTCATCTGACACCTCCTCCTTGTCATCATCCTGTTGATCAGGTTGAGTGAACACATCACTCACCTGACTCAAAGACTGTCTCACATTAGCCACAAAGGCTGCACCTCTTTTAGACATCTCCAAGGCATTTCTCTTCTGTTGCCTTGACTGTTCATCATTTAGTAAAGATCCATACAAGTTGACAAGATCCATACTTCTGATTGTTCCTGAATTTCTTAAAATTGTTGAAAAATAATTCCATTCTTCAGGGAGGATGTCCAAAAACTTGTTCACCAGAGTAAGGCTGTCCTTAGTGATCCCAACAGCTTTGAGATCATTCACAAGAGTAGTGAACCTGGTGTAGGTTTCTGTGAGAGTCTCCTTTGGTTTTGCAAAGAAGAGTTCATACTGTCTAACAAGATTGTTAATCCTGTTATCCAGTGTGATTGTGGGTCCATCATAGACGGTAGACAAAGTATCCCACATCTCCTTGGCAGTCTTCATCTTCTCAACCTGTTTGAACACATCATCAGGCAAGGAGATGACTAGATTGTTTCTGGCCTTTGCATCAAGAGCCACCAATCTTTTGTCTTCATCAGATCATTGAGCTTTTTCTTTCTCAAATGTTCTGATCTCAGGAGCTGCTCCTTCAACAGCAGGAGTTATTGTTGTAACAGAGGTTGGCACATAAGGACCCTCCATTACAATTTCTGGTAGTTGTACATCCAGATTCTCAAGGTAGAGCATCATTCTGCACTTCCAACCAGAAAAGTTCTGATGATTGAATTTTGGAGGTTTGCCCATTGAGCCATTGTCATAGTATGAGGAATTTGCAGCACTGTTGTCCATAGAAACTTGGGAGAATGAGAGATCTAGAATGACACACACTCTAAACGGTTCTGATACCTGTTGTAGGTCCCGAGAGGTTCCCAAAGTATATAGCTTTAAGCTGTAGAGGGGGGGTGAATACAGCTATTTAAAAACTACACACTATTTTCTCAATGTTTGTATGTATTATTAACAAACTGTAAATTACAAACAAGCTTGAATGCGGAAAGGTTCAAGCTGAGATGACAGATACAACAGTATGTTCACTAGTCTAAGACAGACTCAAACTAGTTTACAATGAATACACTCACTAAGAAGCACTCATTGTGTTTACAAGACTTAGAGGGACAGTGTATGTAGAACAGCTTAGACACAAAGAAACTGTATTACACAAGCAGGTTTGCATGCATGAAAAACACACTTGCACGTTCACTCTTGGCTTCAGCACTTAGCTTTTTTTGGCTTATTCTTTCTGACCTTAGAAGCTTCCTTTTATACTCACTCAGAGGATCTAAGAGAAACTTCTTCATTGGACGGATTGAAAACGGAGAAGTCTTGTTTGAAAAGACCACATAACTTTTCTGCATTTTTCTGAAAAGCAGACTTGTCTTCATATGTGCAGAACTTTTGTCTTTTCACTTTGTCTACTGTTGTATTGCCTTTAACCAAATAAGGAATGTCAACTTTGCGTCTTTCTTCTTTGTAAAGGCCTATTTTGATATAAGAAAAAGGTCTGTCACCCTTTTTCAAATAACCTTTTGTCTTCATGTTACTAAACAACGTGGGCAGGCTGAACAGTTCTGTTTTCCACTTTGTCTTCGACTTTGTAAACTGATCTTGTACCCAAAGACAATACATGAGGACTTGGAAACATATTCCATAAAGTGTTTAGCCTGTTCACAAAGAACAGAACACTTGAAAAATGCCCAATCTGCTAATCAGTGTAGAGCAGCGTAGACAGTTTATGTCCAGCCTATTCAGCAGACAGAGCAGCTTGGACAAACTGTCTTAGTTGCAATACATGCAACACATAGAACAGCTTTGGACTGATATTGCAAATCATTTTCAGGTTTCAATAAGGCATATAACAGGCCTTATATTCAACCTTCAAATGCATCAACAGGTTTGATTAGTAATCTCCCCCTCAGATGCAGAACAGGTTTGACTGAGGCCTTTTTGTGCCTAACACTTTGCCTTGCGGATGATTTCGCACCTTTGAAGACTTTCTTTAATAGTAGACTCTTGTGATATTATAATTTTTTCAATAACAAGTATGAACTTGTCCAAATCAGATCTCCCCGACTCTAGATATTTTTTTAGTTTTGCGTGCTGATTTTCAACTCTATTTGTTGTTGAATTTCCAAATGTGGTATGTCTAGCGGTCCACATAGACACTAATCTTTCAGCATACCTTTCCAGCCAAACACTTTGAAGATAACCAAAAACATCTAAAACATAAAAAAGATGAAAGTCAAACACATTAGTATGCAGTGTGTGTTGGAGACCGAAATAGATCTGACCATTTTGCATGGAAGCAACCCCCAAGTCTTCTGTGAACTGATACGCGACCGGCAATGCTTTGTTACATCATTGAATATATGCCATCTACAAAGTAAGTGATTACTTTGTGGAAAAACTTCTTCACATGCATTCATTAACGCCAGATCTCTATCGGTAACGATCACACGCGGACAAATCGATTCATTAATTGTCAATTTAAGACATTTGAGTGCCCACGTATAACTGACTGTCCTTTCATTATGCATGAAAACAAAGGCTATACAAAATGTCTTGTTTGTTGGTGTGACACCAACTATCTCAAGAAAGGGCAAATTATACTTATTCGTTTTATATGTAACAGCTATCAACACCGCATATGGAAATGCTTGCCACATCATCAAGGACGTCGGATGAATGAAAAATAAATCTTCTAACTGACCCGAAGTATCGTTCAAGCGATAATCAAAATCATACCCTTTTGTTTGTAAGATATGCATAAGATTCTGGATTGGGGTTCTACCTTCTCAGTTAGACATCCGTAACTGATGACGTGCATTGTATATAGTTTTCAGCAAGGACACATTATTTGGATTTTGTTCCTTTATCATGGAAAAAATCTCACGCGGTTTCACATCCATACTTGTTAGTTGTTGTACCATACGAGATTCATCAGGGTTTAATCGCATTGCATGAGAATGACCCTCTAAATATTCAGATGGTCAATGATTGTGCTCATCACAAACAACCCTTAATCTCCAAACATCTTGTAGTTTTACATACTTTCCTTTCAATTCAAACGAGCAATTAATTTTTTTTGTTTCTGCATAACTACTTCTTGGTACTCCCCCACGATCACAACCAAGTACGACTGAAAAGGTGTATACTGCCATCAGTTCTTCACGAGTTTTAAAAACCTGAAGAATAAAAAAAATGCATATAAAAAAAGATAAAACGATCTATTAAATAAGTCAAGCAATTACTGTCCATCTTTATTCCTGCATAACTACTTGCTCTGTATAACTACTTGCTCTGTACAAAAATTTGATCTACTGTCCATCTTTATTCCTTGACCGTCTGGATTGAAAAAAAGGGTATAATCAGTAG
>JAANYP010008742.1:0-116707 GCA_020465985.1 Centrapalus pauciflorus | reverse complement strand
TGGCCGGTTTTTAGAGGGAGAGAAAGGGAGTTTTTGGCTTGTGAAATGTGGAAAATAATGAAGAATTGGGGTCTTATTTATAGAGGAGAAAAATGTAGTGAAATGATGAAAATAGTGAAAAATCTTGGTGAGTTGAAAAAGGAGGATTTGATAGTGAAATGTTGAGTTAAAAAAATACATTTTTTTGGTCCTTGTGTACCCTTCCTAGGGCCGGCCTAATGAGGATGTATTTCAAGGTATTTCTTTTTTTTTTTTGTATAAAAGTATTTAGAAATGTATTCTAGTATTTCTCTTTTTTTTGTAAATTCATAAATACTTTTGGATGCATTGTTTTAATGAATTGTCTTAGTCTTGCATAATTAGTGTTAAGTAATTGTATTAGTGTATGATTAGTGCCACCAATCATAGTTTAATTATATACTTAGTTGAATTAATCCATCAAATCGCAAATCGATCGGATTAATTGATTTGCCGATTCATCGCACCGATGAAATTGATTCAAATTGAGTTGAATTTCCTTATGAGCATTGTTAATCACCATGATTAATTGCTAATTACCACTTATTAGGTTATAAATTTCTAATGAACACTGATTAGGTCATAGTTGCTAACCTGGTTTAGTGTCGGATCTTACAGTCTCCCCCTGTTAAGGGAATTTCGTCCCAAAATTTTATCTTGTTTCCTCAGGGGTATTGTTACTAAATAATAGATAAGAGTATCTTTGCTTAGGCTGGCCTTTGCATGCCTAAGTGAAATCTGGTCCATGTATAGAATTCCATCTGACCTTAAGGATGAGTATATGACTGCGCTTTAATCCTTTGACCTTACGGTCCATGATTTCTACCGGCATTTTGATGAAGCAAAATTTATCAGTTTGCTGGATTTCTTCCAAGGGGTAACAGGTGTTTCCTCTAACAAATTCTTCTTCAGATTCGATACGTGGAAGGTATTGTGCATGCTGCTAAGCTCTGGTGGTAGCTTTGAACAATAAGCTACTAGTCCAATTCTTTTTAAGACCTTGAATTGTCCAATGTAACGAGGATTCAGTTATCCTTGATTTCCTAATCGTATCACGCCCTTCCATGGCAGGACTTTCATCGGTACCCTTTCTCCTAATTGAAACTAAAGGGACTTTCTTCTTACGCCCAGATAACTTTTCTGACGATCGGGAGTAGCTTTTAGTCGGTTCCGTATCTGTACTATCTTTTCGGTGGTCTCAAGTATGGTTTCCGGGCCAAAGGCTTGACTATCCCTGACCTTGGCCTAGCAAAGGGGTGATCGACACTTTTGTCCGTACAGGGCCTCAAATGGAGCAACCTTAAAACGTGTGTGATAGTTGTTGTTGTATGATAATTCTTCTAATGGTAATTGAGTATCCCAACACTTCCCAAAATCCATTACACAGGCTCTTAACATAGGTTCTAGGGTTTGAATCTTTCTTTCATTTTGACCATCGGTCTAATGAAGATGGGTGGTACTCATGTCCAAGTTTGTACCCAATGCTTGCTGTAACGTTTGCCGAAAATCTAGATGTGAATCTGCTATCCGTATTCGAAATGATTGAAATAGGCACTCCGTGTCCGGAGACGACTTCCTTGAGGTACGTTTGGACTAGCTTATTCATCCTGTTGCTCTCCTTGACTGGTAGGAATGCACGGATTTTGTTAGGCGGTCGACTATTACCCAAATGGTTTTTGATGTTTGGTCTTAACTTTGGAGCATGATAGGTATTTGTTGACATATGTGGCAACGTCATCCTTCATGTTAGGCCACCCGTATAGCTCCTTGGGGTCATGATACATTTTATCGGATCCCGGGTGAACGGCATATCCTGATTTGTGTCATTCATCCATAGCCAACTTTCTTATTCCACCAGACAGAGTAATCAGATTCTATTCATGAAATATCGATTTTTATTAGCCCTTATCCCAAACTATTTATCCATTCCGTGCAGGGCTTCATTTTTCATATTTTTCCTCCTTAACAACTTCTACTTGTGCATCATGAACTAAGGGAGGAAGGTTTGGTTGAATGGTTATAACTAGGGCTTGTACTCTTAACAGCTTAGCTCGTTCCTTTCGGCTCTGCGCATCTGCAACCACATTAGTTTCCTCAGGTGATAACGAATTTTCACAGTTACAATCACTTATTAGCTTCATCTAATGGCACTACTTCATATCCGACTCTTTCTGGTTCAAGATGTGTTGGAGGCTCTTATGGTCTGTGATTGTAGTACACTTGTTACCGTACAACTAATGTCTCCAAGTCTTAAAGATAAAGACTACTGCTCCAAAATCTAGATCATGTGTTGTGTCATTCACCTAGTGAACCTTAAGTTTTCATAAAGTATAAGCTATGACCCTATCTTTCTATATCAACCCATTGTGTGAAGCGTCACAGTAATCTACAAATTTCTTGCTTCTCTTGGATAAAATAAGCGCGCTGCACAGTTTATGCTTTAATAACTTATTATGTCTCCTGATCCTTGCCCCAATCATACTTAATGTCTTTTCGGGTTAGTTTTGTTAGAGCTCCGGTGATCCTTGAGAAATTTTTAATAATTGCCTATAATAAGTGGCGAGTCTTAAGGACTGTCGTATCTCTATGGGGTTCTAAGGGTTGACCAATTCAAGATAGCCTCGATCTTTACGGGGTTGATTTGGATCCCTTTACTATTGATCACGTGATCGAGAAATTTCACCCATCTTAGCCAAAAGTCAAACTTAGAACACCGGGCATATAGTTGTTCTTTCTTCAACAACTCTAGAATTAGTCTTAAATGTTTGCTCGTGTTCCTCCTTGTTTCGTGAGTAGATTAAGATGTCATTCATGAATACAATCACGAATTTGTCTAGATAAGGTTTGCACACCCGATTTATGAGGTCCATGAATACCGTTGGGGCACTTGTTAATTCAGACAAGATTAATAGGAATTTATGATGACCGTAACAAAATCTGAAGGCTGTCTTTGGAATATCTTTCTTGCGAACTCTAACCTGATGATAACCCGACCTTAGGTCGATCTTCGAATAGAGGCTTGATTCTTGAAGTTTGGTCAAACAAGTCATTGATCCTTGTGAGCGGGTGTCGGTTCTTTTAGTTTATTTAGCTCTTGGTAATTGATGCACATTCTGAAGAGTCCATCCTTCTTCTTTATGAACAAAACTGGAGCTCCTCCAAAGCGAGGAACTCGGTTTGATTAACCTTTTTATCTAAGAGCTCCTACAGTTGGTTGGACGATTCTTACACTATTGATGGGGCCAATCGGCATGGTGCTCGAGCCACTAGTACCGCACCTGATACTAGGCTGATTTTTGAATTTGACTTGCCTCGATGTTGGGAGTTCAGGTAAGTGTTCTGGAAAAAAAAAACTTTGGGGTAACCATAAATAATAAGAATATTTTCGAGCCGTTTTTCCTTTGGCTCCCTCTTTGTCAACACTTCAGGGTCCTAATGCTAGGGATGATGCTTATTTTGGTATTTCTTGTTTTGACTTAGACAGTAAGGACCTTTTTATTGGCTAAAGGTATATGAACCGTCTTCTTGTTTCACACTATTTCCGCACGATTTTTCGATAGTCAATCCATGCCGATGACCACGTCAAAACTTCCCAGCTTGACGGGCATCAAGTCTATTTCAAAGAGTTGGCCTACTAATTCTAAGGAGCATCCTCGACTTATATTATTCGTCTTAAGCGTCTTACTGTCATCAACCTCAATAGCATAAGTGGCACTTAATGGTGTAAGAATGGAATTTATCTGCTTACTGAACTTAGTGGATATAAAGCTCCTATCAGCACCAGTATCAAATAGTAAAATGCATAAGTGGTATCTAATGGGGTAAGAGGATAAGTCTATGGGTTTGAAATTTCTTAGGTAGATTTGTCGTACTACATATCCTCATGCGCATAGTTATAGATAAAACTTAGTACTTCATTAAAATGCTTGATACCTAATCTTTTTACATGATATGGTCGGGATTTCCTGATAAATTTTTAAGCCTTACATACCGCAAGATATATCATATAGTAAAGCCTAGAGAAATACTATAAAATGGTAGAAAGGGTACTAAGTATGAGATGCCTCTGGGGTTTCCTCGTACTCCAGAGCGTTAAGTCGTTAGATTGGTTCTGCACGGCGGGCTATGTGCTCTGCTAGGCGCTATCACAATTCGTCGATTCCGTCTTGTTGAATCGCGCGGGTATTCTGGTTGGCCCAAGGTTTATTGGTGGTTTGTATTGTCTCCTGCTTAATCCTTTCAAAGATCTCACCGATCTCTTAGTGGATTTTGTCGAAATTGGGGGTCGTGTCTGGCGGCCCTTGCCACCAGCAGAGGCATTGTTTGTTACGTAGGTTTTTGGTTAAGTGTCGGCACTTGAGAGGAAGATGGTGTTCCGACTTCAAACTGGATTCGGATCCCTTCCTTGTTTCTCCACTCTTGGAGAGTGTGAGGCATCCATCCCCACTGTCTTATGGTTGCCCGTCGCTACTGTGGCGGGCTTGGCTGAAGGGCAGGTACCGGGATAGACTCCCGTTGTGCTAGTCACACCCTTTTCCTAGGGGTGAACTTCTTTAATAGTCCTTTAGGGTGGTCTCTGAATAGGGTGTAGGATGGAATATGTGGTGGTGATAGTGGATCAATTTGTGCTGCAGGGCCACAGTTGCCCTCCTTGTGTTTTGACTGGTCCATTACATCGTCATTGATTTGGTCTGGGTGGGTTACCAATCCAAAGTACACCTCAGTGTCACCTTGGCTTTCTTGTTCCATGGGTGAGAATTCATCCTCTGAGTCAAAGAGGATAATAACCGTATTGTTCGACATGTTATTGTCATTAGGGTTCATATATGTGTTCACAGTTCTTGAAGAAAGTTTAGTTTTCGTAACAGTTATAGTCTAGGTACTAGTGCAACCTAGTTCACTATATCTATGGCTCTGATACCAATCTGTCACACCCCGTTACCCCGGTTGGCAACGAAGCGTGACGTCGCGGAAGCGTAACCATAATCATAACGAACGACCACTAGACGGACGTTTTTCAAAAATACATTGATTTAACTTCAAATATAAATATTATTTTACATAACCAAAATACAGCGTAATAGTTCTTAAAATACCAAGGTTTAAATACACAATTTAGTTTATCAGGAAAGATGCAAATAAATCTCCGAGTTTGAAAATGATGCGACTCCAAAATGAACGGAAGCCTTGGAATGCTTCCGATAAATGCGCATGTCTTAATCACCTGAAAATACATACTAAAATACGTCAACAAATTGTTGGTGAGCTCATAGGTTTACGCGAAAAGACCAATTGTATGGACATTATCAAATGAGTTGAATTTATAAAGCATAAATTCCATGTATGTATTACACAAACCATCATGCAACCGAAGCTTAATTAAATGAGTTTGTCATGTGCAGTATTCCCATACGTAATACCGTGTATTGAATATATATGCATCCCGCCGTTAGCCGATTAAGACTAACGCGAATGGGGGACATGACTCCCGATAGATCTATCCACAATATATTCGCGCTTGCAAATAAATGCAATTAACGGTTAATGATTTGAGGGCTGATGGATCCACACATGTAATAAATATAAGAAATAAACAGTTTTGATGTCCATATGAAAATAGTGCATGTATTTCCACCCCAATAGATAGTGAAAATAGGGCTATGAGGACTCACCGCATGTTGATGGCAAAATGATCGTAAAAACGACGATTTATGTTGTTGATGAGTGATGACACCAGACGCGTTTAACCGAGTCCTAAATGACATAAGGGATTTAATAACTCCCATATATGAAAATATGTATGTATAAATGTTGTTATGTTTTAAATCACCCAACATTACAAGTTTATAAATAAAACCCACTTAAAACGTCAAGTTTATATATATATATATATATATATATATATATATATATATATATATATATATATATATATATATATATAATTTTCCAGCTTTTTGAAGGTTTTTCGGCCTACTTTGAGGCTATTTTTGACCAAGCTCCAAAACGATTTAGGCTTTGGTTTTCTAAGACATTAAACTACTATATACAAAGAATTTTTAAAGTCAAGAACGACCATTTTTCGAGGTGTTTAGGTTAGGGAAAAAGCTCGTTAAAAACCCTATGTTGGTCATTTTTGAGCTGTCAAACTTTCGGGTTCCCAAATAATATCTGAGGGTTCTAAACTCCAAAATAAATTATGAAAACTTCCAGATTTTTGGTTAAGACATAGATCTAACTTTTGAGACAAGAACCAACTTATTTTGTTAAGTTATGAATTAGTTATGATTTTTCAAAGTTGATGCAACTTTTCTGCCGAAATTCCGTATTTCATAAACTTGAAATAACTTGTGATTCTTGTTCTTTATTGAAAGACTACTTGTATAAAAGTTATAAAACACATTTATATAACTTGTTTTCATAATATTTACACTTTCATGATGTGTTTATATATTTATAAACACATTTGAAGAAAACAAATTAAAAACAAAAACTAGTGATTTATAAATTTGAATTTTTATGAAACTTGTTGTTGTTGGTGATTATATATATTCTGCAAGACTTATATAAATATAAATTTAAGATATAATAAGTTAGTATTTACTTACTTTGATGTTTTAGGAGAATGAAAATGAGTAGGAGTTGAAATCTTGAAAGAGTTGCACCAAAAACACTTGAATTTCTTGAAGAACAAAGAAGAACACATTTTTTGGTTGTGCTAGTTGATGAGGCCGGTTTTTAGAGGGAGAGATATGGAGTTTTTGGCTTGTGAAATGTGTGGAAAAGAATGAAGAATTAGGGTCTTATTTATATAGGAGAAAAAGGTGGTGAAATGATGAAAATAGTGAAAAATCTTGGTGAGTTGAAAAAGGAGGAATTGATAGTGAAATGTTGAGTTAAAAAAATACATTTTGTGGTCCTTGTGTACCCTTCCTAGGGCCAGTCTAATGAGGATGTATTTCAAGGTATTTCTATTTTTTTGTATAAAAGTATTTAGAATTGTATTCTTGTATTTCCCTTTTTTGTAATTTCATAAATACTTTTGGATGCATTGTTTTAATGAATTGTTTTAGTCTTGCATAATTAGTGTCAAGTAATTGTATTAGTGTATGATTAGTGCCACTAATCATATAATAATTCTATACTTAGTTGAATTAATCCATCATATCGCAAATCGATCGGATTAATTGATTTGCTGATTCATCGCACTGATGAAATTGATTCAAATTGAGTTGAATTTCCTTATGAGCATTGTTAATCACCTTGATTAATTGCTAATGACCACTTATTAGGTTATAAATTTCTAATAAACACTGATTAGGTCATAGTTGCAAACCTGGTTTAGTGCCGGATGTTACAGTGGTGAAGTTACAATCTTATGTAATACGTAAAATGATTCAAGTACTTGTGCCCATATAAAATAAAAAGTTGAGCATGTATTCTCACCTCAAAGTATACGAACAAGTAAAAATAGGGGCTACGAAAACTCAGCGTAAAAGTGATGGCAAAAAGTGATGCTCGAGAGTATGCTTGCAAACGCGTTCGGAAGGAGTTAATCGAGTCCTAAATGATATGAGGGTCTTAATAATGTCTATAAATAATAAAGTGTATGTTTTATGGTTTTTAAGCTTTAAATCACCCAACTTAACAAGTCCATAAACAAAAACCCATTTAAAAAGTTCAAGTTTATTTATAAGGATTTTCCAGGTTTTATCGAGGTTTTTCGGCCTACTTTGAGGCTGTTTTTAACCAAGATCCAAAATGATTTGGGCTTTGATATTTATAATCATAAAACTACTATATACAAAGAGTTTTTAAAGATAAAAACTATCATTTTTCTAGATGTTTAGGTCAGGGAAAAGGTTCGTTAAAAACCCTATGTTGGCCATAAATGAGCTGTTAGACGTTTCGGTTTCCAAACAGTATTTGGGGGTTCAAAACTCCGAGTTAAATTATGAAAAATTTCAGATCTTTGGTTAAGACATAGATCTAAATTCTGGAATAAGAATCAACTCATTTCGTTAAGCTTTGAATTAGTTATGATTTTTCAAAGTTGATGTAATGATTCTGCTGAAAAATCCGAATTTCACAACCTTGCAACAACTTGTGATTCGTGTTGTTTATTCAAAAACCACATGTATATAAGGTTATGAAATACATGTATATAACTTTTTTTCATAATATTTATATATACATTGTGTGTTTATATATTTATAAACACATTTGAAGAAACAAACTTTAAAACAAAACTAGTTGTTCATGAACTTGGTTTTTAATGAACTTGTTGTTGTTGGTGCTTATATATTATTATGAAAGACTTATAATTACATAAATAAAAGAAGTAATAGTGTAGGTTTTTACTTACTTTTATGAAGTAAAAGGATGCAAATGAGTAGAAGAATTGTTCTTGAACTAGATGGACAGAAACTTCCTTGAATATTGAAGAACAAAGAAAAGATGAAACTTTGGCTTTTTGGTGAGGGTTTGGCCAATTTTTAGAGGAGAGAAAGGAGAGGATTTTTGTTTTTGTAAGGTATGAATGAAATAAGGAAATGAACCTCTATTTATAGATGGAGAAGTGGTCTTGCAATTGGAGGTTGAGTGCGAATCTTGCAAAAAGAGGTGAAAAAGATGGAGACATTTGATGTTGATTGTGCATGGGTGTTGTAATAAAAAAATTGAAGTCAAAAGCTAGTTTGTACTAGCTATGGCCGGCCCTCTATGGGTAATTATAAAATTTTTATATTTTTTTGTATAACAATATTTAAAAATGTATTCTTGTATTTTCCTTTTTATGTAATTTTATAAATACTTATGAAATACACTAGTTTAATGAATTGTTTTTGTCTTGCATAATTAAAGTTATGTAAGATTATTAATGCATAATTAATAACACTAATCTTAATTAAATCATGCACTTAGTTGATTTAATCTATTATGCGGTAAATCGATCAGATTAATTACTTTGTCGTTTCATCGGATCACACCGATGAAATTGTTTCTGATTGTAAGGAAATTTCTTATGAATTTGTTAATCACTTTGATTAAAAACTAATGACTATGGATTAAGTGATAAATGCTAACCTATTTTTCTGCCGGTTGTTACATTACATGTCGTGTCGAGCTCATTATATTAGGAGTTAAGACGGACTGTGAACATGACACGATTCGTGCCCAAAATACGGATTGCTATAGATTTGATTGTTGTAACTATGTCTATGTGGTTAGGTTACAAAGATAACTAATCGGAATCATAAATAATTAATTTATTAGCAACCCTAGGTCGATTATCCATAATTCCACCCAAACCCTAAATCTGAAGTCGTTGGTGTTCTTACTACATTCTTTAGGTTTTCTTGTTAAAGCTATAATTGTTTTTCCAAAGTTTCGCTCAATCATTTCCTTCCAATTATTCATTTTTATTATTAGTCAATAACTATGATGAAATAATATCGATAACCACATGCTCCCTTAGGAGACGATCCCACTTACCCAAACTATAACTTAAGGTGATTAGTGTTTTTATAATATCTTTGAACGCTTTACGGCGAGCGTATCAGGTATAACCACTGATAGTTTAAAACTTCAATTGTTCCCTTTTTCTTTAAAAGAAAAAGCCAAAAATTAGTTTGTGTCGCTACCCACCAATAGCATCACAACCTGGAATCCAATGAAACGCGAATTTCTAAATGAGTATTACCCCATAAGTAAAACCACTGAGAAACGACAAGAGATCACCGGTTTCAAACAAAAACATGGTGAACAATTTTACGAGGCATTTGATCGGATGAATGAATTGCTAAGAGCTTGTCCACACCACAAGGTTCCAAAATGGATGCTCGTCATAACTTTCTTGGATGGTGTGAGTCAAGAAAGTCAGTTAATGATCATCGCCGCTAGTGGTGGCACATTCATTAGCTAAAGAATATGATGAGGCTTGGGAATTACTGAATCAACTCAGTAAATGTCTCAAGGTTCAAGTCGGTTCTGAGAATAGCATTGGAGTTCAGGTAATGAGTATAGACAATGCCTGGAAATGTGAAGTAAAGAGTGAAATCTAAGAACTCGAAAAGAAGATAGATCAACTGATGAAGGGTTTTAGCCAAAACCCGGCTGCATCAGTTAAATGTATAATATGTGGAGATCCCTCTCATCATTCTGAAGCATGTCCTCAACTGCAATCCACTGAGAAATATGCTAATGAAGTATATGGTTTTAGAGCTCATCGGGAGAGGGACCCATTTTTATTGACATACATTTTAGTTCTTTTGACTAAATTACACAAATGGCCCATGAAAGTCAAAAGGACAAAAATGCCCCTGAGACTAATGGCTCAAGTTACCTGCTGTTAGTTTCAGGGACCAAAATGTTACACTTTTCGACTTTAGAGACTTGTGGTGCAATAAAATTATTTCAGGGACTAAAACCGTAATTTTATATAAACCACAGGGACCATTTATGTAATTTTGTCTAAAAACTATTTAATTAAATATGTATAAACTAAAAATAAAACATAAAAATATTAATTATTTAATATAAATATAAGACTAATATTTTATTTTTACATAAGTATTATTTATTTAGTTTTATAGATAATTATACTGTGAAATTTAAATTACATAAAACATAATGTTTATATATATTATTACATTAAAATAAAAATGTAAGTTTTTACTAAAAAAAACTTTTACCCTGTCAAATAGTTAATATTTTTCTGTATAATATGTATTTGTTTTATAAGATATTTTAATAAACTTATTAACATGTAAAATAATATTTTAATTAGATACATAGATAAATATAGATAATCTAAGATTTAGATTTATTAGATTTTGATAAAGTTAATATCTAAATAAACATTTTTAAATAAAATAATGAGTTGTATTTATCTAAATAACATGTGAAAGTGACACGTAGTTTATAGACCATTTTTTTCCTTTCTCCATGATAGCATCCCAACTTCCATTCAATTCTTTTCTTCTTTAAATGTCATCATAGCAAAAATGTGGTAAAGCTTCTTCTTAGATCAACAAAATCACAAAAACTCTCTCTTTTTACTTCTTTCCAACAATTTTATATATCAATAGTTCCTTGTCGGCTACAGAAGGGTTCCAACACATCATTACCTTCATTGTGTGTCTCACTCTTTATCACTTTTGGCTCCTCAACAAGTCGATGTCTCACACTTTTTCTCACGTTTAACTTCCCCATGACAGTAGGTATAAGACCCAACTTAACGACAAGGTCTCAAACTGCAATACATTATTAATCATAACTAAGATAGATTATATTGAACATGCGAAATAAGTTACAGTACAGAGTTTCGAGTTAACTAATTAGGGGTTTAGAAATACATTTTTAAAGGATACAAATTCTTAGTCTATTACATAACCACAATACATAACACTGTTTCTATCAAAACCACCACTACGAATGTCTTCACTCTGTACCAAAATGCAGTTTGAGAAGTGTTTTATGGAACTTCAACTTTAACTTGCAGCCCGTAAGAACTTGGACCAACTTGTCCTTTTCCTTTGTCTTTTCTTGTAAAGAGATTCAACAACTCTAAGCGTTAGCTTATTGAGTTTATAGATTTAGCAGTATACATGGCATAAGGACAATGCGGTAAATGTGGGTATCAGTGTGATAATAACAAGGTTACCGCCACCAGCCAAACATAGTGGGACATGGTACCTAAAGTGTAGAATGATGTCAGTGCCGCGCGCTCACACTTATATGGAAGCAATCCACAAACTACTGGGCTAGCTACCAGTATTACAATGTGGGGTGACATCAGAGCAGTCAACCACTGGTTCATGTAAATGTGTGAATAAAAAAGGTCTATGATAGGCCTATCTTAGGTAATAGACTGAACCATGGTGTGCACAAGTCACATTCTAGCTTTAATAGAAGAGGATTGTCAAATAAAGCTGTGACACCCTTGCCACATTAACCACCATTAAAAATACACCCAGGATTAATCGCCACATAAATTTTTACATAATGATCTGAATTCTTAATTATACACGGAAGCATTAAAGTACATAAATTAAAATAATACAAATTTTGTCAAACATCCTATGGTGCAACAAGGTTACATGTCTAAGACTACATACTCAAATATATTACATCATCCCAAATTTATTACAACAATTATCCCCATAGATTTGTTACCAAGATACACAGTAGATATCTTCAATCACTTGGACAAACGACCTAGCTAGAAGGTCCCGCAGCAGATTTCCCTTTTCCTGTAAAAAGTCAACAACTGAGGGGTAAGCGAATGCTTAGTGAATACCAAATGATTTTACACATTCTGCAAATCCTTATGATGCCACCCAAAGTAACCGCGGTAACACATACCGTATACTCCACACGTACTTAAAGTACGCAAACCCGAGCCGCAGCTCCTTCGAGTTGACACTCGGCATAAGGAAAACCAACCATCTGAGGCAGACATAACATCGGGGATGACTTACTGTCTATCCTGACCACAGAGGTGTCAAACTCTTGGTCATATAGCACAGTAACATCAGAGTACAGATGCGACCACGCAGGTCCATCAATAGGATGCACAACAAATGAACGGACATGCAACAAGTATGAATGCGCATCAACATATACGCAAGTTAGTAGAGTGCCAAACGATAATGAAACAACAAGCCTCAGCAGGCAAAGCAAACATAAAGCAGATGCAGACATGTTAAAATCAAAGGTACTCACAGTGGGTGCGTTAGTTAATATCGATTAATTTTATTTTTCCTCGGGCTTTCAACCGGATCACAATGTACCCCACTGTGGGTTAAACAACACCACAAGGGACCTGTTACATTTCCATATGGAAAACATATCACATACGTGTTCGTGCATCAATTTGTACAATTATAAGTGTTACAACAATTGGAACCGACATCCGAAACTCACGTTTAAATCTTATCATTTGAGGTATTATTATTCCCAATTAACCCTCCTTTATTTACCTTAATATGCTACAAAAAGTATCTCAAAAGCGTGTTTAATTGTCCATAAATTCGGGTCTTTATAAACCCATCTGAATTACACATGTACTGCAGGCGACTCGCCGAGTCGGTCTAGGTGACTCGCCGAGTCGAGGTCCGAATTACGGATCCTCGGCCAGATTTCGGATCCACCCGAATCAAGTTGACCCATCCGAATTCGGGTCCATCCGAGTTCGGTTCTTATTCGATTTTGGTCAAATCTAAGTTAGGGTCTCATCCGAATTCGGGTCCAAACCGGATTCGGATCCGACACTTATGAATTTTTGAAGATTTTATGCAAGTGTTCTTGGTGACTCGCCGAGTCACCCATGCGACTCGCCGAGTCGACCATCAGTTCTGCATTTCGTGACCTACGGGTTTTACTTAAAAGTTTCCAATTTCGATTTCTAGCCACATGCAACTGAAAGTAAGGTTATATAAACTTATATTGAATGTTTCTACAACATTTTCCCCACCAATAACATTCTAATTCGTCCAAAATGACCAAAAATGAAGATTTTTTTCAAGAACACTAAAGTTCATAAAAACTCATATTTCTTACCGTTTAGGACGTTCCAACGGTTGATTCTTGTTTCTGAGGCTTCAGTAATCTTCCAAGAATGATTTCCAACTATATAACAAACATGCATTACAAATTTTCAGATCTAAAAAATCCGAATTTTGCTTCTTTATTCTTCAAAATAAAACCTCAAACTCGAAATTATGTTCTTACCTTGATTCAGGTTGTTTTCTTGTTAATTTCCAGCTTGGATTCACGAATTTTGTTCCACAATATTAAATTCCAGCAGAAATTTGAGAGAGAGAGATGGAGAGTCTCTTGTGAGTTCAAATGGTGAAATGAAAAATGAAGACACCAAAAGTCTTTTATTCCAAAGTTTCGGCTATTGACACTTTTAGCCCCTCAATTTATCCGGTTCAATTAAATACTGCTTTTCATCATAATTTTCATCATACTTAATAACTAAAAGTTGAAATCCTCAAATTTCTTAATTTCTTAAAATAGTAACCAATTTTTTAAATATCCGAATACATAATCATTTTTCATAATCCAACTTAATTATACAAAAATTCATCTAATTATCCCAATTACAATAAATTGAATCCGAGGATGTTACAGTATGGGCTCCACCACGCTAAAACTTTGTCCTCGAAGTTATTTGGATCCAAACAGTTGTGAATATTTCTTCAACATCTCTGCCTCCGTCTCCCAAGTGTGATTTGCTCCTTTATGATGCTTCCAACGTACAAGCACCATCTCTATCTCCTTGCTTCTTAATTTCTTCATTTTAGTATCCAACACACACTCCGGCTCTTCGACATATCGGAGCCTTTCATCGACTTGCAGCTCAGTATGATCTGTCCAGTCCTCGTTTCCAATAGTGAATGACTTCCTAAGGTTTCCCACATGGAACACCGGGTGTATGCCCGACATTTCTTCAGGCAACTCTAAATGGTAAGACTGGTTTCCAACTTTTTCTATTATCCTGAATGGTCCAACGAATCTCGGAGCCAACTTTCCTCTCTTCACGAAACGAGTAACACCTCTCGTAGGTGATATTTTCAGATATACCCAATCATTCACATCAAAACTGATTGGTTTGTGCCTCCTGTCGTAATAACTCTTCTGACGATCCTGGGCCGCTTTCATATTCTGTCTAATCAGCTGTATCTTCTCGTTTGTCTCCTGTAACAATGCTGGCCTAGCAATCGGTGTTTCTCCAGTTTCTCTCCAACAAGTAGGAGTCCTACACCTTCTCCCATACAATGCCTCAAACGGTGCCTTCTTTATCGTCGCGTGATAACTGTTGTTGTACGAGAACTCTATCAGTGGCAGATGGTCGTCCCAATTGCCACCGGGATCCAATACACACGATCTCATCATATCCTCAAGTGTCAGGATAGTCCTTTCATTTTGGCCATCAGTTTGTGGACGATAAGCCGTACTCATCGAAATCCTCGTTCCCAACCCTTCTTGCAAAGCCGACCAAAAGTTTGAAGTAAAGCGGCTATCCCGATCAGATACTATAGACTTAGGTACTCCATGTCTAGAAACAATCTTGTCCAAATAAATCTGAGCCAACTTCTCCAATGAATAGCTTTCTCGAATCGGTATAAAGTGTGCCGACTTAGTCAATCTATCAACTATTACCCAAACTGCATCATGTTGACACCTAGTCTTCGGTAACTTTGTAACAAAAACCATTGTTATATGTTCCCACTTCCATTCCGGAATGGGAAGTGGTTGCAAACTACCATAAGGCTGCTGGTATTCGGCTTTCACTAACCGACAAGTTCTGCATCTTTCAACATACTGGCCTATATCCTTCTTCAATCCCGGCCACCAAAAGTCTGCTTTCAGCTCGTTGTACATCTTTGTGCTCCCGGGATGTACAGAAAACTTAGATTGATGTGCTTCTTCTATGATCACCTTTCTCATACCACCAAACTTCGGCACCCAGATCCTTCCATATATACCTTTCAAACTCGATTCACTAGTTTCCATATTCTTAATTTGCACTCTTATATCCTCAGCACCAACATTCTCTTCCTTCAAAGCTTCCACTTGAGCGGCTTTAACATCGTCAATTATTGTGGAAGTTAACATTGTAGACGTCATCATGTAACAACAATCCTTAGAGTAGGCCTTACGGCTTAATGCATCGGCTACTACATTAGCCTTTCCGGGATGGTACAATATTTCACAATCGTAGTCCTTAATAAGTTCCATCGATCATCTTTGTTTCATATTAAGTTCTTTCTGACTAAAAATGTACTTCAAACTCTTATGGTCCGTGTATAGTTGTCACTTACTTCCATAGAGATAGTGCCTCCACAGTTTTAGTGCAAATGTGATAGCTGTCAACTCAATATCATGAGTTGAATAATCCTTTCCGTGCTGCTTTAACTGTCTCGAGGCATACACAATCACTTTCCCGCGCTGCATCAGCACAGCACCTAACCCCAACCTCGATGCGTCCGTGTAAACCACAAAATCATCATTGCCCTCCGGTAGAGCAAGTATCGGTGCTTCACTTAGCGTCTTTTTCAAGATATCGAATGCCTCTTGCTGCACTGTTTCCCAAACAAACGGTGCATTTTTCTTTGTTAATGCAGTCAAAGATACTGCAATCTTTGAGAAGTCCTTTATAAACCTCCTATAATAGCCCGCCAACCCCAGAAAACTTCTGACTTCAGTAGCTGAACGAGGCGGCTCCCAGTTTCTTATGGCTTCAACTTTAGCTGGATCTACTGAAATCCCAGCTCCCGAAATAACATGTCCTAGAAACTGTATCTGTTGCAGCCAAAACTCACATTTTGAGAATTTGGCGTACAACCTTTCCTTCCTTAACAATTCTGTGAGATGAACAGCATGCTCCGCTTCCGTCTTGGAATACACTAAAATGTCGTCAATGAACACAATCACCGACTTATCTAGCATCGGTCTGCAAACTCTATTCATTAGATCCATAAAAAGAGCCAGGGCGTTGGTTAACCCGAAAGGCATGACCAGAAACTCGTAACGCCCATACCGAGTTCTGAATGCTGTTTTAGGCACATCTTCTTCTCGTACCTTCAACTGATGGTATCCCGACCTCAAGTCAATCTTAGAAAACACACTTGCCCCATGTAGCTGATCAAACAAGTCATCTATCCTTGGCAACAGATACTTGTTCTTAATTGTCAACTTACTCAGCTCCCGGTAATCGATGCACATCCTCATCGTGTCATCTTTCTTCTTAACAAATAACACCGGAGCTCCCCACGGCGATTAACTCAGTCGAATGAAGCCCTTATCCAACAACTCCTGGAGTTGTTTCATCATTTCTTGCATATCTGTAGGAGCAAGGCGATACGGAGAACGAGCTACCGGTGCAGCTCCAGGGATCAAATCTATACGGAATTCCACTTGTCTCTCAGGCGGCACGCCAGACAAGTCTTCCGGAAACACATCCGGGAATTGTGATACAACAGGCACATCGGCCAAAGTCTTCTTCTCAGCCTTAGCATCAATAGCATATGCTAAGTAAGCGTCACACCCCTTTGCCACAAGCCTTCGGGCTTTTGCAATGGTCAACAAACACAGATCTCCGCTTCTTTTATCCCCGTAAATACAGATCTCACGCCCCTCCGAAGTAGTTATCTTGATCATACGCTTCTTACACACTATATGGACTTCATTCTTAATTAACCAGTCCATCCCGACAATCACGTCAAACTCACTGAATGCTATCGGAATCAAATCAAGATTGAAGACTACATCTTCAATCACTAACGTGCAGTTACGGTATACGTAATCTACTTTGACTAGAGTGTTACTAGCAGTTTCTATGTCAAGTATGGCAGATAACTTAGACAGTGGCATGGCAAGTCGTTGTGCAAAAATAGTAGACACAAAAGAACGGTTGGCACCAGAATCAAATAATACTCTTGCAAGGCAAGGAGTTAACTATGAATGTACTCGTAACCACCTCCGGGTTTTCCCTAGCTTCCTCCGCAGTAATCTGAAATGCACGAGCTGGTGCCCTTTGTGGCTGGTTCCGACGGTTGACTGAACCACCACCTGATCCCCCAGATCATCGAGTTGAAGACGGAGCAGCAGCAGCTGGAGCATTCTTTCGACAATTCCTACTATAGCCCCCATACACCACATTTATGGCAGGAATCCGATTTCCGTGGGCATTCATTCTGAAAATGGCCCAACTCTCCACAGCAAAAGCAAGCACGTCCATTAGTACACTTGCCGAAGTGTTCCAGATGACATTTATTGCAGTATTGCGGCTCGGTGTTGATGGAGTAGGCACGAGCACGACCAGAAGAACCAGACTGACGGTAAGACTGTTGCGGTGAATATTGCGATGATCGTGAAGAACCAGAGTAGCCTCCTTCGCGTTGACGTGTCGGTGGTGAAGGTTGAGTTGGGTTAGCTGAAGCAGCAGTAGACCCCATTACGTACCCAGACATACTCAGAATATGTTCCACATTCCTAGCGGCTTCCAGTAGGCTAGCAAAAGTGGGGTAGCGTACAATGCTCATCACCCTTCGGATTTTCAGATCAAGACCAGCCTCAAACCTGGTCACTTTTCTTTCTTCTGTATCGACCTGATGAGGCGCGAACAAACTTAGCCTCGTAAACTTTACTGCATACTGGGACACAGACTTAGTCCCCTGAATCAGTGTCATGAACTTTGCCTCAAGTCTTCGGCGCTCATCGGCCGGGCAGTATTGCTGAGTAAAGACTTCAGTGAACTCAGCCCATGACATAACAGATACTCTCTCCAAGGTCAAAGCATTCACCATAGAGTTCCACCACATGACTGCATCTTTGGTGAACATAGCAGTAGCGAACCGGACCATGTCCTTCTCAGCACAATCGCTGATTCGGAATGTCCGTTCTGTGGCTGTTATCCATTCCAGAGCGGCAATAGCATCACCCAGTCCATTGAACTCGACTGCTCCATTTCCTTTAAAGTCTTTAAACCGACAACCTTTGGGCTTGTTAGATGACCCAGTATTGTCATCTTGTTCGTCATTGTTTCCACCCTCCTTTTCCTTTCTTCCTTTTGTCTTCTCTTCTCTTAGCTTCGGCCTCATCTCGAGCCCGAAACCGATCTTGAATCATCCGATTTTGCTCGGCCATCATGGCTAGCATCATTTCTCTTGTTTCTTCAAGTGTCATTCCTCCTCCAGACATGTTCTGAAATATAAAACATATAACTTATTTAGTAACATGTCATTTATTTAAGGACACCACCCAATTGTCCCGTATGATAGTCAATCCCCTATGATTACTAGATCGTAACCTATCTTAGTTCAGATCATTACTTAAAATCACTACATATCATCACTTAATGTTTGAGACCAAGACCTCACGGACACTTGAATCTCAAACTACTGCTCTGATACCATATCATGTGACACCCTTGCCACATTAACCACCATTAAAAATACACCCAGGATTAACCGCCACATAAATTTTTACATAATGATCTGAATTCTTAATTATACACGGAAGCATTAAAGTACATAAATTAAAATAATACAAATTTTGTCAAACACCCTATGGTGCAACAAGGTTACATGTCTAAGACTACATACTCAAATATATTACATCATCCCAAATTTATTACAAAAATTATCCCCATAGATTTGTTACAAAGATACACAGTAGATATCTTCAATCACTTGGACAAACGACCTAGCTAGAAGGTCCCGCAGCAGATTTCCCTTTTCCTGTAAAAAGTCAACAACTGAGGGGTAAGCGAATGCTTAGTGAATACCAAATGATTTTACACATTCTGCAAATCCTTATGAAGCCACCTAGAGTAACCGCGGTAACACATACCGTATACTCCACACTTACTCAAAGTACGCAAACCCGAGCCGCAGCTCCTTCGAGTTGACACTCGGCATAAGGAAAACCAACCATCTGAGGCAGACATAACATCGGGGATGACTTACTGTCTATCCTGACCACAGAGGTGTCAAACTCTTGGTCATATAGCACAGTAACATCAGAGTACAGATGCGACCACGCAGGTCCATCAATAGGATGCACAACAAATGAACTGGACATGCAACAAGTATGAATGTGCATCAACATATACGCAAGTTAGTAGAGTGCCAAACGATAATGAAACAACATGCCTCAGCAGGCAAAGCAAACATAAAGGAGATGCAGACATGTTAAAATCAAAGGTACTCACAGTGGGTGCGTTAGTTAATATCAGTTAATTTTATTTCTCCTCGGGCTTTCACCCGGATCACAATGTACCCCACTGTGGGTTAAACAACACCACAAGGGACCTGTTACATTTCCATATGGAAAACATATCACATACGTGTTCGTGCATCAATTTGTACAATTATAAGTGTTACAACAATTGGAACCGACATCCGAAACTCACGTTTAAATCTTATCATTTGAGGTGTTATTATTCCCAATTAACCCTCCTTTATTTACCTTAATATGCTACAAAAAGTATCTCAAAAGCGTGTTTAATTGTCCATAAATTCGGGTCTTTATAAACTCATCCGAATTACACATGTACTGCAGGCGACTCGCCGAGTCGGTCTAGGTGACTCGCCGAGTCGAGGTCCGAATTACGGATCCTCGGCCGGATTTCTGATCCATCCGAATTCGGGTCCATCCGAGTTTGGTTCTTATTCGATTTCGGTCCAATCTAAGTTAGGGTCTCATCCGAATTCGGGTCCAGACCGGATTCGGATCCAACACTTATGAATTTTTGAAGATTTTATGCAAGTGTTCTTGGTGACTCGCCGAGTCGACCATCAGTTCTGCATTTCGTGACCTACGGGTTTTACTTAAAAATTTCCAATTTCGATTTCTAGCCACATGCAACTGAAAGTAAGGTTATATAAACTTATATTGAATGTTTCTACAACATTTTCCCCATCAATAACATTCTAATTCGTCCAAAAATGACCAAAAATGAAGATTTTTCTCAAGAACACTAAAGTTCATAAAAACTCAGATTTCTTACCGTTTAGGACGTTCCAACGGTTGATTCTTGTTTCTGAGGCTTCAGTAATCTTCCAAGAATGATTTCCAATTACTATTTCAAACATGCATTACAAATTTTCAGATTTAAAAAATCCGAATTTTGCTTCTTTATTCTTCAAAATAAAATCTCAAACTCGAAATTATGTTCTTACCTTGATTCAGGTTGTTTTCTTGTTAATTTCCAGCTTGGATTCACGAATTTTGTTCCACAATATCAAATTCCAGCAGAAATTTTAGGGAGAGAGAGATGGAGAGTTTCTTGTGAGTTCAAATGGTGAAATGAAAAATGAAAGACACCAAAAGTCTTTTATTCCAAAGTTTCGGCTATTGACACTTTTAGCCCCTCAACTTATCCGGTTCAATTAAATACTGCTTTTCATCATAATTTTCATCATACTTTATAACTAAAAGTTGAAATCCTCAAATTTCTTAATTTCTTAAAATAGTAACCAATTTTTTAAATATCCGAATATATAATCATTTTTCATAATCCAACTTAATTATACAAAAATTCATCTAATTATCCCAATTACAATAAATTGAATCCGAGGATGTTACAAAAGCTAAATTAAAAATATGTCTCACCGAGGATACACATGTATGCTAAAATATCTATAACTCACAGGTTTATTGTTATATGTCTCTGTTGGTGACTTTGACTTTCACAAGTGGATTATTCCACCTCCTGAGTTATTTCAAGTTTCAAATCACTTTATAATTGGCTATCTGGACTTTAGTTGGACTTTATGGACTTTTACCACTTTTCTATAGCTTTGAATTTTTTATACAAGTCATATTTAGCTGAACCTATTTAATATATAACATTCATATACACATAAGCTTTACGGACATTAATGACTCTATACAACTCATTTATATGGTTAGGTTGTTATTCTTTGACTTTCTGAAGCTTATGTATATGAATTATTCATTGACTAAACTTATCATGTCATATGTTGTGAAATTAAGATCCAGGTGAATCAATAAAGTGTAATATGAATATTGGATTGATTAAATGATTATCTCTCTTTACACCTTAAAACACACACAATTATGTTAGTTCTCTTACAAGTGCATACTAAATTCTTCTAAGAAAATCCCTTATATACTACTATTCTAAACTCTAAGCTATTTACAATTTCAGTCCTTGCACTTTTATTACATTGATTTTCATCTCTGTATCTTTGTACCTAACAATCTCCTCCTTAGAGATGAAAAACAATTTACAACTAAAGTGCATTGCAAAGACTTAACAAAAGAATAAAACAAAATGAAAATCTTCAAATCTTTTCTCTTCTATTCATCTCTGATCTCTGAGTCTTCAAATAATAACTTTTCTTCAGTGTCTCTCTGATCTTCATAACTCTTCCCTGATCTTCTCTTTTCTTATGTACAAACTCTCCCCCTTGAATCATGAACTTGATACTATTCTCACCATTCATCAATCAAATCAATATATCATCTTTCAGTTTTAACTCTTTTGCAGTTATCTTCAACAGTTGTTGTAATTGTCTTCAAACTATTCAACAGTTGTCTCTGAAATTTAACTTTTCACCCCCCTCATGATGATCATAAGAATTATGAACATCATGCAAAATCTTTAGAGACGCAGATGCAGTGAAATTACAATTGCAGAGATGAATACATGCAGAAATACAACAACAATTACAACTCAGAATTATTACAAAGTTTCTCTCTCCCCCTCAAAATGATATCCTTTCTTTCAAATATTTTCTCTCCCCTATTCTAAACAAATTTATCACTCCCTCTCAAATGATATTTTCTACTCACAGAAACAAACGAAGTCAAAGCTTTTCAACTTCACTTAAGAAAAATGAAACATATTCATTTGTAAGTAACCGAGTCCAGGTTCACATAGGATTCACGTTTGCACAATAGACATAATCTATGTGACCTATGTCAGTGTTGGTGTGATGTTAACACTGGTAGGACTTCCGAATAGTAATCGTGAAATCCTTTATCATGAAAGAGTCACTTTTATTTGTTCCGGCTTAGTCACTTTGGACTAGCTGTATCTATTCACGTAGACTGATAGACTCGACTTGATGTTTCCTAAAAGTGTATATAATCAGCTCTAGACACAATGTGCATACAAATGAAGTCAAAGACCGGAGCAAATGTCTTTCTTGTTTCAATATCAATAATATTCAAATGATATATCGATAGAAATCTGCTATATCTCCGTGATTATTGAAACATAAATCTTTTGAGAGATAACTGAGTAGTTGGTGGAGTTAAGTGCATACGTTACTGGGTCCATGACGCCTTTTTCAATATCAAGTCGCCTAGAACTTGATAGATTAAGTGGTTTACCAGGCCAACAGAGTGTAGGTAGGAATTTCTTTTCTTCAAATCCTTTCTCGACTCTCAGCTCTCAACATTTTTCAACTAAGCTCCCTCCGGCTCACTTCTCAGATAAAAATTCAGTCAACTTCATAGCAAAAGAAAGCATGATCTGATGCATCACCATCTCCTTTCAATATATACCCCTTTCATTTAGAGTTTACCTCTGCTCGACCTTGTCAGTATCCCGTGATAACCGACACTTCTCAACCAATAAAGCTAAAGACCCTCATTAAAACAAACTACAGATGGTTTGCTCATTGGGTAGGTCTTCCGGTTCCGGTTAGACCGTAAAAGCGATATATATGCCTAAATCACACAATTTGGTGCATAATCAAAGTCTGCATTAATAATGTTCTGCTTTTCAGCTAATGATATAAAACACAAAGAATGATTAGGATTTTCAGCTCAGATGAATTAGGAGATGAGATTAACAATGAATTTCAGAAATGATGATTTGGGAGATAACAAAATGAAATGTCAAATCTGATATATGATATTAAATGTATCAGATTTCATGAAAAAATTAGCTCATGGGAAAATATGCATGAATGAATTGAAAGAATTAAGAATGCTTGGGAGCACAACAAATAGAATCTCAGAAAAAAAATGAGATTATGAAGATCAAAGAGAGAAGAACAATTAATCTCAATGATATGCTCAGAGAATCAGAAATTAACTTCCTGAAAAAATTGTTCTTTTCAGCTCAAAAAAAATTTTATGTGCATAAAAATATTTCAGTAAACCCTCTCTTTGTGAATATATCCTTAAAGTTGAATTCATGCCAAGAATTTCAGAAAGATTCATCTTTCAGAATCGGGTTCTAATTTGAAAGGATTATAAGTCTGAGTTTGCGGAAGCTCGGGTTTCAGTCTGAAGTAACTAAAATCGTTTTGTACTTTGCACGGGTTCCAGTCTGAAGTATTCTGGAAACCATTTGTATGAAGTACGGGTTCTGCTTTGTTGTGAGTAGAAGTCATATCAATAAAGACCGGGTCTTAGTCTGAATTAACTAGAAACCATTTTAGTTAAGACGGAATTCTGCACTAATGTGTATAGAAACCAACAGCAATGAAGTCCGGGTTATAGTCTGAATTGACTAAAACCCATTTTTTGCAAATTTAAGATGTCTTTGGTATCCAAACAGATTTAGATCCATGCTTGTTAGCGCTCTTTGGTACCCACCGATACACAGGTTTCAGTACCCACTTCAACTTGGGTTTAGGTACCCATTTGAAAACACATTCCTTAACTCCAGATAATTTAGAAAGCAAGCTTCTTTTAGTATAAGAAAATTGAATATCTGATTACTATTGTGGAAATTGAATGAAAATCAAATAAGCTCAGAAAATATCAACAAGTCGTTATATGATGAGCGAAGGATACAAAGTTTGTGATTAGACCAATAACTAATGATATGAAGGTTATTCAAGGATAGATCCAATTTAGAAGCTTTGAAACATGTATCTGAGATTGATGAGTTAGTAAAAATCAGCTCTGAAGTGACTTTTGGACGTTGATTTTTCAGTTTCTTTACAGAATAATGCCTGTAACTTCTTTCTGGAGTCGAATTAGGCCTCGAAAATTGCCCGAATCGGTAACAATATTCCAGTCAAAAGTTATGGCCTCTAGAAACATCAAAGGTCGTATACTAAAATTTGAATGATATAGCATTGAATCTCGAATGATATGTCTTAAATCTCGAATGACTAAGGATGAGTTTCGAATAGTAAAGAATGAATCTCGATTTGTAGATGATGAATCTCGATTATCGAAGAGTGAATCTCGAGTGGTTAAGGAAAATCTCGAATGATTAGGAACAAATCTCAACTGATAAATGACAAATCTCGAATGATACCAAATGAATCTCGAATGGTACTTGATGAATTTAGAAGAGTGTGTAATGAATTTCGAGTTATGCAAAATAAATTTCGAATGTTTCAGACTAAATTTGGGATGACTCTTAATGAATCTCGAACACTTGGTTATGAATTTTGAATGAACTCAACAGAATCTCGGATATCAAGGAATCAATTTCGAATATCTAAGGATAAAGTTTGAACATAAAATCATGAATTTCGAATATCAAAACTTTTGCAATATACTTCAAAATTCAATTGTTTTTCGAGTCTTCAAATCCAAATCAACTGATTTTTCAAAACTTTTCACGAATTGACCTATAAATTACAACATATGCTTGTTTTTAAAGCAGAAACAACTTTATTGAACACAATTGGGCTAATTCTCGGTTAAAAACCAAAATCGCACAAAAAACTCAAGAACATGAACTTTAAAAAAACAGAAAATCTCCAATTAAAATCTATTTGTTAGGAGATAGAAATCAAGTCTTATATCATTAAAATCGCCTTTAAAAACGTCACACTCGATGATAAACACAAGATCTAACACTCTATGAATCAAAAACCAATCGAGAAGTTCTGATTTCGACTGTTTTCGCAAAAATTTGCCAAAATTTCGATAAAAACATATTCAAACACTCAATTTTTGAGTTTGGTTCACCCCTAGGCTCTAATACCATTTGTGAAATTAAGATCTAGGTGAATCAATAACGTGTAATATGATTCTTGCATTGATTGAATGATTAACTCTCTTTACACCTTAATACACACACACACACACATAATTATGAGAGTTTTCTTACAAGTGCATACTAAATTCCTCTTAGAAAATCCCTTATATACTACTCTTACAATCTCAGTCCTTGCACTTTTATTATATTGATTTTTGCCTCTATATTTTTATACCTAACATATATATGTATTCACTAGCTTTCATATAAGAATCAGTATTGGATTTGATTATTTGGAACATAATTTGAATTCATACAAGAATGAATAACATGATCGTTATACTCATTCACTATTAACATATGACTTGTTGTGACATGATTTATTAGCTTAGTGAGCATTATGGACATATTTGAACAAAACTTGTCTCATATTTAGAAAACATTATGAATGCAGATGTAATAATAATGCATGATTTTTAAACTTATATACATAAAATGACAAAGTATTATTGACACTTACATATGTGATTCTAATGATTCATATTGAATTAAGATTAATGGTCTAGGACACAGGCCTTAGGGCCGAGGGAATTAAGACAAAGGCTGAGAATGGCTAGGTCCAAGCCGAGATCCAAGGACAAAGGCCAAGGTTTTAAGCCCACCACACACACACACACACACATTATATTCATATCTATATTATGTCATGGCTTAACACACACATAAGTTATTGATTTGATGTAGTTTATGATGCATACCTTTGAAATGTTTAATGCTTATTCACACACATGTATCCATAGCACACACTTTCGTTTTTGTTATATATATAAACTTGAAACACACCGGGGTCAAGATCTCAGCAACACACACACCCCTATACTTAGTGTGTATACACACACACACACACACACACGATATGATGCTGATTTTACTCCCTTGACCCAACCCGAGACTAAGTCTCGGGGTCTAACTCACCTGCACACTCACACTTGGTTTTTATTTCATTCTTGATGTGTTGTTGCTACTGAATGTTCACAAGACACAGACCCTCTACTCCGAGACTTAAAAGTCTTGGAGTCTAACATGATTACACAAACACACTACATAACCACTTAATTTTTGTGTCTGTGTGTATACATGATAAAATGCAGACTAGGATAGTATCAATGTCGAATTACTTGATGATAAACAAGCAAACCAAGCTAAGGACATAGAACAGTCCGAGATTGGTCTTGGTGTTGAGTTTCGGACTCATAAACATCACACATATGCACTTATGTTTACTATTATATTGCACAATTGAAATGGATCAATGTAGTATGATACTTGGTTGATCGATTGCAACCAAAATAATCAAGAGACATGGATCAATGTAGTGTGACAGTTGGTTGATCAATTAATCAAACTTGCGATGAAAATAATCAAGAGACAAGGTCGAAGGCCAAGTCTCGGACTCCTTGAACAAAAAATGAATGAACAATTTTAGTTTCTGGGTATCTGATTTGGATATCAAATTAAGCCTATAAAATGTTAAGGTCAACAATTTGACACATAATGAAGACATGCATGTGGTTTAATTCAAGTTTTAAACATGTTTTGAGGATCCATTTGGAGTTTAAAGAAACAATTTATCCAGGAACCGTGATCATCACATGAACACACAAGAAACAATTTTTGATGAAATTACTTTGTAATCTTATTGTATTTTGATGTTTGGTGCTTGATTAATAATTTCAAACTTTAAATCTTGAATTTTGATGAACACTTGATGAAGAACTCTTAATGAGAATAGTATGTTTTAGATAGAGATGCTCCAATTTTCTTTTATTTGTTTTTGGAAATGAGTAGACATTGGATATGCAGGTTTTACTTCACAAGTTTAACAATCTGACATTTAGACCCCTTGACATAAATTTTTATATGATACACATATAACATTAATAACCATATTTTATTTAATTTTAACAAGATTGCATTGTTGAATTGAAATCAAAATTACATTTAACTTACTAATTAACATTAAACTAACCAATTATGGATAACTAGAGTTTTGGTTGTTGCAGTAGCTCTCTCTCTCTCTCTCTTCATTGCAGCTTCTCCATCAAAGCTCCTCCCCTCAAAAACCCTTAAAAACATATTTAATATACTTTCTTCATCAAATCTCATTCTTTGTTAAAACGTAAATAAAGTTGTTTTTAGTGAATTAAAGCGAACCCTTATTTGACAGATTATCATATTACCCTTAAAACAATAAACTCCATTTATATTGATACAACTCTTTTACTATCATAACTGCCATTTCTTTTTTGTTCTCCAAGATACCAACATAGCTGTCATAATCGACCATTCTTTTTTCCCCCTCCTCCGTGATAGCATCCCACCTTGTATTCAATTTTTTTCTTCTCTAAATTTCATCATATCAAAAGTATGGTAAAGCTACTTTTTCGATCCGTAAAATCACAAAGCTCTCTCTCTCTCTCTCTCTCTCTCTCTCTCTCTCTCTCTCTCTCTCTCTCTTTATACTTCTTCTATACAACTTTATATATCAATAGTTCTTCATCGATTATAACAGGGTTCAATCGCATCATGTCCTCCATCGTGCGTCTCCCTCTCTATCTCTCTCAGTTCGTCAACAAGTGGAACTCTCTCTCTCTCTCTTTCGGCTTCCCCATGACAGTTAGCCTCTCTCTCTCTCTCTCTCTCTCTCTCTCTCTCTCTCTCTCTCTCTCTCTCTCTCGGCTCCTTACACCTTCTCCATCGAACGCATCCCCTCAAGAACCCTTCAAATTGAGATTGAAATGTTGATTAACTTTCTCAATCAAATCTCCTTCTCTATTAAAACGTAAAGAAAGTTGTTGAGGTATGTTATTTAATACTGTTATACTTTGTATTTTTTTTTCATTTGATTGTAAATACTTTGGTTGAAATACTTGTTCTTATGCGTAAATATATGGATCTGTAATAAACTTGGTGAAATATATCGATGTGGTAATAGTTAAGTTGTTTATTCATAATTTATTTTAAGAAATCATTCAGGTAATAAACACATGAAAAAACTATTTAACAGAAGGACAACTTTATCATTTATCATATATAAACATTCCCAATCATTTGACTATTTTGTAAAACAAACAAGATTTAAAAAATTCAGAACTTTAAATTCCGTCAATCAAACACGTGACAGCTTGTAAAAATTTTGATAAATAAAAATATTGTATAATACAATTTTTTGACAGAACTCAAATCTTGAAAAATAAAATTTACGAACCAAACACCTCATTTGAAGAATCCATCCACCTAACACCATCCACCTACACCATGTGCTTCCTCAAAGAGAGGAATCAAACCCCAAACAAATAATGCTAAATAAGATATAGAAGCTCAAACCACTTTGAGATGCTACTAAAATGTATCTATTCATCAAAAAATGTTAATTCATCGAAGCTTTCATCGTCTAGTCAAAACCAAGAAACAAAGCCTTCATCATTTAACATATAAACTTAGATATGCAAAATAAAAAACAAACTTGGAAACTCAAAGGAGATTCAAACCTAGATTTTGAATGAAAATCAAGCCTAGATCTAGAAATCAAAAGACAAAACAGAACCCACAAACAAAATTGAACCTCAATTGAAACTTGATCAAGAAATCAAAAAACATTCAAACCCATAAAATAATCTAAAATTTTCCTTCGTAACACGCAAATCAAATAAGTTGAAATCAATTTACGCAAGAGAAGACACAGAAACGAACAAAACCCGCAATTGTAATTCATTTTGGCTTCTATACAAACCATAATCCATTTATGTTCCTAGCTAGGTTCATAAACATGAGCACCGATTTGAGAATAAGAAAAATCGATTCTGTGGAGAGTAGCGAGTGATTTGAGGTATTTCGATTGAGAGCAATGAGAAACCTATTCATTAACCCTTTTTGATGAGAGCAATGAGAGATTTGATTTCTTTTCAACATTTTTCAAGGGATTTAAGAAGATGAGCAATGATTCCAATGCTTCTTCAAATCTATTCGTTGGATTTGACATTCTTTGAGGATTTGAGATTTGTTCTTTACATCAGTGACAATAGTGTAGGATCAACAAAGAGATCTAGGAAAACCATTTCAAAGCCAATTAGGGTTTCCAATGATGATATCCATATTGAAGAGGGAAAACCACATGGTGGTTCTAGGAGAGCAAACGAAGATGGCAAGTCAGGGATTCCATGTAGATGATGATTCCACATCTCTTCCTCCCTCTCATCTAATGGATATAACATAATTATACATTTTTTAAATAAAAGGCAAAATCGAAAAGAATATTATGAAATATTTTGGAAATAAGTTTCAAAACTAAATTTTTAAAATCAATATAGATATATTTTTCAATAATTAAATTATAAAATTTTATTAAACACATAATGAAAAAATAAAGTAAAAAAGAATCATTTTTCTTAGGGACCAAAAAAAAGAAATTAATTAGAACTAAAGTAAAAGGATTAAAATAAAAAAGGTTAAATTGTCATATAAGAATGTTTAACACCCAACAAACACTCAAACAAACTAATGGCAATGGGTTTCTCATCCACATCCTCACTTCTTAATCATCTCCCTCATCCCTATCTCATTCTTGTCATGGTATAAGTTTATACCCTCGTTCCTGTCTCAATCGACGATCAGGGATTCCCATCGGGGAATCGGGTTTTTCATACTTTTTAAAAAATTATTAAGTGTAAACTATAAATAGTAGTTTAGTAGAAAAAAATATGTAAATAAATTTTAAAATAAATCAATTCATACATATTTGAATTATTTACGTATATAAATTATAATTTATGATAAAACTAAAATAAAAAAAGTATGTAAAATGTTTATAAAATCTAAAGGAAGAAAATAAAACATAGTATTTTAGAGTCAAGTTCAAATAAGTATCTCTTGAAATCAAGTGCACCCGAAGGTACCGACCTTAAAAAACATTTTTAAATTTTTTTTTCACATAACCATGTTCAATTTAATGTTATACGCATGATATATTAATTTCACATAGATTCGCAATTTCTGTGTGCTTAAAAATTATGTGAATGCTCAATGCATATTTATGTGAATGGTCATCCATGTGAATGATCATTTCACACCATGTGAATGGTGTGAATGACCGTTCACATTATCTTTTTTTCACCATTCACAAGATTTATGATGTTACTTCTTTTGAAAAAGGATTTTATAAAGTTGTCTTATACATGTTTATTAAAAAAAGATATATGTGAATGATCATTCACATTAGGGTACGCTGGAATCTCATAGGTACGCTGATGAACCTGATTCTAGTATTTTAAACTATAAACAAGTTATATATATTGATCTTTAATATATTATATAAAATGTAATGAATAATTTACATTGTAAAGTTAATTATACATAATAATTTATGTTAAAATATAAAATATAAACAGAGTCGGGGATTAAAGTGTTCCACATTCCTGTCTCATCCCGTTATTTTAAATCGGGGACTTCTCATCCACATCTCCGATCAACTGGGGCATTCTTTGGTCAAATTGAGGTATACGAGTTTATAATCGGGGATGAGTTTTATTGTCAAGCCTGTAACATATAAACAGTTAAAAAGTCGCAACTTTATAATCCTAAATTGGGTTTATTATGAAAAAAACCAACATGCTTTTACATTTTTTGCGTTTTCGTCCCTCCATGTTATTTTTTTCATAAAAACCTTAAGTTATTATTTTCTTTTTGGTTTAGTGA
Source organism: Centrapalus pauciflorus (assembly GCA_020465985.1). Taxonomy (NCBI): domain Eukaryota; kingdom Viridiplantae; phylum Streptophyta; class Magnoliopsida; order Asterales; family Asteraceae; genus Centrapalus; species Centrapalus pauciflorus. Next base: position 85,500 of record JAANYP010008742.1, on the reverse strand, counting down.
AATCTAAACATTAGACCCCGGTTATAATCTGTGAACCGGGTTTTAAAAACCTGAAAAATCATGTTCTAATGTCCAAATTTCACTAAACCAAAAAGAAAAGAATAACTTGAGGACTTTTATGGAACTAAATAACATGGAGGAACGAAAACACAAAAAACATAAAACATTTTGAGTTTTTTCATAATAAACCCTTCTAAATTTAAAGCAAAATTATAATCTTATGCAAATTTTATAAGCAATTTTAAAATATATCTCAAATTTAAAATTTACGAACTGTTTTAGAAAAATGGATTATCGGGTCGGGTATTGTCGTTTTAGACCCTTTTTTACATATACCTTCTAGACATCGTCAAAGAAGCTACTAGAAACCTCCGTCTTTCTTCTTCTCCATTCTTCCAGAACATACTTCTGTTCTTCGTTCCTCTTCCATTTCAATCCTATAAATTCACAATCGAAATTCTTGTTTCATCATCCAGAAATCAAAAAAATCTCTCAATATTTGCTTTCATCATTCAATTAGCTCGAATTTCGAAGAAGATTAACGAACAACTAAATCGAAATGGATATCAGTCTGATGGGTTTGGACTCACCTTTCATCCGCAACCTCTCTAACCTCCACCACATCCTCGAAGCTGCCGACGACAACACCGCCGGAAACAGATCAAACAACGCCGGACCTACTCGCACTTACGTCCGTGACGCCAGAGCAATGGCTGCAACTCCGGCAGACGTCAAGGAATATCCGAATTCCTATGTGTTTGTCGTCGATATGCCTGGATTGAAATCTGGAGATATTAAGGTTCAGGTAGAAGAAGATAATGTTTTGGTGATTAGTGGAGAGAGGAAGAGAGAACATGATCAGGAAGAAAAGGAAGGAGTTAAGTACGTACGGATGGAAAGGAGGATCGGAAAATTCATGAGGAAGTTTTCGTTGCCGGAAAATGCTAACACGGATAAGATATCGGCGATCTGTCAAGACGGAGTGCTTACGGTGACTGTGGAGAAACTACCGCCACCGGAGCCGAAAAAACCGAAGACGATCCAGGTTCAGGTTGCTTGAAGAGTGGAATTGGAATGTGGAATCTGCAGATTTGGTACTTTTTCTATAAATAATCTTCATCTTTCTATTAGGATGGTGATGTTATGCTAGGGTTTGATGTTTTGCTCTGGTTTCCATAGTACGTTGCTATTTTCAGCCTGCACTTTTTGTATGTTTTGGATCAAGAACTTTTGTGTTCTGCTACTACTATTTCTAATGGAAATCGATTGTTGTTTTGTTCGTGAACAATTGTTTGTTTGAATTAATGAGTTATCTTTTGGTTATTTGGATTACACATTTGAATTTCAATTGCAAAATTGCCCAAATTTGAAGTAGGGTTTGTGGAGCTTGATTTTAACTGAGAAAATGGTATAATTGTTAGATATTAATTTTATTTTGGTAAGAAACTTGTTTATCAAAAAAATCAATTTTTTTTTCCTTTTAATATCCTTTATTAGGGTATATCTATTGTATAAGATTATTATGATCAAATGTTTTAGGAAATAAAAAATTATAGATATGTCAAACAAATTAACCTGAAAATGTTTATAATAATCTGACGATAGAAGATGTCAAAATCAATGAAAAACAATCGAATGAAGTAGATATATGTTTAGGTACGTGATTTAGTTATTTGTTTCTTTGTGATTTTTAGAACTTAAAAAAAAAAAAAAAATCTTTTAAGATTGAGGGACTTTTGAAAAAAAGTAAATGAAAATGTGTAGGTTTTAGTGAAAGAAGATAAGGCTGTGTGAAAAAAATAAAACTTTTTCGATATTTTTATATCAAAATCAATTAAAAACAACCGAATGAAGTAGATATATGTTTAGGTACGAGAATTAATTATTTATTTGTTTGGTTGTGATATTCAGAATTTTTTTATTTTAAAAAAAAAGTTTTAAACTTGGGAATTTCGGATAAAAGTAAATGAAAACGTGTAGTTTTTTTTTAAAGAAAAAGGGTTGATTATGTGAAAAAAATAGAACTTATCTAAACTTTTAATTTTGCAGAAACAGTCTTTATTTTCATAGTTTGTTTGCAATTTTAGTCCCTCAACCTATTAACTTTTCTAATATGACCAAATTATTCTTATTTTGATGCAAAAACTATAGGGATCATTTTTACAATTAATTATTTAACTCTTTTTTATTTTTAATTAACTAATTTATTTTTTAGTGTTACTTAAATTTAATACTATAAAAAAAATAAAAGAATTATTTAATTATAATCGAAAAAATCATTTATGGTAAAATGATAATTTAAATGGTTAAAATTTTAAGGTGTCGGTTTAATCGGGTTACAATGAAAAGTCAAATTGAAAGATGAAAAAGATTAAAACCAATTTATATTTCTTGATTTTTATGTAAAGGTCTGACAAACCAAAGTTTGATAATAAAAGTTGTTAATCATGAATCTAAAGATGTTATATGGACTTAAAATTTTAAATCGTTTTTGGTGTAATTAAAATTTAAAACGATAAAATAATTAAAAATACGTTAAATAAAAAAATTTGATTGTCTTAGACCATTTGGAAGTTTTTTTTAACTCCGTCAAATTAAACGTTAATTTTTTATTTATTTAATTCTTAATATTTTAACTTTAATTAAACTGTTAGCTCATAAATAATTTTTTAATAATTTATTAAAGTTAATTAACACTAAAAATAAAGTAGAGTCAATTACATAAATGGTTTTTGTGGTTTGATTAACATAAATATTTTTTATTATAAATGTATGAACCAGTATAAATAATTATAATGAAAAAAATTTCTTATTTATGAAACCTTTAAAAAATAAGTTCTAAACATAAATGATATTTTCGATTATAAATTTTGATTGGTTTGCACTTTGATTATAGTAAATTAAAATTAATTAAGACTAAAAATATCTAAATCATTGATGAACCAACATAAATAATTAAATAATTATTTTCTATTTTTTATAGTTTATTAAATTTAAGTAACACTAAAAAATAATTTATTTAATTAAGATTAAAAAGAGTTAAAACTAATTATAGTAAATGGTTCCTATAGTTTGCATCAAAATAAGGGTAATTTGGTCATATTAGAAAAGTTAATAGGTTGATGAACTAAAATTGTAAACAAACTATGAAAATAAGGTCCGTTTTTTGTAAAATTGAAAGTTTAAGGACCAAATCCAAATTTTAGGACAAATCACGTGGACCATTTTCGTAATTAACTCATATTTTTATAATAAAATCAATAACAACCGAATGAAGTAGATATATGTTTAGGTATGTGAATTAGTTATTTATTTGTTTGTGATTTCAAAATTTTTGTTTGAGGCATTCGGAAAAACTTAAATGAAATCGTGTTGTTTTTTGTGAAAAAATAAGGCTGATTATTTGAAAAAATAAAACTTTTTTGATATTTATTTGAAATGAATAATACAGCGCGCGAATGCCGAATGAAGTTACAAAAAATATAAATCGTATAGGTTATTTTCATTTTAAAGAAAATCACCTCACTTTGATGGGATGATTGAGGGAGTCTTTTTTCCCCTTGTCAAATGTAGAAAATATCACAGATTGTAAAAATAACTTGGATAATTTGAGAGTCGTGATACACTTTTAGATTGAAGTATTTCGATGGTACAATCGAAATCCCAATCGGATTAAACTTAGAGAAAAATCGAACAGAGAAATATGATATGTTTCTGATTTCCTTATACCTTTCTAAAATGACCAAAAAGCGAGTATTAATTGGCAGGAACAGTCAAAATGGCCAACCGCCATTTTAAACGCCAAATTTAACCGAATTCCGGATTCAACTGAATTTTGGGTCGAATTCGAATTCAACCCCGCCAGGGCTGCCGCACCTTGGACCCCGCCAACAGGGGCTGCCGCCCCTGGAACCCCGCTATCGGGGGCGCTGCCCCGGAACCCTCGGTAACTAATCTTAAACAATATTGAACAAGTGTGCACTCCGCACCAACCCAACTTGTTCATTATGTAATAAGATTATTTTGGTCAAACAAGTTCATCCCATTACACTTAAATAATATTGGTGATAAATCAACAACAAACCTCCCCCCATTTAAGTGTAATCTTGATTAACTTAAATTAAAATCATAACAAACAAACTGATGCATAAATGAAAGATCGTGACGATTGAATTTCATATTAGTATATTACAAATTCAAATATTCGAATATCAAGTGTGTCTCTTAAGGATTGAACCCTTTCTATTCATTTTGAATACATGAAAATAATATACACAATATATTCATGTTCTTACTTGACATTATTTTTACTAGTCTGTGTCCTATCTTCAATAAGCATGTCAAAGCTAAGTCTCAAACTTCTTGAAGCGGCTAATCTTCATGCTTATATAGGTAGTTCTCTTATTTTTGCACCTGCAAAATGCAATTTTTCAAGAGAACTATTAAGAAATATAAATTTCAACCTCCTTTACTTGCAGATCTGAACACATACCTTGGGATGAAATCATTGATGTGTTCCAACCTTAAAATATCAAGCTTTCCACATTGAATTCTGCATCTAATATTTTATAAGATGAGAATTGGATATCTTAATATTAAAGATTAAGTGGACTTTAAACTCATCCCTATAGCCGCCTTGCGCACAAGATTTCTAGCTAACCCTTTGGTTAGATGATCGGCGAAATTAAACTGAGTTTTCACAAACTCTACTGATATCATTTCATTCATGATTAGATCACGGATCATACTGTGTCTAACACCTAAGTGTCTAGACTTCCCATTATATACTTGACTATATGTCTTAGCCAAGGTGCCAGCACTATCACATCTTATAGAAATGGGAGAAATCGGTTTAGGCCATAGTGGAATTTCATATATCAAATCCCTAAGCCACTCAGCTTCTTTTCCAGCAGCAGCTAATGCCACAAATTCAGACTTCATTGTTGAGTTTGTAATACAAGTCTGCTTCTTTGATGCCCAAGAAATAGCACCTCCTCCAAGTACAAATACCCACCCACTTGTTGAGGAGTGATCTTCTAAATTTGTAATCCAACTGGCATCTGAATATCCTTCTATCACTGAAGGATATCCACTACATGTCAAACCAAAATTCATGGTTCCTTTCAAATATTTGAATACTCGATTTAATGCTTGTCAATGATGCGAACTAGGATTACTAGTATATCTACTAAGCTTTCCTACAGCATATGTTATATCAGGCCTAGTACTTATCATGACATACATTAAACATCCAATAGCTCTTGAGTATTCAAGCTGAGACACTGGAACCCCATTATTAAGCAGGATCTTGAGATTTGAATCTATAGGAGTGCTCACAGGTGTACAATTTTCATAGTTAAACTTTTTCAATATTTTCTCAATATATGAGATTGAGAAACATATATTTCATTGTTCCCTTGTTTAATTCTTATACCAAGAATCACATCAGCCTCTTCCAGGTCTTTCATATCAAAACTTGATGACAAAAATTTCTTGGTTCTCTCAACTTGATCTTGATCAGTACCAAAAATCAGCGTGTCATCCACATACAAACAAATTATAACTCCTTTACCAGAAGTATCAAATTTGCTATATACACACTTGTCGGCTTGGTTTAATACAAAACCATTAGACAAGACCATATCATCAAACTTTTGATGTCGTTGTTTAGGTGCTTGTTTCAGACCATATAAAGACTTCTTCAATTTGCACACTTTGTTTTCATGTCCAGGCATCACATACCCTTTTGGTTGTTTCATGTAAATTTCTTCATCTAAGTCACCGTTTAGAAAAACAATTTTTACTTCCATTCGATGAATTACAAGATTATGTATAGCTGCTAGAGCTAATAATAATCTAATAGTGGAAATCCTGGCAATTGGAGCATAAATATCAAAGAAATCAATACCTTCCTTTTGTCTAAAGTCTTGGATAACCAATTTGGCTTTATACTTATCAATGGTACCTTCCACTTTCATCTTTCTCTTTAGGATCCATTTACATCCTAAAGCTTTCAACCAGATAGCAAATCTGTCAAAACCCAAGTATCATTCATTATGTATGATAGAATCAAACTCATCCTAGATTGCTTCTTTCCAGAAAGCAGCATCACGAGATGACATAGCTTCACTAATAGTCTTAGGATCCTCCTCAATAATATAACAATATTGATATTGAGACACAGTCTCACTCCTTGTTCCTTCAACTAAATAAAGTTGAGAATCAGATCCAAAAGATTTGGCTTTTCTAGCTCTAGTGCTTCTCCTAGGTTCAGACTGTTCAGGTGCATTTTCAGCTTGAGTTAAGGTTTTACATGAAGATTTATTGATCAAGTCCCTTGGTCTAGGTATAGATGTAAATCTCTCTTCATCAAATATAGCATCTCTTGACTCTATATCAGTATTAACAGATATTGAGTCATTAGAACTATAACATAGAATCTATAAGCTTTTGAATGCTCAGCATAACCAATGAAGATGCAATCTATACCTTTCTCACCCAAATTTTTCCTTTTGGGTTCTGTGAGTCTTACAACTGCTCTACAGCCCCAAACTCTAACATAACTCAAATTTGGTACCTTTTTATGCCAAATTTCATAAGGGGTATTTTTTCTCCTTTTATTTGGAGTCCTATTCAAAATATAACAGGCCGTAAACATAGTCTCACCCCAAAAACCATCACTTAAACCAGAATAGGATAACATGGAATTTACCATTTCTTTCAATGTCCTATTCTTCCTTTCAGTCACACCATTTTGTTGTGGCGTATAAGGAGTCGTGGTTTGATGTATTATACCAGTTGATTGGAAATAAACTGGAGCATAATACTCACTACCTCTATTAGTACACAAAACTTTTATCAAGTCATTTTTGTGTAGCTCTACTACTTGTTTATAAATTTTAAATTTATCAAGAGCTTCATCTTTTGAGTGCAACAAATACACATAACAATATCTTGATGCATCATCGATAAAAGTAATGACATGCTTTTTATTTTCAAGTGAAGGTGTTGCATGAAAATCACATAAATCACTATGAATGAGTTCTAATACTTTGCTTTCTCTATTAACATCCTTAAAAGGTTGTCTAGTTATCTTAGTTAACATGCAAGTTTTACACTTTTCAATATTCATGTCAAAAAAAGGTATTAAACTCATTTTAGACATGTCTTTTAATCTTTTATAATTAACGTGTCCTAATCTAGCATGCCATAACTCAGATTTCTTTAATTTACTTGCAGAATTAGATATCATCATGCAATTCGAAGTAATCAAAGAAGGATAATCAAGATTTAACCTAATCATTCCATTACATACATATCCAAATCCTATAAAGGTACCATGTCTTAACAAGATATATTTGTCACTTTCAAGTACTTGTCTGTATCCAGACTTACTAAATACAATTTCAGATATGATATTTTTTCGAATCTCAGGTACATACTGTGAAGACCACCCCTTACGGGGCAGTTCTCACGAGTCTAGGTCCCACATCATGCAATACGATATCAATCAAACTAAGATAGAGTAATTATAATGCGGAAAATTAAATTACAGGACAAACATATTAGGATTTAAGTTTAATACAGTTTTACGATTTTCAAATTAAACTTATAAAGGGTACTATCTAATCTAGTTCATGTCATCACAAAATCAAGATAAATCTACCCAGAACACCATAATATCATCATCCAATCAGTACCAAAATGGTTTGCTGAGTAGAGGTCTATGAAAACTTCACTTGATTCTTGTATGACCTAAGTACTAGGTCCCGCAGGTGACTTTCCTTTATCTTTTCCTGTAAAAATGTTAATGTAGCAACCGTAAGCAATGCTTAGTGAGTAAATAGATTTTCAAATTAACATGCAATGTCAAGCGGATCATCATAAGTCTAGCGTGATATGTCAAGGCTGCCGCTACAGCCACTCATGATTGAGAAATAGAAGTCATAGAGTCGGATGATGCTCAAGCCACGCTCACGCTTAAATCGTGGGGACCAGCCACATACTGGGCTAGCTACCAGTAAATCAACGTGGCGGAACATCGGAGGTCATTACCAAGTTCAATAGAACTGGTGAAATAGCCAGGTCTAGAACAATAGACCAATCAGGGCTAATCAGGCTGAATCAATATGTCAAGTATATGCAATGATGAAGCATACGTAATCAAGTCATGATAGCAATAATCTCAAAGCAATGTCAGAAATGAACTGTAAAAATAATGTCATATAAAGTGATAAGTCAAATAGCTATCATGATCTGCTGGGCAACACCCATCCATGGTGTGCACAGGTCACAATCCAGCTGTTAAATGAATTCAAATTAATCTAGCATCAACAATATGTCTCAACCGGAAATTCAAGCATGTTAAATCTGAATATCTATAACTCACAGTGTTGGGTCTTTATCAAACAGATGTAAAATCTGCCACCTGAGTTATCTCAGGATTTTATCTCAATCTGTTCTCTGTCAAATCAAATCTTTGACCCACTTTATAAATCTTTAAATCTTTGTTCAGAATTTCACTGAACCTGTCCAGAATCGTAATATCAATATCATATAAATATCATCATCTTTTATCTTTAAATTCTTTATTTTATCTGATTCTGATAACTTGTTTATTCATAAATCATCTTTTCATTAACATTCTTTATTTCATAAAGTTCTCAAAGGATCTATATATATATATATATATATATATATATATATATATATATATATATATATATATATATAGAATATGGTTCGTGTGAGTACCTAAAAAATGCAGAGTACCGTGAGTACCTGTGAACACACGGGTTTTAGATGTGAACATGCTCCGAAAAAAAGTTATTTTTTTAATTTTTTTTTCATATTAATTTAGATACAAATAATATAAGCCTATTCGTAAAAGAATTACACACATTCACACTTTCTAACCTCTTAAAAGTCATGTGAACGTGAAAAAATTCATGTGAACATGCTTAGCTGTGAACATACATTCACAACAGTGCAGTTCATGTGAACTTGCACGTTTCACATAGTTATAGTGTGTGTTTAGGTGTGATTTTTTGCAAGTAGTCTTATATTATTAATTTAAACATGATTATGAAAAAAAAATTTCAAAAAAAAATGGTTTTAAGCGAGGTACCTCCGGTACTCCGCAAACCTAGTGGTACTCATTTGAACCCAATTCTATATATATATATATATATATATATATATATATATATATATATATATATATATATATATATATATATATATATATATATATATATATATATATATATATATATATATATATATTAATATATATACTCATTTTGCTAATTATCTTGTTAATTTATACATTGTTTATGTATTTTATTTATTATATTCGAATTTAGGGAATGTGATTCGAATTTATTACATAAATTCGAACATATATATATTAAATTCGAATATATATACTAAATTTGAAGACTTTAAATTCGCGTGTATAATCAAATTCGAATCCCCTTCAAACCTATAATTAATTAGAAGGTGCATGTCATATTCAAACTCTAAACTAATTTCTAGAACATATGAGTTAAAATATGAAGTCAAAATCAAATCATTCGAATTTGAAGGCTAAAGTCGAACTAAGGGGTTAAATTCGAATATCATTTCGAATTTAGTAACAAACTAATTCGAATTTAATATCAAACTCGAAATCCATGTCTAGAATTTATGTTCAAATTCGAATATATGTTCGAATTTAGCTAAAAATCGACTTTGTTCTTATGCATTTCGAGTTTGTTCTTGCCATCTCGAATTTGTTCATATTTTAGAGCTTTAAAACATGAACTTCTAAGGCATAAATCACAAATATGATAAATATTAAGCCTAGGTTCGTTTATATTATACTTATTCTAGTTAAAGTTCAAGTTAAATTAGCATTATTCACACAAAATTATTCAAATTCGAATTTATTCTTTAAAACCGAAACAAAGAAATCAGAATAGCAACGATTTTTACCTCAAATTCGTACGAAATCGAATATGTGATAGCAGATTCGTGTAGTATTCTCCGAGATCTTTCCAACGATATATAAAACTCAAGAATCGGCCGGTCGGTTTGGAAGTAATTCTAGAGAGAAGTAGAGAGAGAGTAGAGAGAAAGTAGAGAGAGAGAGAGTAGAGAGAGAGAGAGTCTGATTTGGATTAATGACCTTTAATCACGTTTATATACTTCATCTAGTTATATTTGCTACTTAACCCACTTTCATTTTTGTATATTATATCTCTTTTATTTAATTATTTTTAATAATTTATTAAATCACAATATAAATATTTATATAATTTAATTAAATATTTCATAACTTAATTAAATTATAATTCAAATAATGTAATAATATTACATTATCGGTTCAAATACTGAATTTTAAGACTAGATCAAAGTTAGGTTGTTACAGAATGGGCTCCACCACGCACAAACTTCGTCCCCGAAGTTAGCTATGTTCGAACAGACTGGGATATGTTGCTTTCTTGACATCTCTGGATTTCCAAGACTGATGCGAACCTTTATGGTGTTTCCACTGGACGAGCACCATCTGTATCTCTTTGTTTCTAAGATTCTTGGTCTTCGAGTCCAGAATACACTCCGGCTCTTCAACCACTCTAAGCTTCTCATCAATTTGCAAGTTAACATGTGGTATTTGAACTTCTCTTTCGTCTGCTAAGCTCTTTCTCAAGTGACTAACATGGAATACAGGATGTATTCTAGATAAGTCCGCTGGCAGTTCAAGACGATTAGATTGTTTTCCTATCTTGTCCACAATCTTGAACGGACCGATGAATCTCGGAGCTAGCTTGTTTCTCTTTATGAATCTCACCACATTCTTCATTGGAGATACTTTCAGCATCACCCAATCGTTAACCGCAAAGCTTATTGATCTGTGTCGATTATCATAATATGACTTCTGCCTGCTTTGAGCGTCAAGTATGTTTCTTCTAACGACTTGAATATTCTCGTGAGTCAACTGTAGAAGGGCAGGACCCGCTATCGGTGATTCACCTGTTTCACGCTAACAGGTAGGAGTTCTGCACTTTCTTCCATACAAAGCTTCAAAAGGAGCCATCTTGATCGTTGAATGATAACTGTTATTGTATGAGAATTCGACCAACGGCAAATCCCGGCAAAAGTTACCACCTAGATCAAGAACACAGGCACGAAGCATATCTTCAAAAGTAAGGATAGTACGCTCACTCTGACCATCTGCATTAGGATGATAAGCAGTACTCATAGAGATCCGAGTACCCATCCCGTCTTGTAGAGCTTGCCAGAATCTAGATGTGAAACGACTATCACGATCTGATACGATAGACTTTGGCACACCGTGACGAGAAATAATTTCTGTGATATACAACTGTGCCAATCTATCAAGAGAGTATGTTTCTTTCATCGGTATGAAGTGAGCTGACTTCGTTAATCGGTCCACGACTACCCAGATGGAGTCGTGCTGTCTTTTGGTCTTAGGAAACTTCGTAATGAAGTCCATGGTTATATGTTCCCACTTCCACTCAGGAACTGGCAGTGGTTGCATATCCCCGAAGGGCTTCTGATGTTCTGCCTTAACCATCTGACATACTCTGCAGCTTTCAACATAATGACTGATGTCTTTCTTCATTCCTGGCCACCAATAATCGGCTTTCAGATCAAAATACATCTTTAAGCTGCCAGGATGAACAGATAACTTGGACTGATGGGCTTAAGATAGAATAGTGTTGCGAATAGAACCATATTTAGGAATCCAGATTCGGTTTCCCTGGAGACAGTGAAGTCCCAAATGGTTCAGAGATAAGAATTGTAACTGCCTTTTGAGATTTTCATAACCGATATTCTCTTCTTTCAGGGCTTCAACTTGAGCAGATCTAATGTCTTCAATAAGATCGGAAGAGAATACGACAGGAGTCAGGGCATAACAACACTTTTCCGGATATACTTTCCTACTCAAAGCATCCGCGACGACACTAGCTTTGCCGGGATGATATAGGATCTCGTAATCATAGTCCTTGATAAGCTCCAAGGATCTACGCTGTTTCATATTCAGATCCTTTTGAGTAAAGAGATGTTTGAGACTCTTATGATCGGTGTAAAGCTGACACCGAGTCTCATAAAGATAATGACGCCATATTTTCAGTGCAAAGGTAACGGCAGCCAACTCAAGATCATGAGTTGGTGCACTTTTCTCATAATCCTTCAATTACCTTGAAGCGTAGGCAATTACTTTTCCCCTTTGCATCAGACACATCCTAAGCCAGTACCAGATGCGTCGCTGTAAACGACAAAGTCATCATTGCCTTCTGGTAAGGCTAGGATCGGCGCTTGAATAAGCTTTTGTTTCAAAGTTTCGAATGCCTCTTGCTGTTTATCTGCCAATACGAAAGGAGTATTCTTTCGTGTTAACATTGTAAGTGGCACAGCAATCTTCGAGAAGTCCTTTATGAATCGCCGATAATAGCCGGCCAATCCAAGGAAACTTCTTATTTCAGAGGCATTGCGAGGCGTTTGCCATTTCTGAACAGCCTCGACTTTAGAAGGATCAACTGAAATACCTTCGCCAGAAACAACATGGCCAAGGAATTGAATCTATAAAAGCAACAAAGTAGAGTTTCAAGTTTTGTTCAATCAAAGAACGCTTAAGGAATAGCTCAAGACAATGTAAAGTTATACCTGTCTGAGCCAGAATTCGCACTTAGAAAATTTTGCATAGAGTCTTTCTTTTCTCAGTAACTCTAGCAATTGCCGCAAATGAATAGCATGATCAGCCTCCGTTTTGGAGTAAATCAGAATATCGTCTATGAATACGGTAACTGACTTATCCAGCATCGGTCTGCACACGCGATTCATGAGGTCCATGAACGCCGCTGGTGCATTCGTTAAACCAAACGGCATTACGAGAAATTCGTAATGACCGTATCTTGTTCGGAAGGCTGTCTTCGGAATATCTTCATCTTTAACCTTCAGCTGATGATACCCAGAACGAAATATCGATTTTAGAAAAATAGCTGCCTCCTTGTAGCTGATCGAATAAATCATCAATTCTGGGCAGAGGATACTTATTCTTAATAGTGACTTTGTTCAACTCGCGGTAATCGATGCACATTCTGAGAGTTCCGTCTTTCTTCTTAACGAATAAGACTGGTGCACCCCACGGAGATGAACTCGGTCGGATAAATCCCTTTTCTAACAGCTCTTGCAACTGCTTCGACATTTCCTGCATTTCTGTAGGCGCAAGTCTGTAAAGGGCTTTAGCGATAGGAGCCGCACCAGGAACTAAGTCAATTCCAAATTCAACTTGACGTTCCGGTGGCACTCCAGAGATATCATCCGGGAATACGTCTGGGAACTCACAGACGATTGGAATATCAGTTAAGGATTTCTTTTGGGTTTCAGAGTTAGATTCAGATGGGACGTAGCATAAATAAGTTTCGTGACCCTTAGATAGATACCTATACGCTTTTTCAACAGAAATGAAGCAGTGAGCACCTTTTCGCTTCTCGCCTTTGATTTCCAATACTCGGCCGTCTGAAGACCTAATTCTGATGATTCGCCGATTGCAGACGATTGTAGCCTCGTTATTCATTAGCCAGTCCATGCCGATGATGACGTCGAATTCTTTCAACGGAATCGGGATAAGGTCAAGGTTGAATACTATATTATCGACAAGCAGAGTGCAATTTCGGTAAACAGAATCAGCCATAACGTAACTGTTACTGGCCGTCTCAATGTCAAGTACTACGGGAAGCTTCGATGGAGATTTATATAATCTTTGTGCAAAAGATGTTGATATGAAAGAACGACTAGCACCGGAATCGAATAATACGCGAGCAGGGATTGAGTTAAGCAGATACGTACCGGTAACTATGTCAGGGGTTTCTCTCGCTTCCTCGGCTGTTATCTGAAAAGATCGAGTCCTTGCGGTCGGAGTTGCAGCTGAACTCTTCATCGTAGATCCTCCAGCTGACGACTGTGACTGTCCTCGTTGCCCGCTGCGACACTGATACATGAAGTGTCCTCTTTTCCCGCATTTCGCACATCCGCGTCCTTGCTGTGGGCACTCTTCACTGCTGTGACCAATTTTGTTGCAAGCAAAGCATGTGACGTCATCTGGATTGCACAATCTCATATGTGATTTTCAGCATCTCTTGCAGAATCGTGGCTCATTCGTTAGTGAATACGCTTGGGCTTTCGACTGTGAACTATACTGCTGTGGCTGTTGAGACTGGGATTTGTTCGTCTTGAAAAATCTACCGAATTTTTGCTTCTTCGGTGGAGAAGGACATGTCGGGTTTGCTGATGGAGCATAAAGCTGATCGCCGTACTCTAAATAACCCCTCTCAATCTGTCTAGCTGCTTCAACCATTTCTAAGTAACTCTTGTATTTTATCGCACTCATCGGATGTCGGTATCTCGGGTTGAGCCCTCCGCGGAATCTATTCATATTCCTTTCCTCAGTAGCTACTTGATATGAGGAATAACCGCAAAGCCGAGAAAATTCGTGCTCGTATTCATCAACAGTCTTTGTTCCCTGGGTCAGCTGCATTAGTTGAACCTCCATCTTGTCTCGTTGATCAATCGGACAATACTTAGCATTGAACATGTCTAAGAATTGTTCTCATTCTAAAGTCTGAATCACTTCCTCTCCATAGATACTCCTCTAAGTTTTCCACCAGGCACGGGCAGCTCCAACAAACAGCGCAGACGCATAACTCACTTTCTTCGATTCTAAGCAATCAGAGATTCTAAAGATCTCTTCAGTATGACTGATCCAATCCATCGCCTGAATTGGATTCACTGTACCCTCGAAGTTCAGGGCACCGCTCGCTTTGAAATCTTTAAATTTACAGCCTTTCGGCTGTTCAATTTGGGCAGCAGGGGTAGAGTTATCAGAATCAGATTCGTCATTCTGGACTTGTTTATCTTTTCTCTTATTTTTCTTATCTTCACGTCTTTTAGCTTCGGCATCATCTCTGGCCTGAAACTGTTCTTGCATTATTTTATTTTGTTGCTCAGAGTGTTGGGCTAACAATTGTTGCATCATTTCAAAGATTTGCTGTGGGGTCATGTTGCTTGGTATGTCACCTGATCCTGATCCTGACATCTTAGCTGAAAATTAAAATCAATTAACTATCAGTTTAAAGACTTAGATCTATGTACCCTTTTTCCCATCCTAATAGTCTGTACATCCTATCTCAGTTCAAACTACCTAAATGATTGATACATATGTATTGCTTCAGTTTGAGATCAAGTATACTCACGTAATACTTGATTCACTCAAACTATGGGCTCTGATACCATCCTGTGAAGACCACCCCTTACGGGGCAGTTCTCACGAGTCTAGGTCTCACATCATGCAATACGATATCAATCAAACTAACATAGAGTAATTATAATGCGGAAAATTAAATTACAGGACAAACATATTAGGATTTAAGTTTAATACAGTTTTACGGTTTTCAAATTAAACTTATAAAGGGTACTATCTAATCTAGTTCATGTCATCACATAATCAAGATAAATCTACCCAGAACACCATAATATCATCATCCAATCAGTACCAAAATGGTTTGCTGAGTAGAGGTCTATGAAAACTTCACTTGATTCTTGTATGACCTAAGTACTAGGTCCCGCAGGTGACTTTCCTTTATCTTTTCCTGTAAAAATGTTAATGTAGCAACCGTAAGCAATGCTTAGTGAGTAAATATATTTTCAAATTAACATGCAACGTCAAGCGGATCATCATAAGTCTAGCGTGATATGTCAAGGTTGTCGCTACAGCCAATCATGATTGAGACATAGAAGTCATAGAGTCGGATGATGCTCAAGCCACGCTCACTCTTAAATCGTGGGGATCAGCCACATATTGGGCTAGCTACCAGTAAATCAACGTGGCGGAACATCAGAGGTCATTACCAAGTTCAATAGAACTGGTGAAATAGCCAGGTCTAGAACAATAGACCAATCAGGGCTAATCAGGCTGAATCAATATGTCAAGTATATGCAATGGTGAAGCACACGTAATCAAGTCATGATAGCAATAATCTCAAAGCAATGTCAGAAATGAACTGTAAAAATAATGTCATATGAAGTGATAAGTCAAATAGCTATCATGATCTGCTGGGCAACACCCATCCATGGTGTGCACAGGTCACAATCCAGCTGATAAATGAATGTCAAATTAATCTAGCATCAACAATATGTCTCAACCGGAAATTCAAGCATGTTAAATCTGAATATCTATAACTCACAGTGTTGGGTCTTTATCAAACAGATGTAAAATCTGCCACCTGAGTTATCTCAGGATTTTATCTCAATCTGTTCTCTGTCAAATCAAATCTTTGACCCACTTTATAAATCTTTAAATCTTTATTCAGAATTTCACTGAACCTGTCCAGAATCATAATATCAATCTCTATCATCATCTTTTATCTTTAAATTCTTTATTTTATCTGATTCTGATAACTTGTTTATTCATAAATCATCTTTTCATTAATATTCTTTGTTTCATAAAGTTCTCAAAGGATCAATATATATATATATATATATATATATATATATATATATATATATATATATATATATATATATATATATAATTATTTTGCTAATTAGCAATTTATGAGTTGTCCATGTATTTTATTCAATATATTCGAGTTTAAGGAATGGGGTTCGAATTTATTACATAAATTCAAACATATATATTAAATTCGAATATATATACTAGATTTGAAGACATTAAATTCAAGATGTGTGGTTAAATTAGAAATGCCACATTCGAATATAGGGATTTAAATTTGAATAGATATAAATTCGAAACATGAGGATTAAATTCAAACTAGGTAGCTAAATTCAAATCCTTTCTCGAATTTAAGGACAAATGAGAAGTCAATCAATTTTGAATATGGGGCCTAGACAGTGAATTTAAGACCTTTAAATTCGAAGCCACCATCTCAATTGTATGGTTAAATTCAAATCTCCAAGTCAAATTCTAGAACATCAATTTTTGAATATGGGTTAAATTTGAAACAAGCTTTGAATTTAGTGAACAAAATCGAATATGGGATTTAAATTCGAATCACTCTCGAATTTAGAGTTAAATTCGAAGCCTTGATTCGATTTTATCTAAAAATTCGATTTTGTTCTATGTATTTCGAGTTTGTTTTTGGCATCTTGATTTTGTTCATATTTTATATCTTTAAAACATATGTTTCTACATCTAAAATCACGAATATGTTAATTATTAAGCCTAAGTTCGATTATATCATACATATTTTCTCATAATCTTGTTAAAACTCAAGCTAAATTAACTTTAATCACACAAAATAGTCAAATTCCAATTTATTCTTTAAAACCCGAAAATATAAAAGCTAAAGATGTCGATTTTTTTACCTCAAATTCGTACGAAATCGAACATGTAATAGCAGATTTGTGTAGTATTCTCCGAGATCTTTCCAACGATATATAAAACTCAAGAATCGGCCGGTCGGTTTAGGAGTAAATCTAGAGAGAAGGTAGAGAGAGTAGAGAGAGAAAGTAGAGAGAGAGTAGAGAGAGAGAGTCTGATTTTGAAAATGAATAATTAAAATAAACTTAATTACGTTTATATACTTCATCTAGTTATATTTGCTACTTAACCCATTTTTACTTTCGTATCTTATATCTCTTTTATTTAATTATCTTTAATAATTTATTAATTCATAATTAAAATATTTATATAATTTAATTAAATATTTCATAACTTAATTAAAATATAATTCAAATAATGTAACAATATTACATTATCGGTTCAAATACTGAATTTATGACTTGATCAAAAGTTAGGTTGTTACACATACAGTACATTATCTAAAGTTACACACTTTCCAGAAGTAAACATAATAGTTATGCGTCATATTCCTTTGATTGGTTCAGTAGCAACATTTCCCATCTTCACAACAGATCCATCTTCAGTTGGTTGACAATCTTTAAACCAACGAAGATCTTTACAAACATGACATGTTGCTCCCGAATCAACCCACCAAGCAACATCGTCATCCTGCACATAAAATGCCTCAAAAGTTATTGAAATGTAATTCTAAACAGATTTGCAATATGCTAATAAATCACAATTCTAACCTTGTTGCTTTCCTGGATCCTTAGATCCACTTGGATCAGCCTTAGTCCCACTTGGACCAGCACCTTTGTTCACTTTCTTAACACGACAATCCTTTTTGAAATGACCAGTTTTACCACATTTCCAACATGCAAGTTTAGGCTTTTTGTTGGAAAACTTGTCATCATCATCACTGCACTTTCTTTTACCTTTACCCTTATTGGAATTCTTGGATCCATCACCTTCCACCATATTAACAGAAGAACTTCCACTATTATTCTTACCCTTAGGATTATTATCAAGTTCTTGAGTGCTTAAAGACTCTTCAATCCTAAGATGACTTCCAAGTTGATCCAAAAAGTCAGTTCTTTCTTTTTATGTTTAAGAGTATGTTAAAACTCTTTACATGATGGTGGAAGTTTGTCAATAATCACAGCAACAGAAACAGCTTCATCCATTTTCAGATTATGTTGACCAAACTGTCCTAGGATCCTTAACAATTCGTGATATTGTTCCATGACAGGCCTAGTGTCAAGCATCTTATAATTCATGAAATTTCTGATCATGAACTTCTTACTAGATGCATCTTCTGGCATGTATTTGGATTCCAACAAATCTCATAGTTACTTTGCAGATTCGATATTTTGATAAACATCAAAAAGAGAGTCAGACATATCATTCAGAATGTGTCCACGGCATATGTAGTCATCGTTTTCCCACTTTGATCTCTTCCTAGCGTTTTCCATGGTTTCATCTTCAGCGAACTCAGGCATGGGGGTACTCAGGACGTACACCACTTTCAGGGTAGTCAACAATAAATGCATTTTCTTCTGCCAACGTTTAGAGTCTTGCCCTTCAAACTTCGCCAATTTGTCGAACTTGCTCGTCATATCCTTCACAGATTCTGCGTGCGCCATTTTTGCAGAATACTTCAATCTTTGTAGAAAATATTATGGATTGCAAAATAACTTGGATAATCTGAGAGCCGTGATACACTTTCAGATTGAAGTATTTCAATGGTACAATCAAAATTCCAATCGGATAATACTCAGCGAAAATTCGAACAGAGAATATGATATGTTTCTAATTTCTTGTACCATTCTAAAATGACCAAAAAGCGAATATCCCGCCAAAATGGCCAACCGCCATTTTAACCGCCAAATTTAACCGAATTTCAGATTCAACTGAATTTTGGGTCAAATTCGGATTCATCCAAATTTCGGGTACAATTCGGATACGACCACAGCCAGGGGCTCTACCCCTTGGACCCCGCCACCAGGGGCTGCCGCCCCTGGAACCTTGCTAAGGGCCCCCGAACCCCCGATAATTAGTATTAACAATATTGAACAAGTGTGCAATCCGTACCAACCCAACTTGTTCATTATGTAATAAGATTATTTTTGTCAAACAAGTTCATCCCCATTACACTTAAATAATATTGGTGTTAAATCGCCAACATCAAATGTGGAATGAAGGTGGATTATATTTGCTAGACTTTTCCCAATAATGTACCTTTGTCAAAATGAGCATTTTCTATAAATTATTTTTTCTTTCCCAATTTAAATGTTCATACTTCTATTTTAAATTGTCCCAAAGTAAATGTTCACTTTTAAAAGTAGATTATAATAATTTATTAAATTAATAATAGACTTATGTTTGTAATGTAGTTATCTTTTTTAAAATATGATTAAATACATAAATAAGGATAAATTTGTCATTTAAGTATAAAAAAAATAATTGCTCATGTTTCTTAAACTGTGAGTTTTTGTGTTTAAATTGGAATGAGTGAGTACAATTTAACACCACAAGTCACATTTATTGTTTATAATTTTATGATACATATAATAACAATCAACTTTATATTTATTTTAACTAGTGTCATCAAATTATAACTTTATGAGCTCAAGCTTAAGATAAAACAAGCTTAGATTACATAGGATATTACACAATGTCTATTAAAATATTATAATAAAAAATCAAAACAATTACAAATTATATAAAGATATATTAAATAATAGTGTTAAGCTCACTTTTAACTATTCAACTTTCAGATTTGTCGCATTTAATCACTAAACCAATTTTTTTACATATTTAGTCATTAAACTTGTTTTTGCACACATTTAGGCATTTAGCCACTAACTATTTTTGTCATTGTTTAACCATGAAAAGTTATACACAATTAGCTACCAAACTATCATATTTTGTACACATTTGACCACTAAATTTTAAAATTTGTAAACATTTGACCATTAAACTATCATATTTTGTACACATTTAGTCATTACTTTTAATCATTTTCTCCAGAATAAAATACTAAACTAAACTTTAATGGCTAAATGTGTACAAAAAATAATTTAACGGCTCAATAAGTCAAATTTGAAAGTTGAATGGTTAAGAATGATCTTAACCCAAAATAATATTATAAAAACATTATTTTATAACTAGTTCGGCCGAATAATAAGGTGCATTTTAAGATTGTTTGGTCAATAATTCCAAACGAAGTATATACAAATCATTTCAAAAGGATTTAAACACATCCATTACACTCAATGTTATTTCTCCTGTTTTATTTCAATGAGTTTTACTAGATTCAGAAAATTCTTTCATATGAGACTTCATTTTGTGTTCGTCGAGTCGGGTTTTTCTTAACTAGTCAATCAGTTTTTATCTAAAGAGTCTCTCATTGATATGGCAAAATGGCTTAGGACCACACACACAATTCCAATAGTATGCTTGCAAACAACACAAATTCATGGGCACTAAGCAGCTACTACATGAAGAACACAATTAACTAACAACCCTAATTTTGACATTAATTCCAACTATTTTTTAGAAGTGTTAATTCCAACTACATAGTTCTATAATCCATTGGGTTTATTACGAAAAAAACCAATATGTTTTCACGTTTTTTGTGTTTTCGTTTCTTCATGTTATTTTTTTCCATAAATGTCATTAAGTTAATTTTTTTTATTTGTGATTTAGTGAAATTTGGATATTAGAATCCAGTTTTTTAATTTTTAAAAACCCGGTTTACTAATTATAATCGGATTCTATTAGTCAAATTTTACAAAACTAATTTTTCTTAACTTAAGGATTTTTCTGGAAAAAAAACACCATTGAGGGACGGAAACGTAAAAATCATAAAAACATGTTGGTTTTTTTTAATAATAAATCTTAAACCATACACATATTTATAACACTATTTTGGCACTTAATTTCAACTACAACGAATATTCAAACTCAGTTCAGAAACTCATAAGAATTAACAATCATAAATTTAACAAATAACATCACAACAATGGATTATAAAATAAAAAAAGCAGAATCAGTTTTTGACCAAAACCCTATTTATATCATTTTATTAAACTCATAACAAACCAAACGCCTCATAAAACTTATATCGAAATGTAAATTAAAAAAATATGATATAATTATATATTCGGATTCTATAAAACAAATACATTATATTAAAATTTATAACAAGAAAAGAAAACATTTATATATTACTTAAAAGAATAAAATAAAAAATTAAAGCTGTCTGCCAAGATGTTTTATCGTTCATCAAATTTGTTAATAGTTATATTTATAATAACATGTGAAATCAAAATATGATGTAGTACTCATAGACATACTACACTAAAAATAATTTATAACAGTGACACGTGTTCCCTTTCTTTTTCATCTAAAGGCCTTTTTATATTTACTTTATAATAAAATTGTTAATGTGAAGTTTGGATCACGGAATGAATGAAATTCGAAGAAGTTGAAATCTAAACTTTAGTTATTAATATGGTTGATGGTGAAGATAGAAAATGATTTTTAGTATAGGTTAGGAATGTAGGTTGAAATCTAATTCATATATATGTTGGAATTTAATTCATGTATGAGTTGGGAAGAATGTCAAATTCCTATAAACAAGTAAACTTGATGGAAAATACTTAAATTTAACCCTCTACATTAGTTATAAAAAATTCTAAACAAGGTAAACTTAAATTCCAATTCCATCGAATTCCATTACACGAACCAAACTCCACATAAGAGTTCATTTTATTTTTGAATGACTTCTCAATGATTTCATTAAGAAGTAAACAAATAACTCATGCATTCATGACCTGCGTAAAAAAGCTTACGCTTTACACAAACTCAATCAAACTTCTCAATCACGGGGTTGATTTCTTGTTCCACCACATTTTCCTAGTTATTAACTTGTCACTGAACTATTAAGGGACGTTTGTCTTACGGAATAAAATTTGAAAGAATTGAAATTTATTTATAGTCTATATTAAAATTTGGATTACAAAAACAATAAATAAAAATGTGTTTAAAATCCATCAAATTTTATGGTTATAAAAATCTATCATTCGTTGTTATTTGTAGATGAATTTAACTTTCTTAACATATCAAATACTCCATACCTTTAGCTCACAACATGAGAGGGTATTGATTTTTTAGCCCAACAAGTAATATGTTAAGCCCAATTGGTATGAAAGTGATATGTAAGTGTGAGGTCACGGATTCGACTCTCATTAGAGGCAAGTTTGAATTTAGGTGGTGAAAGTAAGTCTGAAGTCTCCACTTGGGACAAAAGAGTAGTTTAGGAGTAGATGTAACACCCAAAAATTTAAATTATTGTATTTGAAGTTTATTAGTTTAAATTTTTAATTTAATATAATAAGTTGGATTATGAATGTGATCATGTATTTGGAAATTTTAAAAGTTGATTGTTATTTTAAGAATTTCAATCTATTAAAGTGAATAGAATTATATATTGATGATTGCTGTTTTAGAGAATTAAGAAAATGTAGGATTTTGAAATCTAAATAAGTTATTGATAGTATATAATTGAAGGTTAAATTGTCAAAGGTTATGAGAGGTGAATAAAAAGATATTTTGGTCTTTTCATTTTCATTTTACCCACATCAACTCTCTCTCTCTCTCTCTCTCTCTCTCTCTCTCTCTCTCTCTCTCTCTCTCTCTCTCTCTCTCTCTCTCTCTCTCTCTCTCTCTCTCTCTTATTATAAAGAACCCACAGTTCTCTCCCAAACACAAATCAAGAACTCAAATTTGTGGGAATTAGGGGTTAAAAATCTGGAATTAAGATCATAGAAGGGAACTATCAACATTCCAAACAACCAATCAAGGTAAATATTTCTCAAACTCTTCAAAATTTGAGGTTTTGGGTTCGGTTTCTATGAAAACCGAATCATAGATTGAGGTTTCAAAATGTTATTGCATGTTGATGAATCAAATGGATATGTTTAAATCTAGTAATATAGAAGTTATGTACAAAGTTTCAAGTCTTGAAACTAGTTTTAGATGGGATTTTGGGAAATTTACAGTGTGTTATGTGCGATTGTATATGTACCAAGACCATCCTACTCAAACTATATAGGAACCGAGACCATTGCATGTATACCAAAACCTACCTGGTTTCGGTAATGTACCGAAATACACACACATATATACCGAAACTCTTGGAGAACCGAAACCCACTTGCAGAAACCGAAACAATATGGGTACCGAAACCTTAAAGGTTTCGGTGTTACCCCCTACCGAAACCCCCAATATACCGAAACTATATATGTGTATGTGTGTACCGAGACAAACGTGTAACACTGGAACCATCACATGTGTATTGAAACTTTATATACTGAGACCCCAAGTGAAGTGAGGTACCGAAATCTTAAAGGTTTCGGTATTCCTTTCTTTTCAAAACAGAAACATTAATATATATATATATATATATATATATATATATATATATATATATATATATATATATAAATGAATATATATATATAGTCATCTCGGATTGGGTTTAATTTGTGAAAATAAAATAGAAACAGTCAGACTTTCTTTAGTTCAGTTATATAATGATAAATTTCTGGACATTTTGGCAATCTCAGAATTTGGAGTTTTAAGTATAAATTTCCTATCACAATTCCGAAGGATTTACACGGTAATTTGTGAAACTTGACGAGACTCATTATTAAACGAGAGATTGATGGTATTAATAAAGGGTTAATTGGGAATAATAAATCATCAAGTTAGAGGATTTAAATGTGAGTTTCAGATATCGGTTCTGAATGTTTTTGACACTTAAAATGTACAAACTCGATTCTCATTTTGATAAAGAACATATGTATGATATGTTTTACTTATGGAAATGTAACAGGTCCCTTGTGGTGTTGTTTAACCCACAGTGGGGTACTTTGTGATCCGGTTGAAATCCCGAGAAGAAATAAGATAACTTGAAGTTTATTTGCGCACCCACTGTGAGTACATATGATTTCACATGTTTATATCTGTTTTATGTTAGCTATTGACTGCTGAGACATGTTGTTTCACTTACATTTGGAATTCTACTAACTTACGTAGACTTAGATGCACATTGTTGCTCGTTGCATGTCCGTTTCTTTGTTGTGCATCTTTCAATGGATCGGCGGGTCGCATCTGTATTTACGATGTTACTGCGCTATATGACCGGAGCTGATCCCTCCGAGGTTCTGGTAGGAAGTAAGTCATCCCCGATGTTGTGTCTGTCTCAGATGTTTGGTTTAATGCCGAGCTTTGGGCTCGAAGGAGGTGCGGCTCTTGTGCCGTACTTTGTGTACGTAGAGAGTATACGACGTGCGTCGTCGGTGTTACTCTTGGGGGCTTCATAAAGATTTATAGAATGCGTAAATCTGTGTATTCACTAAGCTTTGCTTACCCCTCAGTTGTTTAATTTTTACAGGAAAAGGGAAATCCGCTGCGGGACCTTCAAGCTAGGTCATTAATTGAAGTCTTGAAGATATCTACTACTCATCTTGGTAACTGAATCATGGGATTGTTATTGTAATATATTTCGGATGATGTAATAATTTTTGAGTATGTAGACGTAGATTTGAAACCTTGTAGCACCGTATGGTGTTTAATACATTTGTATTATTTTCATTTATGTACTTTAATGCTTCCGCAATTTTATTAAGTATTCAGATCATTTGTAATCATCTGTTTGGTGATTAATCTTGGGTTTATTGTAATGGTGTTTATTGTGGCAAGGGTGTCACATTAAATTAGTTTTCCATTAAAACAAAGTAATATGTTAAGCCGTAATTTTATTGTTCAATGTTCATATATTCATTATCAACGACAGAAATTACCATCTTAAACGATAATCACAATGAAATCAAAAGATGTAATAAGTGATAGAATAATTTTTATTGTCAAAATACACAATGTGTGCTAGAAAAAACAACAATAAATTTATTTTACTTCTCAATCAGATAATTCTGGTCTAATTTTATAATCACGCGTTATAAAAAGTGATCAAACCCTTTAAAAAAATAATATGTGTAGAAGTCATCATTTTTCTATCTTGTCCTAGGCATGAAAATTCTTAGAACCGTACCTAACCATGATCATACCCTAATGACCATAGTTATAAGTGGATCCGCTCTTTAATTAAGGGTACGGTTGCAAAAATACCTTCTGGAAATCGAAATCCAACCCCGTTTTGAACAGTGATGAGGATGGGGATCGGAAATCACAATTTAAAAAGTCTGGGATACGATGGAAACACTTTTATGTTGTGTTTCATAAAATTTTCATTAAAAGAATGGGAAGAGATAAAATGAGGAAAATGATGGGAATAGAATAGGAAAGTGAGGATTACATCTAGAGAGAAGAACACCCCAGGAAGGCTTCACGCCTATTTCCTTCAATCTTCCCAATATTGGGCGGATTGAAAATTGCCCTCTTTTTATTCCATTGCAGTCATTTCCACTCTAAAAAAATTTTAAAGAACACGTCAAAACCAATATTTCCCTTAATCTCCATCATTCCCATTCTGTTTCTTCTCATTTACTTCTTTATGAAACACAACGTTAATCTCCAACCCCAACATCTAATATAATAGTTTTAATATACAATAGATAATAGGTTAGATAATAACCATATATATTACATGAGTTGATTTAAAATATATTTAAATTAAATTAAATATAAAAGAGTTTATTATAAAGTATATAGATTATATATAAATAATTATAGTTTATTAGATTTTTGTTAATTATTTATTAGATTCATAATTGATTAAATAAAAAAAATATAAACTTAAAATTAAAACATAAAAGTATATATTTTTTCTAAAATGATACAAGAGTATTATTAACAATATAACTATTTACAAACGCGTGGTTGCTGTTCAATGAACAGTGCCAGGCAGCTCAAGCAGGCAGGTAAGCAGCTGACTTATTTTATTACTTTATATATAACTAGTTTATTACCCGCGTATTACGCGGATATTTTTAATATATATAAAACATAATAAATTAAAAGGTAAATGTACATATATTATTTTTTTTAAACAAAAGTATATAAGAATGATAATATCATCATCTATTATAACATATTAATTATATATATATATATATACATTTACCAAGATGTAAATTACTATTCATAACCTATTCATCCTATTACTTTTTGATTTTTTTGTTTTTTGTTTTTTGCTTTTAAGATTTTATGTTTTTCCATATCATATAATTTATATATCAATTTGTTTTAATTAAATAAAATATAATTCAATATTACATCTTATTTAATACTAATTTAATTTGATATTTAAATATTATAGTTTTACATTTAATACAAACTTCAATTCAAAGTCATTTTCAAATGTTGTTATTTTATTTAATCCAATTCTAAATTTACTTAATATTAACTATTGTTTTGAAATTTTTTTCTTTTTTCTTTTTATGTTTTGATTTCTTTCTATTTTTAAAGATTCTTATAAAATAAAGTATATTGAAATTATTTTCTTTCTATTTTTTTCTATACAAGGAAATATATAAAAATAAGGGAAAATTATGTAAAAAACCAACAAACTTTCAGTCTTTTTCGATTAAGTCCCTAAACCCAAATCGTTGCCTATTAAGTCCCTAAACCGGCTAATTATTATAAAAACCGCTTTTTTTTTAAATGCCGGTAACATGATGAGGTGGCATACAGATGGCAAAGTAAAATCTGACTTGGCTTGCTTACCTGGAAGTATATGTTGATAAATACATTATAACCTAGTTTTGTTTCTTCTTAAGAAACGCAGAAGAGGAAACCAGAAGACGAGGAACAAGAAGATGATGTCTTCTTCTTCGTGGAGATCAACCTCCAACAGTAACAGGTACGTTAGGGGAGATTATTCCAATGGTAGATGCTTTTGTGGACTTGAAGCAACCAAATCTTTGTCATGGAGCATATCGAACCCTGGAAGGAGATTTCAAGGCTGCCCTAATTTCCAGGTATGGTTTCAAAGATTTGTTGGTTTTTATCATCATTGAAATAACGATAGTGTTCTTTTTGTAGGATTCTACAAAAAAATGCAAGTTTTTTATCTGGATTGATCCAGAACTTCCAAATGATTGGTATAGGCAAATAATGTATGAAACCCACAATGCCATGATGAAGCCGAAGCTTGAGGAAGAAGAAGATGTTCTTGATTTGTTGAAGAAATCTAAGCAAGAATTGGTTTTGTTGAAGAAGATGATGTTTGTGTTATTGTTTTTTTTCTCTGTAATTTTTTTTGCTTTGATGGTTAACAGACCATATATGTGAGTTGTGAGTTGAGGAAGATGGTTAATAGACCATATCTGTCCAGATTTGTAGCTTGAAGAAGATAAAACTTCTTTTGTTGTAAATTTCCATCCATTAATGAAGTATGTTTGCAATTAATTAAGAAGATATGTTTGCAATTAATTAAGAAGATAATCTGGGTTGTTTGCCACATTGATTCATAAGCCTCTAAGCTTTTGGATTTTATTAGTTCCATGGCACCTTCAAAATCTTGTCTGACAGTCGACTTGCATGCAGACCAAAAGTAGTTCCTTAACTCCACACCACTATGCTTCTTTTTGAAATTAGCATATATGTGCCTAGCACATTGTCTATGCTCCGCATATGGGATCAGTTCTTTTACTGCTTCAATCAGACCCTTGAATACAATAAAACAATGATGAATAAAACATAATCAAGGAATTACTAAATCACTAAAAATTAGGTAATGAAGCTACCTTATGTTGATCTGAGATTAGTGTGAGCCCAGTACCATCTTGTAGTTCAAGATCATCTATTAAGTTGTCAATAAACCACTTCCAATTTTCCTTGTTCTCAATATCAACAACACACCATGCTATCGGATAAAACTGATTATTTGCATCTCGACCTATAGCTGACAGAAGTTCCCCTTTACAAACCCCCTTTAGAAAACATCCATCTAAACCTATCACCCTTCTACATGATTTCCATCCTTCTTTTTGAGCTTTGAAGCAAACATAAAACTTGCTAAACACTGTGCTACCATCTGGTTGTGCAATAACTCCCACCTTGGCTGTGCTTCCTGGATTTGATCTCAACATAATGTGCGGATTTTTAACCAACTCCCTTAAATACATCTTAGCAAGCCATGATGAAGACACCAACGATCCAAAACTGTAATTCCTACTGCATTGGTGATTATCATTCAAAGATTTGATCTGAAATGAGTCCTCTTTTTGCATTTTAGAAGCCCATAATCTAAAAGGACACTTAAACCCTTCTTTTTTTCTGCCACACCTCACTAAAAGTCTATTTGTTTCATTTTTAACATAACACAAATTGTATCCATTAGCCACAGCATAACATGTCAAACAGAATTTCAGTTGTCTATGGTTTTCATACCTTTCCCCAAGAATTGGTTTCATTTCTTTCCAATCAATGTTGGGATCAAATACAGGAAAATTTTGGGGCATCTTACCTCTACAATCTGCTTCATCGTTACTGTTTTGCTCATCTTCACCCAATCCCTCTCCTAATACATCATCATTCTCTCCATCACTATCCTCTATGTTGTTAAAAGTTGTAGGACCAACTTCACAAAGTCTATTCAAGAAGGGATCAGTTGATGTTTGGTTAAAATCAGGTACATCATCTTCACTCTCAACATCCATTGATACAGAATCAGATAGCTCAACATCAGCTTCCTCCTCATAAGAAGGGTCACTAGAATCAGCAGCACCCTTCTTCATACTATCCTCCCCTAAAAATTCTGTCATATCAGTTTCATACTCATCTAGGAATATAGTCATCTTCCCCTTGTTCATCAAACCATGTTCAACAAATGTAATAAGATCCACATCACACTTCAACATCCTTAAACCTCCACAAAGTTTCTTACCAGGAACTAAGTAATAAAGGTTGAAGTTTATTGAATATGTCATATTTTGAAGAACCTCTATGAAACTAGCGTAATCAACACCAAAGAAGTCAAATTCCTCTGTTTTCACAAAACCAACAATATACTTAACAGGGGCATCACTAGGCGTATCAAAAATCCCACCATAATTAATTTCAAGTGTTAACTTGTAACATTTAGATGACGAAGCCATCCTGTAAAAATTAATTAATTTCATGCTTAGTTCATGTAAATTCTAGGTTAAAATGTCAAATCTAGGTTATAACGTCGATACATAATGTTAACATACACTTACAGATGATGATTCCAACTTTGATTCCCACTTCGCAGGACGCTCGATGATCGAAGGTGATTTCAGGGTCTTCGTCTTCACTTCGCAACAGCCTTTCTCGATTCTTCCTTCGTCTTCACTTCAACAGTGTCTTCGCTTCAGGGGGTTCACTTTCTTCGCTCGAAATGGTGATGGCCGGCCGGTTAGGGTTCACTTTCAACACAGACGGCCGCCGGTTAGGGGTTCAGTTTCAACACAGATGGCCGGCCGGTTAGGGTTAAAAGACGAACACAGCTAGTAAAAATGAAGAAACTACCGTTAATAATGACACGTCGGATTTGTATCCGGTATTTGCCGGTTACAAGTTAAATTTTTCAAAAAAAAAAAGCGGTTTTTATAATAATTAGCCGGTTTAGGGACTTAATAGGCAACGATTTGGGTTTAGGGACTTAATCGAAAAAGACTGAAAGTTTGTTGGTTTTTTACATAATTTTCCCTAAAAATAATAACATTTCTCAACATGATGAATCACTTTTCATTCATAACATATTCATCCTTTTTTTGTTTTTAAGATTTTGTGTTTTTCCTATATAATTTATTTATTAATTAAATAAAAATATAATCTTATATTATATCTTATTTAATACTAATTTAAACTAATATTTAAATATTAGAGTTTTACATTTAATACAAATTCCCATTCAAAGTCATTTTTGAACATAGTTATTTTATTTAATCTGATTTTAAATTTACGTAATGTTAACTATTATTGCTTTGAAACTTTTTTTTTTATTTTTTTATATTTTGATTTCTTGCTCTTTTTATATATTTTTATAAAATAAATAATATTAAACATAATTTTCACTACATGTAAAGTATAGTGAAATTAGTTCCTTTTAAATATGAATTATCAAATTTTTTCTATATAAAGAAATATATAATCATTATTATCATAATACATATTGTATATTATCCAACTTTTTTAACAGAATAACACATACATCCCTAATCTTACTTTTAAATTTACACCTTTATATGTATATTATCAAATGTTAGTTACCATTCTTAATCTGTTTGATACTATTCATAAATCAAATAAATATTTTTATATATATTATTTATTAAATATTTTTATTATTGTAATTGCTGTTTTAATTATCATCTTTATTGTTAAATTGTTTATATATATAAACCTAGAATCAAACGATAAGTTAAATAAATAAGTATGTTTTAAATTAATTCATTAGTTTTTTAATTTATAAATTTGAATCATAAACTGAAAATAAGTGAATGTATGTATGTATGTATGTATGTATTTATGCATGCATGTAATTTGCTCAATATTTATTCTTGTATTATTTTCATTATAAGTTTTAGCAAAATGAATGTAATATATTTAGAATTTGTTTTAAAAAAATCTAAAAAACAACAATTGACCTTTTAAATAATAATATTAAAATGATATGTGACTAAATATGTTATTAATTTTGATTGATAATTATATTTTAAATTTGTTATTTTTTATATTTCAACTTAATTAATTTATTTGTTAATGATTCATATACCCGCCGCAAAGCGCGGGGGTATTTTACTCGTTTTATATAAGTCTAAATATATATGAATAGTAATTATTTTCTTATATTTTTTAAAACCTTTATTATATTATATGATAATTAATAAGTTAGTAGAGTATTAGATTTGTTTTATTTGTTTTGAATTTAAAAGTAGATTATATAAGATTTGAATAGATATAATTTAATTTTGAGTAAATTACAGAAATGGTCCCTGTGGTTTGTTCAAAATTATGGAAACGGTCCCTCAACTTTCAAAGTTGCAGTGGCGGTCCCTCAAATCACTTTTTACTTGCAGAATTGGTCCTTCTGTTTCTAATTTTTTTAAAAATGACGATTTTACCCTTCTTCCAATTACAGATAATTTCATTTTTGGTCATTTCTTAATTTTTCATTTTTGGTTTTAAATTTGAAATAATAATTTAATAAATTATGATTTGATTCATTATTAATTATATTATTATTATTATTAATTTTACCTATTTATTTTGTAAAATAAATCTATATTTCTTTACTAAAAAATACTTTTAGTTATATACTTAATTAGTTAAGTTATGCATCTTTTTATGTATTCAATTTATTTATTAAAATTTTATTTATTTATATTTTATTGGTTAAACTATTTGTATAATTTTATTATTTATACTTTTCATCAAACTATTTCATTACTTTTAATAATTTTGAATTTGTGTAAATTTTGATTTAAATTTACTAATTCATTACGTTTTGATTTATGTTTGCTAATTATTATTTTTGATTTAAATATTTTGTTACGCTAATAAGTTTTTATTTAAATTTATTATTTTATTTGTTTGGATTTAAATATTTTGTTATGTCAGTACGTTTTGATTTCAATTTATTATTTTATTTGTTTTGATTTAAAATTTTGCTACGTTAATACTTAAGTGAAAATTAAAATATTTAAGTGAAAACGAATAAAACATATTAATGTATAAACAAAACTTGTAAATCAAAAAGACTAAACACTATATTGAAATCAAAGCGTATATGCATAACAAAATATTAAAAAATAATAAATTTAAATAATAAATTTAAATCAAAACGTATTAATGTAACAAAATATATTATTTTAAATAAAATAAACTAAAAGATAAATATTATTCATTATTTTTTCTAATATCTATAAAGATTAATAAATATAAATTATAAATACAATATATTATTTTTACATCTTTAAATATTAATAAATAGATAAGATTTAAATCTACATTTAAATTATATGTTATATGTACTTTATCTATAAATCTAATTTAAAAAAATATTATTTGTTTGTTTATGAAATGATTTGTAAAATTATTTATTTTTAATATATATTATTAATTTAAGGCATTTTTTAAAACCAAACAAATAAAATAATAAATTTAAATAAAAACATATTAGCGTAACAAAACATTTAAATCAAAAATAATAAATTAGCAAACTTAAATCAACGTAATGAAATAGTTTGATGGAAAAGTATAAATGATAAAATTATACAAATAGTTTAACCAATAAAAGATAAATAAATAAAACTTTAATAAATAAATTGAATACATAAAAAGATGCATAACTTGACTAATTAAGTATATAAATAAAAATAATTTTTACTAAAGAAATATAGATTTATTCTACAAAATAAATAGATATAAATGATGATGATAATAATAATAATAATAATAATAATAATAATAATAATAATAATAATAATAATAATAATAATAATAATAATAATAATAATAATAATGATAATGAGAATAATAATAATAATATAATTAATAATGAATCAAATCATAAATTATTAAATTATTATTTCAAATATAAAACCAAAAATGAAAATTAATAAAAGGGACCAAAATTGAAATTACCAAACTTGTACTTAAAAGAATGGCAAAATCGTCAGTTTTAAAAAATTTAGAAACAGGAGGACCAATTCTGCAAGTAAAAAGTGGTTTGAAGGACCTTCACTGCAAGTTTGGAAGTTGAGGGACCGTTTCCATAATTTTGAACAAACCACGGGGACCATTTCTATAATTTACTCTTTAATTTTTTTTACTTTTAAAATCTATAAATGACACATGTCGATTCATGGTGATGACACGTGGCTTCACAAGAATGAGTATGAATACTCTGTTATTATTATATTTAGATTTAGATTGGAAAAATCAAATTTTTAATTTTAAAAACAAATTAAACGCCAAAATTGTAGGGTACACATGGCAATCTCAGGTGAAGCCAAGTGGCGCTCTATCTAGGTGCCATGTGGCATTTAGTTACTCTTATAATAGAATAGATAGATATATATCGTTTTTTTTTTCTATAATAACTTTTGATATATTATATTGGGGTAAAGCCATACAATAGTAACCTACTTTTGAAAATTTATCAATATGGTACGTCTACTTTTTTAAATGTCGACATGGTACCTGTACTTCAATTTTTCATACCGATATGACCATATTTGTAATAGACCCCTGTTTTTTCATACCATTAGAACCATGTTTCGTATGTAAAAACCAGTCTCTATTATCTAAATGACCATATCGATACAGAAAATTGAAGTACACGTACCATATAGACAAATAAAAAAGTAGATGTATCATATCGGTACATTTTCAAAAGTAGGTTGCTATTGTAAAACCTTAACCCTATTATATTTTATCAAAATTTGAATATATCATTACGATCGTATTAGTTTTATCTACATTCCGATATAAAATTTATCGTCGGCGGAACTAGTAAGGCAAGCTGCCAGACAGCTCAAGCAGCCAGATAAGCAGCTGACTTTTTTTATTACTTTATATATAATATATACCGTTTTTGTTTTTCTATAATAGCTTTTAGTATATTATATTTTATAAAAATTTGAATATGTCATTACAATCGCATTGTTTTTATCTACATTCCGATATAAAATTTATCGTTGTCGGAACCAGTAAAGCAAGCTGTCAGACAGGTAAGCAGCTGACTTATTTTATTACTTTATATACATTATATAACATTTCTATTATTCTGTGATAACTTTTGATATATTGTATTCTATTAAAATTTGAGTATATCATTACAGTCGCATTATTTTTGTCTACATTCTGATATAAAATTTATCGTCTTCGGAACGATTTTCGTTAGGCAGACAGACATGCAGCTGCCTAAATATTTTACTTCATATGTAATATATAATTGTTTTGTTGTTCTATCGTTTGATGTATTGTTATTTTTAAGAATTCAATTATATCATTATGATCACTTTTCTTTTATCTACATTTTAACATAAAATTTTATTTCGTCTCAGGTTATTTTAAAATGACAAAACTTTAGTTATTAAACTACGTTCTAACTGGCCGGCAACTAGACGACTAATGTTATTTTATTATTTTTAAGTAATATATTTATAAAAAATATAATTTATGATCCCGCTGCAACACGCGGGTAAAACTACCTCGTTATTATTATTTGTAACGAAGAATTATTTATCTAATTTTCTAATATATAATTAGTAGTCTTTTTATCATCCTTCTATACTTTTTATTTTTAAATTATTAATTTATATATAATATTTAAAATTTAATAATATATATAATAGCTAATTGCATGAATGGTTCTTTAACCAACTACAAATTACATGTTTGGTCATTTTTTTTTAAAAAAATCTGGAATAAATTTGTTTTAACTACCAAAAAGTTACAAGGATAATCTTTTCTAACTTAATCCGTTAGAAGGTGATGTTATTTACTCTTTTTAAGGACAAATGGTCCTTTTTTTGTAATTTTGTTATTCATATTATTAAAAAATCAAATATTTATATTTTTAAAATACTTTCTCTTATTATTATTTATTCAAGTCATTGATTATTAAAAACATTAACTTACTATAGTTTTGATGATTTCATAGTTCATTCATAGAAATCCAGTTGGTTTCTTCTCCATTTTTATGGCAATCATTTGACTTATACTTTTCTTATCCACGATCGGCTTCGCTTTCTCTTCAAATCTCATTTGTGTGAGAGAGAGGGAGAAAGAGAGAAACTAGAATGTTTTACCTTGTGCTTCGTCGTCGATGGCTTCGTCCTTCTCATCAGACTGCTACCTTCCAGATTTGCCTTGATTTGGTGGATTTATGTAGACATGGCAATGGGGAATGGGGAGGGGGAGGATCTCAATTCTCATCTCGATCACTGCTTCTTAATCCTCTTCCCCATCCCGGGGGAATGATTTCTATCCACATCTCCGTCTCAATTGGAGATCGGGGATCCCCATCAGGGAATTAGGTTTTTCAAGTTCCTAAAAGATTATTAAGTTTAAATTATATACAGTATTTTAATTAAAAAAAATATGTAAATAAACTTTAAAACAAGTCAATTCAAATATTTTCATATATAATTTATAATGAAACTAAAGCAAAGAAATGTATGCAAAAGATTTATAAAACAATAAAATGAAAAAAAATAATAATAGCATTCTAAAGTATAGAAAAAGAATAATTTACATTGTAAAGTTATATATATATATATATATATATATATATATATATATATATATATATATATATATATATATATATATATATATATATATATATATATATATAGAGGGTGATGGTAAAATAAGGACCGTGCTTAAAATAAGGACAATAAGAACCAATGAAATCGTCAGAATTGGGAATCAACCAATAGAATTCAAGATGACAGTTTTGTAATTAATAGGTCATTTGTACAAGTTGGACATGCCTTCAGGGGTATTTTCGTAATCATGCACCTTCACTATTTTTAGGAAATATACGCAAGTAATTAATGAAGAGGGAGGATTGTTGAATTGGGTTTTAAATTGAACCACCGAGAGTGAGGAGAAGGCAGAGAAAACTTTAAGGAGGAGGGTTTTGGATGGACGGAGGGTTCACGACGAGCAGCGGTTCACCATTCACGGAAAGCGACCGTTCACGGCGGCGACAGTACATGGTTCACGAAGGCGGACAGTTTAGACTTTGAGTTGTTCATGGCGGTTCACGACTTCACGGTTCAAGCAAGTGAGGAGGAGGAGGAGGAGGAGGCAAGGGCCGGTTCACGGTTCAAGCAAGTGATTCACGACGGTGGCAGTGGTACACGGTTCACGAAGGCGGAGGGATTTGGACGGATGGAGGGCGAGCGGCAGTTCACCGTTCACGTCAAATAGCGGTTCACGGTTCAAGAAAGTGAATAGGAGGGGGGAGAAGGCAAGCAGCGGTTCACGGTTCAAACAACCGATTCACGGCAGCGGCGGTACACGGTTCACGAAGGCGGTGGGTTTTGGATGGACGGAGGGTTCACGACGAGCGAAGGTTCACTATTCACGGAGAACGGCGGTTCACGGTTCAAGAAAGTGAAGAGGAGATGGAGGAGGAGGCATGTGGCAGTTCACTGAACAAGAAAGCGATTCACGACGGCGAAAGTTAATGGTTCACGAAGACGGAGGGTATGTGCTCCGCCCTACCATATTATTTGACAGAAAGTATTGACTTTGAATCCATGTGTAGAAAATCATGGTGGTCGGTTTTTTCAAAGGGTTGGCCGTCGACTTTGATAGGAGAGAAAGCAAGAGAGGAGAGAGAAAGAATATAATAAGTTTGGTAGGGTTAGAGAATTATGGAAATTATTGATTTTGAATCCATGTAATTAAAAGCAGGAAACATATTAATTATTTTGTTTCCCCAAACCATCATCTATTACACTTCCCCAAAAACCACCTTTTACGCTTCCCAAACCACCTCTTACTCTCCCCAAGTCTTTGTACCTGCTAAAATGAAACGAAAACATCTGCTTATCTTTCATTCTTACTACTATAAAAAAACTCATCCAGATTGCAAAAAAATCTTAGGTGGCGTTTGGATTGAAGGAATTTAATATAATAGGATTGAGAAATGACAAGATTCTAATATGATAGGATTTGAAAATGATAGGATTTAAAATCTATTATGTGTTTGGTTTGCAGGATTTGAAATTCCATCATTTATAAAATCCTGTTTGGTTTGCAAATCTTTCATAGGATTTGTAATGTATATCTTGTTAAATGACCAAACTTTCCTTCATCAGTTTTTTTTTTATTTTTGAAGGTTATAAATTATGAAAATGTATTGTATAAAATTTTTAATCATCCTTTTTATCAACAAAATCTTTTTTTAAATTATTTTTATAATACAACAAAAAAAAACTTTAAAATTAATCAATCAGCAACTTATTTCAAGTGACATAATAATGTTTAATGTGAAACACATTACTTCATAAAAACTAAATTAATGTTTACTACATTTGTCATAACCAAATATCTTCCACGTCCCAAAAAAAACGTCACAAAAGCTAAACGTTTGCGCTCTAAACCCACCATTTTACGATTACAATTTTTAATTGTTCAAGATAAACTTAATAAAAGCTTCTCGATTCGCTTCGGTCAACTTCAAAAAAATATTCACTCTCTCAATATCGTCTCTCATCTTTGTCATTGCCTTGAACCTTTCTTCCAAAGTAAGTGACTCCATTTTTTCAAGCTCGAGTGTTACCATATCTCGTTTCTTTTCATCTTCGTCTTCCCATTTGGTCATTTTGTTTGACATTTTTTCCAAACTATCACCAAGATAGACAACGACATTATTTAATCCATCGACCATTGGATCCACTCGACCTTTTCTCTTCTTGGTTTGGGCACTTGAAGCTTCTTGATTTTGGGAAGATGGCATGGTTTGTGGAATTTGATTAGGTTCCATAAAAACATCAAAATACTCATCAAAGTGGTGTTCTTGTTCTTCTATATTCACTTCCTCTTCTGTTTCAATAAAATCTTTAGCTTTATCTCATTGAGCACGGTCCTTACCAAAAATAATGCATAAATCCTCGTGGTGGGGTAATATCTTGTTCTTCCATTTTCCGGCTCCTTTATGAACCTATTTCAAAACATAAAACCAAAAAAAAAAATTTTAACTTACTTTTATTCATGTAAATTTTAAATAACAAAAATATATAACATATACATTAACATATGCTTCCCAAACTTCATCTTCCGCAACCACACATCGTTTTGCACTATCATAACCGAATCCACTACTATTTGACATATCATATACGGCCTGCCAATCTTTCTTCATTACTTTCAACTTTGACTCAATATGTGGCTTACCTAATATTCCCGAGTTTGGACAAGATTCTTTCAAGTTTTGTTCAAGGTGTTGCAAGTACCCGGATTTAAAACCATTATCGGCTTTAAATGCTCCTAAATTTACCATATTAAGTAAAGCTTCCACAAGTTTTGATTCTTCTATACTTGTCCATGTCCGATATTGTCTGTTTTGACTCGCCATACCTATTTATATAAATTAGTAACATGCATAACAACAAATAAAACCTTCACAATAATTAGTTTATAATAAAGAAAACATTCATATAAATTTAATAGATTATTATCCTTACAAAACAAGGTTCGTTTATAATAAACATAACATTCAAAAACAACATTAGTTTATAATAAACATTCAAAAACAACTTCGTCTATCAATTGGTCCCATTCCAAGATGCAAACATATCTTGTGCCAAATTATCTCTAAAGTTAGTCCACTCGTCTGAAGTACCAACATAATCTAAGTTATCAACATCTCCTTCATCTTCAACTCCAACATCTCCGGTTCCCTCATCCAATTCTCCTTCGTTTTCAAACGGGTCTAACGTCATTTCTTGTCTTATAAAGTTATGAAGGAGACAACAAGCCATTATAATCCTATTTGTCACATCGATAGGATAATAGGAGTTATCTCTTAAAATTCCCCACCTTGCTTTCAAAATTCCAAAACATCTTTCAATAACATTTCTAGCGGAAGAATGTTTCATATTGAATAATTCTTTCGATGTAGTTGGTTGGTGACCATCACGCCAATCGTTTAAATGATATCTTTGACCTCTATAAGGAACTAAAAAACCTTCCCCATTTGTATATCCCGCATCAACCAAGTAATAACCTAACAAATGAAATTATTATTAATAATTATAGTTATTTATAATTATATTAGTTAAATTATGTTTAAGACATGTATTTACTTACATGGCCTTGGTACTTTTAATCCATGAGGCCTAAGAAGAGCATCCCGTAACACTCTACCATCGGCCGCCGATCCCTCCCATCCCGATAATACATATATAAATTGCAAGTCTTGTGAACACACCCCAAGTACGTTTGTGGCAATATCATTCTTTCTTGTTCTATATCTAGGTTTGTCTTTGAGGGGCACTAAACACTTTATATAGGTACCATCTAAAGCTCCTAGACAATTCTACAAAAAGAAAAACATGATCATTATACTTCTATAAACATTATATTTGTCCATTGATAAGTTTTTTAAAAAAAAGTATGTGTACCTTAAACCATTTCCATCTTTGATCGGTTGAGTTATAAGGAACAGGTTCTGGTTTCTTAATCAAATGTGCATGCAACCTTATCACCGAATTGCAAACTCGAGAAAAATTTCTACTAATCGTTTCTCCGGAACGATGAAAACGACATATCATGACCCGATTCTTCACATTATGAGCAATAATATGGAGGAACATGGCAACTTGCTCATCAACATCCATAAATCTAGTTGCTTTTAATCCTCCTAATGTTTCTAGCATGTCACACAACTTCGTGAAACATCTTCGGTTCATTCTAATTTGTGATATAGCCAAAACGTCACTCTCATATACAAGCCTATGTAATATTGAATAATGATCAATTTTCGAAGAAGAGTAGCCAATTTGTGGCTTAACTCTCCTCTTGACCATCATCGTCCACAATGAAAAAACAAAGAATACAACGACGTGAGCAACTATGCTAAACCATTTCAACAAGTCTATCTTTTTTTGCCTACGTAAACGTGTTGTTAAACTAAGTCGGGCCATGATAGAATTGTTTATAATAATCTGCAAAAATAAGCCAATATTGATATAGAACACGATAGAAGACAAATACCATAATAGAAACAATATTGATATAGAGCAATATCAATAAAACCAAAGTCAAAAAGTAATTATACACATAGAAGCCAAAGACCATTAAAACCAAAGTCAAGAAGTAATTATACACCAAATACCAAAAAGTATGGATCAATAAAAATAATAGAATGATAAAAGAGAAACTGTGATGACTCATATACATAAGTATTATGGTTACTTTGTCCTATTGCTAACTGTGATGAGTCATGAGTGTAGGTGTATGAAAACAGTGATGACTCATGGGTATAAGTATTATGGTATATATTGCTAGCTTCCTATATTCACAGTGTGCTGAAATAATTACTTTGTCCTGTTGCTAGCTTCCTATATTCGCCTAACTATAAATTTTCTTAAGCTTCAATGATCTTTTTAGTTGGTGGAATTTAATGAAATTGGAAAACCTATGGATGCATTCTAACATTTTAGTTGTCCTCAGTCTCCATCATGAGCTCAGTTTGACAGTTCCTATGGGTTATTATAAGCTGAGCTTTGGCATAGTTCCTCTAAGTTCGTCAATTCATTGCCAAATTTCTAGAAAATTGTCCTCAGTCTCCATCATAATTTTTCATTAGATGGAAATTTCATTGCCAAATTTCCAGAAAATTCAGGCATACAAGTCAAATGGTCAGAGCTTATCAAGAGTTCAAGACTCCATCAGTGTACAAGATGAATGCATAAAATCAGTCTTTCAGTTTATCTAGTTTTGTGGGTTTATCAAGTAAATTGGAGTATCAAGTAAATAGGACCAATAATCAGATATTTGGTCTTCTCTCATCATGTAAATAGGAGTATAGGACCTATATTGATAACGTATAAACAAAATCAGAATCGATTTCATAGAGAAAAGATTTAAGAAACCGATTTCATAGAGAAAGATTTAAGAAATCGATTTCATAAGAATCACTTTATAAAAGAAAAAGGGATCATACTTGTGATGAAGAGATTGACGAGAGAGAGAGAGAGAGCGGAAGTGACCGACGAGAGCAGAAGTTATCGATATCCTTCGAATGGAGCTGAATAGATCAATGATAACAGAAGAAACCGAAGGAGCAGAAGAGCTAGATGTATGTGATGACTCCATTGAAGAGATGAGCAGTAGATAAGCAAACAGGAAGAAGAGAACGAGGCGTCGTTGCAGAGATGTTGAGGGCAAGATAGTCTTTTGGTCTGGATTGTGAAAAGACCAGCTGGGAGGATAATATAATTTCAGGGGGGGAAAGCCGGATGATAAAATGATGGGTAGAAGGGTTTATGAAATGATGGGTACAAAAATAATCCCCCCTTTTTTTCTTACCAAACATGATGTGAATGGTATTTTGTAATCCAAATCCTAAATGAAGGGCTTAAATCCTTCAAACCAAACACCCCCTTATTGTTTTCGTCTTGCTGCCGCCCCATGTCATCTGTTACTACGTTGTTACTTGTTGTACTGTTGTCTGCTTGTTGTACTGCTGTCTGCTTGTTTTAAACCAAGGTAAATTTGATCATGAAGAGTCTGCAGTTTGTTTTGAAACCAACAAATGTATCTGTGTCTTAGCATAAAAAAATGATTCTGTGTCTTAGCATCCTTCTACTATACTCATTTTCTTGGCATACATTTTTATTGTTCCACTTTGTAAAAATCCAGTATGCTAACGGAAACGTTATATCAAGTAAAAATGGCAAAAGAATCTATAAAAGTGTAACAACAAAATGTATCAACTACTGAGTGTGGCTTATCAACGAAAATGTAAAAAATACAGTATGCTAAGGCTAAGGGTATGGCAATTATATCATAGTCTTTAGGTGTCTACAAGACCAAATTTATACCAGCATTACTATGTGTGTGATACCACGTTTTCCCAACAGTTAAACATAAAAATTGTTGACCTTAAAAAGTGGGTCGAATCCTTGAAGTGAATCCAAGTTATAAAGAACAA
Source organism: Centrapalus pauciflorus (assembly GCA_020465985.1). Lineage (NCBI taxonomy): Eukaryota > Viridiplantae > Streptophyta > Magnoliopsida > Asterales > Asteraceae > Centrapalus > Centrapalus pauciflorus. The sequence goes on along the minus strand of JAANYP010008742.1, from coordinate 43,453 downwards.
TTGCATTAGCACATCCAGATAAAGAAAGTTATAAGCTAGAAAAATATAAGCTAGCTTCTGCCTAAATCTTAACAGCATATCATTTCATTAATTTACTTCAATTCAAGTTTAAGGCAAAACAATGATTATGTGAGTTTAACTTGAGTTTCAATTGGATGCAGTTCTGTTTGCAATGATAATCGAGGAAAAGCACTGGGTCAAAGTATCCAGAATCAAAGAAACATACATTCCTGATCTGGTTCCTGAAGCATCAGCCTTCATGAGACTTTTTTTCATGATTTTTGCTGATAATAGTTAATAATGACAGTCTTGATCCAATATATATTTGTCTAATGTCAAGCTAACAAAGACAACTGTAGTATGTACATGTCGAATGTAACTGCAAACCATTAGATTGTGAATGAAAAATTGAGAAAAATAAAAATTATAGATTATATAACAGATATTCGAAAGTATCAATTCATAAGATTTTTTACCTACGGTGCCCTCAGGTTTCCATTTCTTGCAACAAATCAGAAACATGACATTATAAATTCAAATTTTCATATCAGAAATTATATATATTCTTGTACACTGATTTCAGAAACAAGACAAAAACGAGATTTCAGAAGAGAAGAGAGACAAATAGAAAAGTTATGGTCAGATTTTATAAACATCCATAACCAGCATGAAAAGTCAAATTAGACATTCTCTACAAGCTAACACCTAATCTTTTTCTGAAAAAAAATAAATAAGAAATATGACCTTGTTGAATACAAAGATGAACTGTAAAAAAAACTAGACGTCACTTCAGTACAACTAATGTACAGTAGAACATCATGAATGATTAGAACAAAGAACATACACCCTTAACTTTTAACAAAAGTGAATTAGGCCACATAAATCATTGACTTTAAATGCTTATAATAATTGGATTTTGACCTTTAGAAAACAATCAAATACATTTGCTTATTGTATAACCAATAGTTTAAGCTTAATTTAATCCAACAAAAATGCTTGCTAACTTCGGATAATTTATATATCATTTGATACATATAGGATTAACAAAACACTGACGATATCTCTAACATGGTCCCCAAACAAAGCTTGTGTCATATAATCGGTCACCGTACTGCTAAAATTAGGTCTGGTTCATCATAAAATCTAGATAAATACTAAAAATCGGATCAGTTAGATTAAAATATTTTGATAAAGACAGAAAGGCCGATCAACGTACTCCAAGATTGTGACAACAAGAAGAAGGAAGTGGAGGTTTGGGGACCTTCTCTGTTTCGTTTCAAGACCATTCAAATTCGTCTCCTTTGAGTTATCCCTAACCGATTTCCAGATCTTGAGAGTTGAGTCTTCTCCCTTTCGTACTTAAGCTTTTTGTCTCCTTCGTACCGATCTATCGAGTTCAAGATCTACAGGAAATGTTGGACGAATGCTAACAGCGGCAACAGTGGAGTGCTACCGCCGTGAGGGTTGTCGCCGATGTTGTGGTCGCCGGTTCCGTGGAGCTGCTACCGCCGTGAGGGTGGAGCTGGCACCGATCTGAGGGTGTAAGGGTGAAATCCTTATGACTGGTGGCTAGGGGTGAGCTCGATACTAACCGTACCGAACCGGTACCGATCCTGAAAATACCGAAACCAAATTATTAGTTTTGAAAGAACCGAATACTGAAACGTATAATTTTATATGGTGTCGGTTCAGTTCCGAATACCGAATTTTAGCTAATTTAAAAACCGAATACCGAACCGAGGGTAACAAATACCGAATTTTAGCTAATTTAAAAACCGAATACCGAACCGAATATATTAATTCGGTATCGGTTGGTACCGGTTCGGGTTCGGGAAATGGTATCCGTCGCTCACCCCTACTGGTGGCTAGGGTTTGGGTTTGCACCAAAGAAGAGAGGAAGGGAAATGAAGCGCCTAGGGTTTGCATCAAAGAAGGAAGAAAAGGAAAATGAAGGGGTAGATTTTCTAAGCAGATCTGGAACGTTGTGTGAATTCATATTTAGTGCAATTCAATCACATACAAACAATCAATATGAACAATTATCAATCCAACACATTATATTGAATGATTAAAGAGAGAAATATTACATTGATGTTCTTGGTGACTTGCACAACACTTTTTCTCTCTATCAATCAGATCCGTATATGTGTATGTGTATTTGTGTAATCTGAGATTCATATCTCAACAGTGCACATATCACTCCTATTTATACTTAATACACAAGTATTAAGTATTTACACAAACAACCCCTAAACTATTTAGTATTTACAAACATATACAATATAATTGTTTCATCTCTATTATTTATTCCCAACACGTTGGGAGAGGATAACATGTTACTGTCTTAGAGTATTAGATTTTTATGGTTTTTACAAAAGGTTATAATACATTATTGAAATTTATTAAATTAGTTGATGTAATATATATTCAATCAAAATATAATATTAAAAGTAAAATGATAAATATTTAGTGAACAAATGATAAAATTATAAAAACATTAATATTTTATATTAGATTCATATGATTAAACAACAACTTAGGGGGCGTTTGGTTCGCGGATTTCCTGGGATTTCATGGGATTTGCATTTAAAATCCTGTGTTTGGTTCGCAGATTTCAGTAAGGATTTAAAACCCCAGGATTTCTTAAAATTCCTCTCTTCTTTGTTATTTAAAATCTCAACCTCCCCCCTAGGATTTTTAAATCCCAGTTACCTTGCATTTTTCAGATTAACAAACTTTTTCTATAAGATAATGCAAATTCTTTGACAAAATCCTGACAAATGCAAATGCTCCATAATGCAAATCCTATGACAAATTGCAAATCTCAGAGAAAAAAATCTGCGAACCAAACGACCCCTTATTTTTAATCTCATATAAACCATTTATGTTTACATTTAATAGATTATATTTCTTAAGAGCTTTAACCATTATAATTTTCATTTTGTTTCACTAATTCGTTTAAATATTTAATGAAAGTTTTAATCACTCAATCTTTATCTTTGATTCAAAGTTTTAACCACTCAAACAAATTGGTCGAACAGGCCGATAACCAAAAGACAAAATTTAACATATTTTTGAAATTTTTTTCAAAAGATAATTTGTTTAATACATCATTATCTAGAAGTTTATTTTTAAAAAAAATTATGCTCTAACTTATTTTTTATCTACGGGTCATTGTTACCGTCCCGCTCATTTATTTTTAGTTAGATTTATATGATAAAACAACAAAATTTTTTTAATCTCATATAAACTGCTCAAACTTCCATTTAATGATTTAGATTCTTACGTGCTTTAACCATTTAATTTTTTCTTTTGTTTTACCGCTTCATTTAAATACTAGATTATATATACATGTACTGCATGGGTTGCATTATATATATATATATATATATATATATATATATATATATATATATATATATATATATATATATATATATATTGAGGTTCTATGGGGCACCATATGCATCGGGAACCAAATGGGAACCAAAATGCATTGCTTGTTTACAAAGGGTGCATTAAGGGCATTTTGGGATTGCTTAATAATATATTGTTAAATTATAAAATTTAATTTAATATTTATCATTTATTTAGGAAACTAAATAAAATGATCAACCACCTTCCCATAAATCCACGTTTAAATGTCGAAATGCATCACGATTTTGGTGATGCATAATGATGGAACAAAAACGAGGATGAATATGGCCGAAATGCATCACGATTTTGGTGATGCATAATGATGGAACAAAGACGAGGATGAATATGGTCGAAATGCATCATGTTTGAAATTGAATTGGATGAAGATGCATCGTGTTTGAAGACGAATCCAATAAATTGGATGAAGATGCATCATGTTTGTTTAGATTCGGATAGAATATTTTCTGAATTAAAGCATCTTCCGATTTTGCCCTTCCGCGCGCGAGAAGTTATGCACCCGTGCACCCATTTTCAAGTTAATTACCCTTTTGCCACTACAATCTGAACCATTAAAATTCAAGATCTAACGGTGCATACAGGTTCCCAAAGTGTACAATGCATACAGGTGTCCCATAGAACCTGACCCTATATATATATATATATATATATATATATATATATATATATATATATATATATATATATATATATATAGGGGTGTTCAGAAATTTCCGAAACTGAAAAACCGAACCGTAAACCGGCAAAACCCTCTCGAAAAACAGGTTAACCGTACCGTATTTTTCCGAATATCTCGGTTCGGTTAACCGAACCGGAAAAATCTTCGGTTTCTCGGTTCGGTTACGGTTCACATTTTTTGCTTCGGACGGTTAACCGAAAAACCGAATTTTTTTTTTGATTTTATATTTAGTTATATATAATAGTTTTCCAAAATTCAATTAATAGTTATGATTTAATATTTGATTTTATATTTAGTTATATATAATAGTTTTCCAAAATTTTAATCGCTTCATCTTCGATTCCACGATTGTTTAACTTGTAAGTTGTTGGCTACTTGGATGCTTACATTCTTATGGTATTTTATTTTAAGTATTTCTACTTAAAATTTTGGATAACTTATTGATTTACTAGTTAAATTACTTTAATGTTACTTGAAATCTTGAATAACTTACTGATTTAGTAGACTTGTATAAAAAATTTTATCGTATAACGGTTAATCGGTTAACCTGAAAACCGAACCGAAAAACCAGGTTAACTGGGAATTTAGGTTTAGGTTCAGGATTTTGGTGAACCGGTTTTTTCGGTTAACCGTCCGAAACCCAAATTCGGTTCGGTTAACCGTCCGTGAACAGCCCTAAATTTATACACACACACATACACAAAATTTTTATCCAAATATATAGAAAGTAACACAATATTAACAATATCTTAAAGAATTTTCAACATAAATTATTACAAACTATACATGCAAAAATATTATAAAATATCAAATATGTTGAATTATGATTTAAACCATCCGTATTTTATGTAATAAAAAAAATGAATTAATGATACTATTAATAAAATCCGGTTTGATTTGCTCAAAAAAATAAAAATTGATTTAAAACATCAAATAATGAAAAAATGAGACTAAAAATATAAATGTAATGTTTATAAATATAAATTGATTTGGTTTTTCAGGTTTCTGGTTTGTCTTTTCATTCTGCTCTCATACAGTTTTAAATTATATTATATTGTAAACGTTGATTGAACACTATTTTTATCCTATGATGTTAAACAAAAATTTTGAAGTAATTTTTCTTTTTGTATTTATTATTTGAATAAACATTTTGGAATTGAAAGTTACTCATAATATAAATTGTATGTTTATTAACAGACTATTCATCGTTTAAAACTACATTTTTTTGTCATTCATATAACATGTTATCAGTCGAAAAATGTTTGTCATCCCCGCTGCTTTGCGCGGGTATACTGCTAGTATGTATGTACGTGTGTGTGTGTGTGTGTGTGTGTGTGTGTGTGTGTGTATATATATATATATATGTAACATTCTCGGATTTATTTTATTGTATTTTGGTTAATTAAGTGGAAAAATATATATTTAAGTTGAAATTGAGCGATTACTATGTATTTTGGATATTTAGAAAGTTTGTTGCTATTTTAAGAAAATTTAACTCGGGATCATTGTTATGGAGTATTAAGAAATTTAAAAGTTATTAATGATAATTTTAAGAGTAAATCAGTATTTTATGGAACCGGTTAGGTCGAGGGGTGAAATGTGCAAAAATGATGAAAAGTGGAATAAAAAGGGTTAAAACCATTCATTTCCATAAGTTCTCTCTCTCTCTCTCTAGTTTCTCTCTCTAAGTATTTTCTCTCTACATCTCTCTAAGATATTTCACAAACCGACCGTCCGATTATCGAGAATTTTACGTCAACGGAAAGATCTCGTGGAGTACAACAAGAATCTACAAACGGATTTCTGATTTCGTACGAATTGAGGTAAGAATCGAATCTTTTAAGTTTGTTGTTTCGGTTTTGAAGAACTAGAATTTCGAATCTGTCATTTTATGTAAATTGGAGCTTGTTTTACTTGAAATATTGCAAGAATATGATATTATATGCATAATAGAATCGAATCTAGGTATCATACCTGATAATATCGGTGATTTGAGGCTTAGAAATGTATATTTTTAAGTTGTAAGATGAACAGACTCGAAAATGCCAAGAACAGAGTCGAAATGCAAGAACAAACTCGATTTTGGTACTAGATTCGAGTATGTAACACTAGATTCGAAGGTTGGGGTTCGAATCTATCCCCAGATTCGAAGCATAGGTTCGAATCTACCTATGCGTTCGAATCTATCATTAGATTTGATAGTGGGTTCGAATCTAACCCATTAAATTCGAGTTTAATGCCTAAAATTGAGAAATCTACTCTCTAAACTCAAGTATTTTGAATGAAACTCATAAACAACACATAAAATGTCAAAGGGTTATACAAAGGACAATGTATGAACATGAGATGGGCTCAAACTTAATTATGGTTTGAATTTAGACATGAACCCGAAATAGGGGAAAATATTGCAAAACTTACAAAGTTTGGTTTTATGAATTTAAACGGTTTTTGACTCGTGATATTGTTATAATTAATATAACAGGTCCCTTGTGGTGTTGTTTAACCCACAGTGGGGTACTTGGTGGATCCGGTTGAAAGCCCACAGAGAAATAAAATTGGTTAACATTTAATTACGCACCCACAGTGAGTACATATGATTTCGCATGTTTATATCTGCTTTATGATTGCTATTGCCTGCTGAGACATGTTGCTTCATTTTTCATTTGGAATTCTACTAACTTGCGTAGATTTAGATGCACATTCTTATTTGATGCATGTCCGTTCGTTTGTTGTGCATCTAACGATGGACCGGTGGGTCGCATCTGTTACTATGATGTTACTGCTCTATATGACGCTGGAGCTGATCCCTCCAGGTCCGGTAGGCAGTATGTCATCCCCGATGTTATGTCTGTCTCAGATGGTTGGATTTTTCATACCGAGCATGGGGCTCATAGGAGCGACGGCTCATGTGTGCCGTACTTTGTGTACGTGGAGAGTGCACGACGTGTGTCGTCGGTGCTACTCTTGTGGGCATCATAAGGATTTATAAAATGTGTAAATCTGTGTATTCACTAAGCATTCGCTTACCCCTCAGTTGTCTTCATTTTTACAGGAAATGGTAAATCAGCTGTCGGACCTTCTAGTTAGGTCATTTGGGAAGATTCGGAAGACTTGGTACTATTTCATCGGTAATTTATGTTATGAGACAATGTTGTAATATATGCTGGATGATTGTAATAATTGTAATGGGTGTGTAGACTTAGACTTGGTACCTTATAGCACCATAGGGTGTTTAACACTATTGCACTACTTTAATTATGTGATATAATGCTTCTGCACTTAAATTAGGTTATCAGATCATTATTGTAATTGTGTGTGATGATTAATCCTGGTGTTTGTAAATGGTGGTTGTTGTGGCAAGGGTGTCACACGAGATGGTATCAGAGCAGTAGTTTGAGATTCAAGTGTCCGTGAGGTCTTGATCTCAAACATTAGGTGATGATATGTAGTGGTTTAAGTAATGATCTGAACTAAGATTAGTTATGATCTAGTAATTATAAGAGATTGACTATCATACGGGACAAATAAGTGGTGTCTTTAAAAATTAATGACATGTTACTAAACAAGTTATATGTTTATAATTTCAGAACATGTCTGGAGGAGGGATGACACCTGAAGAAGCAAGAGAAATGATGCTAGCCTTGATGGCTGAACAGAACAAAATGATTCAGGATCAGTTTCGGGCTCGAGACGAGGCCGATGCTAAGAGAAGAGAAGATAAAAGGAAGAACAAAGAAAAAGAAAGGGAGGGAAATAATGAGGAACAAGATGACAGCACTGGGTCATCTAATAAGCCCAGGGGTTGTCGGTTTAAGGATTTTAAAGGAAACGGGACGGTGGAGTTTAACGGTTTAGGGGATGCTGTTGCCGCACTTGAATGGATAACAGCTACTGAAAGAACATTCCGAATCAGCGATTGTGCCGAGAAGGATATGGTTCGTTATGCAACTGCTATGTTCACGAATGATGCAATCATGTGGTGGAACGCAATGGTGAATGCGTTGACACAGGAGAAGGTTTCTGTCATGACTTGGGCTGAGTTCAAGGACTTATTCACTCAGCAGTATTGTCCAGTTGATGAGCGTCGGAGATTGGAGGCAAAGTTTATGGCACTGATGCAGGGGACTAAGACTGTGTCCCAATATGCTGTAGAATTCACGAGGCTGAGTCTGTTTGCGCCTCATCAGGTGGACACTGAAGAAAGAAAAGTGACCAGATTCGAGGCTGGTCTAGATATTGAGATCAGGAGGGTTATGAGCAACGTCCGCTACCCTACATTTGCTGGCTTACTTGAGGCTGCCAGAAATGTAGAGCAGATTTTGATTATGTCGGGCTATTCGATTGGGTCTACTGCTGCTTTCACTAACCCAACACAGCCGTCACCGCCAAAGCGCCAACGGGAGGGAGGATACTCGGGATCTTCCCGGTCTTCACAGTACTCACCTCAGCAGTCGTATCGTCGATCGTCTGGTTCTTCCGATCGTGGTCGTGCTCGTGCCTACTCCATCAACACCGAGCCGCGATATTGTAATAGGTGTCACTTGGAACACTTCGGCAAGTGCACCAATGGACGTGCTTGTTTCTGTTGTGGTGAGTTGGGCCATTTTCAGAGTGAGTGCCCAAGGAAGGGAGATGCTTGCCATAAGTGTGGTGTATGGGGACACTACAGTAGGAATTGCAGAAAGAACGACCCAGCTGCTGCTGCTCCATCTACAACACGATCTTCGGGAGGTTCAAGCGGTGGTTCAGTTAACCGAGGCCGGGGTCAGTCTCAAAGGGCACCTGCTCGTGCTTTTCAGATAACTGCAGAGGAGGCAAGGGAAAATCCGGAAGTCGTTACGGGTACGTTCATAGTTAACTCTATGCCAGCACGAGTTTTATTTGATTCGGGTGCCAATAGATCGTTTGTTTCTACTATGTTTGCACAAAGACTTGCCATGCCACTATCTAGATTATCTGCTGTTCTTGACATAGAAACTACTAGCAACACTTTAGTCAAAGTAGATCATGTCTACCGTAACTGCACGTTAGTAATTGAAGATGTAGTATTCAATTTGGACTTGATCCCTATTGAGTTCAGTGAGTTTGACGTAATAGTCGGGATGGACTGGTTGATTGAGAATGAAGCACATATAGTGTGTAAGAGCCGAATGATAAAGATAACTACCCCGGAGGGGCGTGAGATTTGCATTTACGGGGATAGGAGAAGTGGGGATCTGTGCTTACTGACCAATGCAAAAGCTCGAAAGCTTGTTGCAAAGGGGTGTGACGCCTACCTGGCATATGCTATTGATGCCAAGGCTGAGAAGAGAACGTTGGCCGACGTGCCTGTTGTTTCACAGTTTCCGGATGTGTTTCCGGAAGACTTGTCTGGCGTGCCGCCTGAGAGACAAGTAGAATTTAAGATTGACTTGATCCCTGGAGCTGCGCCGGTAGCTCGTTCTCCTTATCGTCTTGCCCCAACTGAGATGAAAGAAATGAAGACACAACTTCAAGATTTGTTGGACAAGGGCTTCATTCGGCCGAGTTCATCGCCATGGGGAGCTCCGGTATTGTTTGTAAAGAAGAAAGATGGCACGATGAGGATGTGCATAGATTATCGGGAACTGAATAAGTTGACGATTAAGAACAAGTATTTTCTGCCAAGGATAGACGACTTGTTTGATCAGTTACACGGGGCTAGTGTATTTTCTAAGATTGATCTGAGATCAGGATATCATCAATTGAAGGTTCGAGAAGAAGATGTACCGAAGACAGCTTTCAGAACTCGGTATGGGCATTACGAGTTTCTGGTCATGCCTTTTGGATTAACAAACGCCCCAGCTGTCTTTATGGACTTAATGAATAGGGTTTGTAGACCGATGTTGGACAAATCGGTGATAGTGTTTATTGATGACATTCTGGTATACTCTAAGTCTGAAGCTGAGCATGCTGAACATTTAAAGGAACTGTTAGAGTTGTTAAGAAAAGAAAGGTTGTACGTCAAGTTCTCAAAGTGCGAGTTTTGGCTACAACAGATACAGTTTCTAGGGCACGTGATTTCGGGGGCTGGGATTTCTGTGGATCCAGCCAAAGTTGAAGCGATAAAGAACTGGGAGCCGCCGTGTTCAGCTACTGAGGTTAGAAGTTTTCTGGGGTTGGCAGGGTATTATCGGAGATTTATTAAGGATTTCTCGAAAATTGCAATTCCTCTAACTGCATTAACCAAGAAGAATGCACCGTTTATATGGGAAACTGTGCAACAGGAGGCCTTTGAGGTTCTGAAGAAGGCGTTAAGCGAGGCGCCGATACTTGCCTTACCGGAAGGCAATGACGATTTTGTGGTTTATACTGATGGTTCAAAGTTAGGGTTAGGCGCTGTACTGATGCAGCGTGAGAAGGTTATAGCGTATGCTTCAAGACAATTGAAGCAGCATGAGAAGAATTATTCGACTCACGATCTGGAGTTGATCGCAGTAACATTTGCTTTGAAGTTATGGAGGCATTACCTGTACGGAACTAAGTGTCAACTTTACACGGACCATAAGAGCTTGAAGTATATTTTTAGCCAGAAGGAACTTAATATGAGACAACGTAGGTCTATGGAGCTTATTAAAGACTACGATTGTGAGATACTGTATCATCCCGGAAAGGCTAATATAGTAGCCGATGCCTTGAGCCGGAAAGCTTATGCTAAGGATTGCTGCTATATGATGACGTCTACTATGTTAACGTCTACTATTATAGACGATGTCAAAGCTGCCCAAGTAGAAGCTTTGAAAGAAGAAAATGTCGGTGCTGAGGATATTAGAGTACAGATTAAGAATATGGAAACGAGCGAGTCTGGTTTAAAAGGTGTGTACGGAAGAATTTGGGTACCGAAGTTGGGTGGAATGAGACAAGTAATTATCGAAGAAGCGCATCAATCTAAATTTTCTGTACATCCCGGGAGCACAAAGATGTACAATGACTTAAAGGCAGATTTTTGGTGGCCGGGATTGAAGAAAGACATAGGGCAGTATGTAGAAAGATGCCGAACTTGTCGGTTGGTAAAGGACGAACATCAACAACCATACGGCAGTATGCAACCGCTTCCTATTCCGGAATGGAAGTGGGAGCACATTACAATGGATTGTGTTACAAAGCTGCCGAAAACTAGGCGTCAACACGATGCAGTTTGGGTAATTGTGGATCGGTTAACTAAGTCTGCTCACTTCATACCGATTCGAGAAAGTTATTCGCTGGAAAAGTTAGCTCAGATTTATATGGACGAGATAGTTTCTAGGCATGGAGTGCCTAAGTCCATAGTGTCGGATCGAGATAGCCGATTTACTTCAAACTTCTGGTCGGCACTACAAGAAGGGTTAGGGACGAGAATAGCAATGAGTACAGCCTATCGTCCGCAAACTGATGGCCAAAGCGAACGAACGATCCTTACTTTAGAAGACATGATGAGATCGTGTGTGTTAGATCTCGGTGGCAACTGGGATGATCATTTGCCACTGATAGAGTTTTCGTACAATAATAGCTATCATGCGACAATCAAGAAAGCACCGTTTGAGGCTTTATATGGAAGGAAATGTAGGACTCCTACATGTTGGAGAGACACGGGTGAAACACCAATCGCTGGGCCGACCTTGCTTCAAGAAACAAATGAGAAAATACAGCTGATCAGGTAGAACATGAAGGCAGCCCAGGACCGACAGAAAAGTTATTATGACAGGAGGCACAAACCGATCAACTTTGAAGTGAATGATTGGGTTTATCTGAAAGTATCACCCATGAGGGGTGTTACTCGTTTTGTGAAGAGGGGCAAGTTGGCTCCGAGATTTGTTGGGCCCTTTAAGATAATAGAAAAAGTTGGAAATCAATCGTATCGCCTAGAGTTGCCTGAAGAGATGTCAGGCATACATCCAGTATTTCACGTTGGGAATCTCCGAAAATCATTTAACACTGGAAATGAGGATTGGGCAGACCACACAGGGCTGCAAGTTGATGAAAGGCTTCGATATGTGGAGGAGCCGGAATGTGTATTGGATACTAAGATGAAGAAGTTGAGGAGCAAAGAGATAGAAACGGTGCTTATACGTTGGAAGCATCATAAGGGAGCAAATCATACATGGGAAGCTAAGTCAGAAATGTCAAGAAAGTATCCGAAACTGTTTGAATCCGAGTAACTTCAAGGACGAAGTTGAGCGTGGTGGAGCCCATGCTGTAACATCCTCGGATTTATTTTATTGTATTTTGGTTAATTAAGTGGAAAAATATATATTTAAGTTGAAATTGAGCGATTACTATGTATTTTGGATATGTAGAAAGTTTGTTGCTATTTTAAGAAAATTTAACTCGGGATCATTGTTATGGAGTATTAAGAAATTTAAAAGTTATTAATGATAATTTTAAGAGTAAATCAGTATTTTATGGAACCGGTTAGGTCGAGGGGTGAAATGTGCAAAAATGATGAAAAGTGGAATAAAAAGGGTTAAAACCATTCATTTCCATAAGTTCTCTCTCTCTAGTTTCTCTCTCTAAGTATTTTCTCTCTACATCTCTCTAAGATATTTCACAAACCGACCGTCCGATTATCGAGAATTTTACGTCAACGGAAAGATCTCGTGGAGTACAACAACAATCTACAAACGGATTTCTGATTTCGTACGAATTGAGGTAAGAATTGAATCTTTTAAGTTTGTTGTTTCGGTTTTGAAGAACTAGAATTTCGAATCTGTCATTTTATGTAAATTGGAGCTTGTTTTACTTGAAATATTGCAAGAATATGATAGTATATGCATAATAGAATCGAATCTAGGTATCATACTTGATAATATCGGTGATTTGAGGCTTAGAAATGTATATTTTTAAGTTGTAAGATGAACAGACTCGAAAATGCCAAGAACAGAGTCGAAATGCAAGAACAAACTCGATTTTGGTACAAGATTCGAGTATGACACACTAGATTCGAAGGTTGGGGTTCGAATCTATCCCCAGATTCGAAGCATAGGTTCGAATCTACCTATGGGTTCGAATCTATCATTAGATTTGATAGTGGGTTCGAATCTAACCCATTAAATTCGAGTTTAATGCCTAAAATTGAGAAATCTACTCTCTAAACTCAAGTATTTTGAATGAAACTCATAAACAACACATAAAATGTCAAAGGGTTATACAAAGGACAATGTATGAACATGAGATGGGCTTAAACTTAATTATGGTTTGAATTTAGACATGAACCCGAAATAGGGGAAAATATTGCAAAACTTACAAAGTTTGGTTTTATGAATTTAAACGGTTTTTGACTCGTGATATTGTTATAATTAATATAACAGGTCCCTTGTGGTGTTGTTTAACCCACAGTGGGGTACTTGGTGGATCCGGTTGAAAGCCCGCGGAGAAATAAAATTGGTTAACATTTAATTACGCACCCACAGTGAGTACATATGATTTCGCATGTTTATATCTGCTTTATGATTGCTATTGCCTGCTGAGACATGTTGCTTCATTTTTCGTTTGGAATTCTACTAACTTGCGTAGATTTAGATGCACATTCTTATTTGATGCATGTCCGTTCGTTTGTTGTGCATCTAACGATGGACCGGTGGGTCGCATCTGTTACTCTGATGTTACTGCTCTATATGACGCTGGAGCTGATCCCTCCAGGTCCGGTAGGCAGTATGTCATCCCCGATGTTATGTCTGTCTCAGATGGTTGGATTTTTCATACCGAGCATGGGGCTCATAGGAGCGACGGCTCATGTGTGTCGTACTTTGTGTACGTGGAGAGTGCACGACGTGTGTCGTCGGTGCTACTCTTGTGGGCATCATAAGGATTTATAAAATGTGTAAATCTGTGTATTCACTAAGCATTCGCTTACCCCTCAGTTGTCTTCATTTTTACAAGAAAGGGTAAATCAGCTGCCGGACCTTCTAGTTAGGTCATTTGGGAAGATTCGGAAGACTTGGTACTATTTCATCGGTAATTTATGTTATGAGACAATGTTGTAATATATGCTGGATGATTGTAATAATTGTAATGGGTGTGTAGATTTAGACTTGGTACCTTATAGCACCATAGGGTGTTTAACACTATTGCACTACTTTAATTATGTGATATAATGCTTCCGCACTTAAATTAGGTTATCAGATCATTATTGTAATTGTGTGTGATGATTAATCCTGGGTGTTTGTAAATGGTGGTTGTTGTGGCAAGGGTGTCACAATATATATATAGGGTTGGGTTCCGGTAAGAACCCTCATTACCATGAGAACGTGAGAACCATTCCAAAATGCACAAATTTGTACATCAAATGCACAAATTTGTACATCAAATGCACAAATTTAAAAATTAAAAGTTTTACTTAAAACCATTATTAGTCTTAAATATTAATAAATATCATAATCTAACACTAAAATTACATTCAAAAATTATATTCATTAAATTATAAACTAAATGCACAAATTTGAACATCAAATGCACAAATTTTCTTAAATGCAGAATTCGTACATAAAATGGATAAATTTTAGCACGAGATGCGTAAATTTTTACATGAAATGCATAAATTTATCGAAAACATTTAATTTTAGTATCTAATGCACAATTTTATACATTGGATGCCCAAATTTTAGAGTGGTTCCCACGTTCTCATGGTAATGAGGGGTTCTCATGTGAACCCAATCCTATATATATATAAAAGAATCTATATTAAAACATAATATATAACCGGGATCGGGGATTAAAGTGTCTCCCATCTCATCCCCGCCCCATCCCCATTATTTTAAATTCGGGAATTCCCCGTCCCCAACTCTCCATCCACATCTTCGGTCAACTTGGGGATTCCCTGGTTAAATTGGGGTCGAGTTACGAGTTTCCGTCGGGTATGAATTTTTTTTGCCAAGCCCTAGGTTTATGGGTCAATTTTAAAATCTATGGCTTGATTATGCAATCGTTGAAGATTTTGAGTTTGAAGCGTCGTCTTTCTCATTCTCCTCTAACTGTCCACTTCGTCTTCTATACCATCAGCTTTAAGTGTTGATTTTGAAATCTATGATTACAGGTGGGTTTATGGGTTTCGAATTTCGATTTCATCCTTGGGTAGTTTATGGTTTAATTTTAGTGATTCTGGGTTTGAACTATTTTGTGTTTGGTTTAGTTTTTAGTTTTTCATTTCAAGAACGGAACAAAATGAAGATCGAGATTTGGTTTCAAAGGTGGGTTTTGATTTCGAGGAGGGGGGGGGGGGAGAGAAAGAAGATCGATATTTGGAACCATAACCCTAGATTTGGAATGATGAAGCTCCATCGAAACCATAGATTTGAAAAGATGAACCATCAGTGCAAATTCATACGACAACTGATCGAAGTTACTGGTTCAAACTCCGTCACTACCATCTACCATGAACTTGTTGCTTTCCTTATTAACACCATCATCACTCTAGCGTCGCAATCTTCGATTTGGGTTTTGGACTTCTGGTTTAAGATGATTGCATCCTCCTCCCTCTCATTCAAGTTCGGAAATCACGAACAACAAATTAGGTTTTGGATTTGCGGCAGGGGTGTTCAAACAAAACCGGAAAACCGAGAAACCGAGTTGAACCGCTCCAACTGTTCGATCTGAGGCCGAAAAAACCGAAACCGAAACATCACGGAACGGTTTAGGTTGCGTTTAGCTAACGAAAATTAGTCATTTTTCATATTCAGTTTTGAAGTTATAGTTTTTAGAAAAAAAAACAAAGGTTTCTATGAAAAGTGAAAACTTGTTTAGATGATTAAGTTTTAGTTTTAAGAAAACTAATATGAGTGATTATAAAATAATAAAAATATGATAGGTGATGAAAAAGTAAGAGAGAAAGAGAGAGAGTATTATAAAGAAATATGATAGGTAATAAAAAAGTAAAAGAGAGAATATGAAAAGTGGTATTTTAAAAAATGAAATGAAAATTTATGAAATTGTTGTTAAGTAAACAAGATTTCATTTTCTTTGAAAAGTGAGATGAAAATTTTCGGTAACTAAACGCACCCTTAGGTTTTCATTTTTAGAAAACTGTGGATAAGCGAACCGAACCGAATATATATACAAGTTAGTAACATGTATTTATAATTTCATTTAAACATTTAAATACATTAAATACTAGATTTTCAAATGATTTTTTATTTTATATGTTTTATTAAATAAATTTAGTGTATCTTTTAAGATTTATAATCAAATAGTTTACTATGATTTTTCACTTAAAAAAATATAATTCTATAATTTTATTTGTTTTTAAGCATATTACAGGTAACCCTGGACCGAACCGTGGGTACCCGACTTCTAACGGGTAACCGAAGACCGAGTAACCGAAACTGAAAACACGGTTCACATGTTAACTACTAACCAAACAGAAACGAACTGTGCACACTCCTAATTTACGGGTAAGGGATTTTTGTGAAGTTTCAATTTGTGTTGTTTAGGTTTCATTTGGGTTATCAAAGGCTTCCGGATTTGCAAATACAAATATTAATTTTGGGATAGTTCTTTGTTCCAGATCTCGATTACATGTGGCGAAAAAAGAAGCGTTTCGCTGTTAATATTTCATGTGTATCAAGGTGTTTTTTAAATTTTGTTTTAAATTATTTTTTTATTATTTAATTCTGTAAAAATAATCTTTTAATTATTATTATTTTCTATATATAATAAATATTTATTTTTAAATATTATTATTAAGTCAACATATGTAGTAGATGGGTATTTACCTAGTAATAAGAATAAGAAAACACTGTCATTACCACTTTTTTGACTTAACGTCACATTCTAATGGATTGTGTTAGAAAATGATCATCCTTACAACTTTTTGATGGTCAAAACACTGTCATTATAATTTTTTTTTTTGAAAAAAAGACGAAACAAACATTTTGTGGTTAGTTAAATGACCATATATGCAATTAACTCTATTATATGCTTTCTTATAGATAACAATTAATCGTATATATATTATTATAAAATTTTAATAAGATCATGAACACAACCAACATGGATTACTTGGTTCTTTTGAGTTAAAAATTCCAGTTAATTACCCAAAGCAAATGTAAAAATGTTTACGTGCTTTAAATAGAATAAATTATAAATGATTGTTTTAGCATCCCATATGATTTATAAGTATATTTAATAAATGATTGTTTTTTATTAAAAATATATATAATATTAATATATAATTATAAATATGATAATATGTTGATACTAAAATAACATAAAAATATATTAAAGTTATATCACATATGAATTCCATTTGTTATGAGCTAATTATATTAAAAATATATAATATTAATATATTCAATTTGTTATGAGCTAATTTGTTATGACCAGTCAATATAAGAAAATGATTGCATTTAAATTTAAAACCATTTTTTTAATAAAAAAACATTATAAATGTATCAGTTATATGATCCATTATTATATATTATGTTGTTATATCTAAATTTAGATATATTTTTATGTTTCAATAATAAATAGTTTAAAATCACGTTATTATATATGAGAAAACTTTTAAAAAATATTAATTAGGGTGACTATAATTAAAAGTGACTAAATTAGATATTAATTAGTATTAATTTTCCAAAAAAATTAAATGAATAAATTAAAAGTTTTATATTAGGAAAATTAGAAGGAAAAATAAAATTTTGATTAGTTGAAGAAATGACATGTGTCACTAAACATTTTGCTTTAATAATATATATATCGATTGATTGATATTGATATTGATATAGAATACAGATCGAAAATTTACGAAATGACACGATTGTGTAACATCATTGCATGTTGCGAATTTTGTGACCATTAAAAAGTATATAACCTAATAATTACATCACAAATTAAATCGCAATTAAGTCGATTTGAATTGGGTATATACCTTATAAAGTCACAAATATTGACCTCAATAGAATCGATGAAGATTATGTGACAATTTGTCCATTATTAGCTTTAATGATGATAGTCTAGCCCTCATTATGAAGCTTCTAACCAAGTGAGGCCATTAGATTTGTAATAATCTTTTGATGGATTATTCTCTAGTGGAAAATAAATAATTGACTTCTTGTTATCCAAATGCAAAAGTCGGTCGAATCGGTCGGCCCCCGCCCCGAAACATCGAATGAAATAAGTGGTCGGGTTCTTTTTCTACGACCCTTTTGATATGGTAGGCCCGGCCCCAGGACCCTACAATATTACAAATCATATACGAAATTCTAGAACTATAAATCATTAACCATTAATATATAGTTTCGAGTTGAAGCCTCAATGCCATTGACAAAAGTACCAAGGACTGTGAGAGCAAGAGGAAACCATACCTAGCTAGCTAGCAAGAACGTCGTAAGAAGGGATTGTGTTTGTATACGCCTATACGGTATACATATATTAAAAGAAACACATACACTACACATGCCAGCACTAAACATGCTAAATGGTACATGTCTACGTGTCTGTTACATCATAATTGCAAGTTGCTACCCAAACCAAACACAAACATTACAAACAAAATACCACAAAAGCAAAGTGGTTAGATCCTCCCGAAAAATGCTAAACCTAGCTTGAAGGTCATGTTGTACTCTTGTATTTGCTTGAAAAGTTATAATTCAATAAATGTAAGCTAATTTGCTTAGTGAGTGAGCAGATAATACAGTTTGCATGCATTTATGTATGTGATGTGCTGCTTGTGCCATTTATATTGCAATAGGCACTACAAGAAATAAGCCTTTTAGTGACTAAAGAAAAGTGTCAGTAAAAGTCCAAGTTCAGTCACTAAATACATTTAGGCCTTTTCCTTCTGAAAGAAAATTAGTCACTAAGGACGCCATCACTAAAAGTCTTTTGTGAAGCATATTTTCAGTCAGTAAAGGTCATTACCTTTAGTGACTAATGTTTTTAGTAGGTATAAGGTGCTTTGCAAATCGTGTGAATTCACCCTCTTTTACTTATATTAGTTTTTTAGTCAGTAAAGGTTGTTTTACTTACTAAAAGTTTCAGACTGAATAGGTTAAAATGGACTTTTAGTGACTAAAAATTTCAGTCACTAAAGAGATAAATTATAAATAATATTATATAATATTATATTCTATTTATTTAATTATATTACATATGCTAAAAGCAATTAAAAATTACATACCGTATCCAAAAAAGTGATTTCATTAAATCATATTGATTTATTGGAAAATAACATGAAAGTTCAATATTTGTAACACATTATTTCAAAACTTCTAATTTATAAAACAAGAAAATAGCTAATGAAAATCCTCGACGGTCAAATCATTCTTGACGTTTAAAACCTAGCAATTTTCTTGAAAAGCTTCATATCCTCATCAACCTGAAATAAGAAAAAATTTGTTAAATATAAGCATAAAAAATTCATAATCACAATAAATTCTAAACAAAATCATTTAGAGTTCTAGCATATTAGCTTCTAAACATTATTGAACCAATTATTGAAGTCCAAACCTGGTTATTTAATCAACTTTTGTACTTACCAATGAGAAAATCACATATGCACTTATGATGCGATTACAAGTCCCATAAGTTTATGACTCTGAAATAAATTAAAAAAAAAAAAAAAAAAGAACAACAAGCATAGCCAAATCAGAAACACAAAATACTTGAGTTTTCCCAATCGTGAGGTGGTGTCAAGCGTGCTTTGAATTACCCAAGTCAGGTGATGGTCGACTATATAGAACAATCAGATTCCATGATATTATGATAAAGGTTTCAGAAATCCATCTCACTTGAAAAGAGTAGCAATGGCTTCGAGGCCAAGAGTATTCAATCCACTGTAACTCAATTAAATGCTAATGTTCAAACTGGGGGCAGCAGGGCAAGTTCTATAGGAAGAGGAAATTAAGAAAAATTTATCAATTAATATATCTGATAAGTAAAGAGATCAAGTTGAGTATATCGTAGACAACATAATTGATGCTTAATAACCTTTATTATCTAGAGGAAATCATCCTTCAACAACAAGCTTTAGTACCACAAAGGAACTATGCATGTGTATTTATAAAGTTATATAAAACCTAGTCCTGCAAACAGAAATAATTTTTACTAGAAAATATAGATTGTTTTCTAGACGAATCGGTTAGGAAATAGCTAATTTTAGGGCTCGATCAGAGGAGCAGGTGTGGAGCAATGTGGAGGCAGAGACAATGACCACAGTTCCTAAACATTGCAGATATAAGATCAAAAATTAAAGTACCATTGGGGGAAGGGAGAGGGGAGGAGTAATTATCTTTGATAACCAGTTTGGAAAGGCAAACTTTATAGCCAAGTTAATTACCTCAAGCCCTGTATCTTTGTTTGGAGTTCCCATGATTTTGTTCCCATATCAGCAATATGCAAGTGAAAACCAAAAGATACAAAAATCATCGAAAAGAATTAACAATAAAGTTGAAGTAATCCCTTACATGCCCGCATGAAGTAACCAAGGTATGTTAAATGATTTCTATAATGATGGTGCAGCAGTTCACGTAACGTGAATTAAGAAATTAGAGAGCACATGTAGGAATATTTTTCAGTTACACTTCTGGTTGCAAGATTTTACCATATATCATGAATGAAAACAAGTTGTGTAGGCCTGCATTCTATCTCTTTCACCTCATATTTTTCTTTTTTTCTTCCCCATTTATCTCTATTGCATCCTAAGCTATGTTTGGTTGTGCTTATATAAACTTGCATAAAATAGAACCGGATGGTTCATATAACAACAGACTCGTGTATTATCAGCTCAATTGAGCTAGTCGAGCTCCTGACCAAAGCAATATTTAAACTCAAGCTCAACTTAAGTAGTTGATTGACCATGGATTATCAAACTATAATTTCAAAACTTTTTTAGAAAAAGAAGTCAATGATAAGTGTTTCATGGCCTTCGATACTAATAAATTAGCACTGGTACGTTAATGCAGGAGAAACAAAAACGTATAATGGCTAGAAACATATACATTTTCTTGCACTTTTATTTGAGTATGCCCACCAAATTGATCAGCATGCAAGTCCAAATTCTTGAATCATATTACCAAGCTAAACTCCTTAACCAAAGTCTAGCATGTTATTGATATGAGTATTAGAATGCAATAAAGAAAAATAAGAACCTTTGTTATCCATGGTCCATGTGTGCATCCAAGGATGAAATCACCAAAGGCACCTATATCGTATGAAAAGCACAATACAAAAATTCAGCTTTCACAAATAGCATGTTCAATCGAAATACACCATTGTTGGTAAAACCTATTGAGCATTCTTTGTTGTGGATACTTTAGCCAAAAGGGTTTTTTGGAAGCTTTACAAGATTGTTCTGTAAAATAACAAGATAAAGAAAATATATAATAGCACCTGAGAATGCAATACAAAGGGTCAAAATAAATCTCCAGCAACTCACTTCAAATTTCCATGCAACTTATTCAAAGGACAATATAACATTAAAAAAACTAGGTTTGGGCCATTAAAAGGTCGAGCTCAACTTATCAAACAAACACCATTTTGGAGGACAGAAGCAACAAAATGTGAACTTAATTCACACTAAAATCAAACCAAACTATTAAATCATAGAGAGTCAAACTCCTCTGTTAAACCAATATGTGTGAGCGTGATTTCGTGAACTTAATCAGTCAACCCATTTACCCACATAATCCTCTAAATCAGCTATAATGAAACAGGGGTTTAAATTGTGCCATTTGATTCCCCCTGGTTAGACACATACGAGAAATGAAATAATAAGAAACAAGAAACACCTACACTACCAGACAAGCAAGAAAGCACAAAAAATTCAAATGAAGCATGTTAAAAGTTTATCCTAATTCTCTTGCATTTAGTATCCCAGATTTTCTAAATCAAATTCCTAATACATGTTATCATTAACAACTTTAAATGATACAAACATTGAAATGAAATCGTGCATGCTTCACATGATCACACACATCAAAATCCTAGAAAAAATAAGGCAAACAAATAACCATAGATACCTGAATCTGAGGGCGATGAGAAGGTCACTTAATCGAGCAAGGGCAAAGCAGTGCGAAAGAAGCACTACGTAAGGGAAGAACAGAGGTAAAATAAGTGCAAGAAAAACCGGAGTGGAGGCGGAGGCGGAGGCAGAACACGAGTTGATTGGATGAGATCAAGAGTAGAAATAGAACAACCGATTTTGAAATGCTACTTGTAGGCTCGATCAAATCACAGACGGAGTAGGTGTGGAGCAAGGTCGGAGCGGAGTTAGAGAGGACAAGGCGGAGTGGAGCGGAGGATGAGGCGGAGGCGGGGATGGAGAGGAACTGGAGCGATGCGTGGTCACTGGGTAGATCAGAGGGTATGAGGACAGGGAAGTAACTGATTGCAAATGTAAAATTAGGGCTTGATAAAATATCTAATAAAATAATTTCGTATTTTATTTTTTTTTAACATATTCACCTACTTTTTAATTTAGGCAGAAAAAGTATAATGTGATATTTAATGACTGAACTCAGTTTAGTCACTAAAAGCCTCGGTCACAAAATGTCATTTATCGAGGTACCAGTCAATAAGTTGTCAAGATGCACGATTTACTAAACAAGTATTAAATTGTTGCCGCTATTGATACATAAGCAAATAGAGTAGGATGATGATAACACCACACACACGCATTTGCGGGGATCAGCCACATACTGAGCTAGCTACCAGTAAGCAATGTGGGTATCATCAGAGTGCATTGCTGCTAATGTGCTTTTCATCATGTAAATAAGCACAATATAGCTTAGACTACCATCCAACGTTGAACAAGAGTGTTGGTGCTAAACTTTTGCAAGATAATAGCTAGAAAATGCAAGATAAGCTGTTCAAATAAGCATGCCAAGTATGCAAGGATTTAAGCTGATCATACAATCATGTCGGACAACCTTTATAAAGTGTCTATATTTTAAAAGAATGTCAATGGAAGCTAATTTTACAATATAAGTCTCAAGATACATAAAATGCAGAAAAAGTAATATCTACTACTCGCAGAGATTGAATATGCCTACTTATGCAGTGATGTTGTAAAAAGATGTAATGTGTTAGGCTCTATATGTGTGGACTCCTGCTGTTTAGGCTGCTACTAGCTTTAGGTACTGTATTTAATGCGAAGTATGCATGTATAAGGCTCTATATTAATCATGCTAAAGTACTACATGTATTTATATCCATTTTATATAAACTTCGGATCCTAATCTTCGGATCTGGGATCCGAACTCGGTCTTAGGGACCGAGATTAACCAACTTTGGATACTAACTTCGAATGCTTGCTTCTTCAGATCAAGTGGCATACGAAGTTCGCTTGTAGGATCCGAACTTCAACACTCAGTTTTTATTTTAGGTTAAAAGTCAGTCTGAGCTTCGGGTTTAGGTTCATCCAAACCTTCGATTGTTTAGGCTCAGAACCTCGGATCCCAACTGGTCCAAACTTCGTCCCTTGAGCACTTCATAATTTCCATTTTTTGTCGAACATCTGATTTGTACCAATCCTATAGTGAAAATATTTCCGTACACAACATAACAACTATTTATAATACACTTTGAACATCCTTGGAAAATTATTGCACAACATTAGGCCAAATAAGGCTGAAGAACACACTATGCAAATAACAGTGTTCACGTACACACGTAAGATCAAATTGACTAACCTCTAAACCGATCCGAAGTTTTAAATCATATGTTATAGCTTCTATGCACTTTTAATTACACTTTGCAACTGATAAACAATACATGCAACAACAATCTTAGTTTCTTTGTTTCAAATTGGTTCTTCATGAACCATGAATAAACTTTGGCAAAAATATCAAGAATAAGCAGCAATCTTTACCTCAAAATAACCTTAGATTCGTGTACAGATACTTGCAAAGATGTTTAATATCTGATTTCTTGGTTGAATTCATGAAGAATCGTAATTTTTAGAGAGAGAGTGAGAGAACTTTGAAGTAGAGAGAGAAATAGTGAGCGAGCTCTTTGATCCATACTCATATACATTGCTACAAGTTAAACTTATACACTGTGCACCCCTAAACTTGCATTTTGCCAAGCTTGACATATTAAACCATGTCCTTATTTTTATCAATCGTCACCATGTAACCACTTGATTAATCTTCATGATTTTGCATTTAATAAAATAAAACAAGTTTATTGCATAACATTAGGACAAAATAAGGCTGAAGAACACACTGTGCGAATAGCATAGTTCACGTACACACATAAGATCAGATTGACCGACCTTAAGATCGAATCTGAAGTCTATATCAGTTGTTATATTTTCTATGCACTTTCAGTTACACTTTGCAATTGATAAACAACGCATGGAACAACAATATCAGTTTCTTTGTTTCAAATCGATTATTCATGAACCCTGGCCAAATTTTGGCAAAAATCTCAAGAATGAATAGATGCGCTTGCCTCAAAATGGTCTTAGATTCGTGTATGGATACTTGCAAAGATGTTTAATCTTTGGTTTCTTGGTTGATTTCGTGAAGAATCGCAATTTCTAGAGAGAGTCAATGAGAACTTTAAAGTAGGGAGAGAAAGAATGAGAGAAAGAGTGAGCTCATTGATCTATATGCATATAAATTGATACAAGTTAAAATTATACACTTTGTACCCAGGCCCGGCCCAAGCCCTGTGCAATATGGGCCTTTGCACAGGGCCCCCATGTTTTTAGGGCCTCCCAAGATCCAGCCTAAATATAAAGCCCAATTAGTCAATTATGAATTACCCAAATATGAAATTAGGGCCTGTGGAATCTCATAACGGATGGCGGACGCTGGAGGAGACCAAAGAGGCGCACAGCGCACGACTTTCCCAACGAAGGCGGCGATGTGAAGACCGAAGAGGCGAATAGGAACCGTCCGTTTTTGGGAGAGGGAACGTCTGCTACGCAATAATGTGCATCGGGAGAGGAAGCGTGGTCCGCGTGGATATGAAATTTCTGCTGTACGCCAGGGCTGCTGCAGTGTTTCGCAAGATTTGGTTTCGTAAAATCACCATTGTCCATTCTGAAATTTTCCAGACAACGAAACCTTGCTGCGATTGTCCATTCTGCGATTGTCCATTCTGAAATTTCTTCTGTACGCCTAGGCTGTTGCAGATTGTCGATTGTGTATTGAAAGCTTACTGCGATTGCCGATTGTGTATTGAATCTTGATTTGCACTTTTGCAAATTCTGAAAGTTCCGACTTCAAGTTCTGATTAAAAAGGTTAGTTGGCTATTTCAATTTGTTAGTTTACAAATTAACGTGAATTTCTATTTGTACAGATTTATTTTTTGATTTGGGCAAAATTTTGATTTGATTTATTTGTATCTTGAACTGCAGGTTTGAGCTTTCAATGTTTCATCTTTGATTTATAAATCAAATTGGAAGATTCTGCCTTCATTGATTTTGGGATTCACCAGTTATCATCTATCAGGTTGTTTCTTTCTTTGAATTTTTTTTTTTTTTTTACTATTTCACTATTTGCAATTGCTAATATAGTAATATGAGAAAATACGAATCTGGATATGAAAAACGTAAAAAGAAAAAGAGAATTGAAGAACTTATTAAATCTCAAAGTGGGGCTCTAGATAAATTTTTTTAGAAAAGAATCACATGTTTCTTCTCAAAACCCCATTGATAATCCGAGTAATTCGGGTGCTTATGATATTAGTCTTAATAATGATACTCTTAATTTTGACAATACTAATGTTAATGAGACTTCTAATGTTGATAATACACATGTTGATGATGCTAATGTTGATAACACTAATGTTGATGAGAATGTTAATATTCATGATGCTAATATTGATGAGACTACTACGAATATTGATGTTAATGTTGATGATACATGTGTTAATTATACTAATATTAATATTAACAATGCTAATATCAACGTTGATATATTTGATCCAAGATATTGGGATGCCTTAAGTTCAAACATGATTAAGGAGTTAGTAACACATGGTCCAAAAAGAGATAGGAGTATTGATAAGGGTCCTAAAGATAAAATTTCTAGATGATTTTCTGCTACTTTCTATACTAGAATTCTACCTAATAAGGAAAAATGTGATAGAGAATGGTTAGTGTATTCGAAAGAGCTTGATAGATTTTTTGTTTTTGTTGTAAAATACTTAAAAAGGGACATGTAAAAGATCAGTTGGCCAACGATGGTTATGCGGATTGGGCACATATTAGCACTAGACTTAAAGAACGTGAAACTAGTTTAGAACATATCACAAATATGGCTACTTGGTTTGACATGCGTCAAAGACTTAAAAATAATGAAACCATTGATAAAGTGGCGCAAGAACAATTTGAAAAGGAGAGAGATCATTGGTTATTTCTATTGTAAAATATCTTTCTAAATATAATTTAGCTTTTCGGGGTACAAATGAAAGGTTGTATCAAAATAGCAATGGAAACTTTTTAGGTTTGATTGAAATGTTAGAAGAGTTTGATCCGGTTGTAAAAGAACATGTGCGTCGAATCACAAGCGAAGAAATCCATGTTCATTATCTTGGTCATAGAATTCAAAACGAGTTAATACTTTTACTTGCTAGTGCTATTAAATCACAAATCATAAACAAAGTAAAACAATCAAAATATTATTCTTTGATACTTGATTGTACTCCCGATACTAGTCATCAAGAACAAATGTCTTTGATATTAAGATATGTAAATGTTTCTTCCACCAATGTTAGTATTGAAGAGTCCTTCTTAGGATTTTTAAATGTAGATAATACTACCGGTCAAGGACTTTTTGATGTTACACGAAATGAATTGAAATCTCTTGAGCTTGATAATGATGATATGTGTGGCCAAGGCTATGATAATGGTTCAAATATGAAAGGAAAACATCAAGGAGTGCAAAAAAAAAGTTTTTAGATTTAAATCCTAGAGCATTTTATACACCATGTGGTTGTCATAGTCTTAATTTTGCATTATGTGACATGGCTAATACTTGTGGTAAAGCTAGAGATTTTTTTGGTATCATACAACATATTTACACAATTTTTGCTAATTCTTCTAAGAGGTGGAAAATATTGAAAGATAATGTCAAAAGATTAACACTTAAGTCATTATCGACAACTCGTTGGGAAAGTCGTGTTGATAGTGTGAAAGCTATTAGATTTCAACTTGTGGAAATAAGAGAGGCTTTACTTCAAGTTGCAGAAACTGATAATGATTGTAAAATCAAAAGTGAAGCTAAATCTTTAGCTACAAACGGAATTGGTGATTTTGAATTTTTAGTAGCAATAGTTATTTGGTATGATATTCTACATGTAATAAATTTGATTAGTAAAAAGTTACAATCAAAAGATATGCTTATTGATGTTGCTATTATAGAAGTGAAGGGGTTGCTTTATTTTTTCTTTTTGAGGATTTTAGAGAAAATGGTTATTCTATAGCAATTGAAAGTGCTAAACAAATTGCAATTGAAATGGATATTGATCCGGTGTTTCCTAAGAAGCGTATAATACGTAGAAAAAGACAATTTGATGAGAGTTCAATTAATCAAGATGTTTCATTTTCTGCCGAATAGTCATTTAAGGCTAATTAGTTTTTATATATTGTTGATCAAGCAATTGCTTCTCTTAAAACAAGATTTGAACAATATCAAGAGTATGAAAGTATTTTTGGTTTTTTATTTACTTCTGAAAAATTGAAGTCCATTAGTGATGATAGACTTAAATCATGTTGTAGTCATATTGAAAATGCACTTAAAAATAATGGTAGTTCCGCTATTGATGGAAATGAACTTTATATGGAGTTAAGGTTACTAAATAATTTTTTACCTCCTGATAGAATGGGACCTATTGATATTTTAAAATTTTTGAAGCAAATTTGATTGTTTTCCTAATGTAATAATTGTTTATAGACTATTGTTGACTATTCCTGTTACCGTTGCATCTGCAGAACGAAGTTTCTCAAAGTTGAAGTTGTTAAAGTCGTATTTGCGCTCAACAATGGCACAAGAGAGACTTCATGGACTAGCATTGATCGCAATTGAGAACAAGCTATTGGAGAGTATCGATTATGAAGATTTGGTCAACAATTTCGCTTCAAAGAATGCTAGAAGAATGTCATTATTCAAGAAATAATTTTAAACAATGTAGCAGTACTAAAGACAAGTTTACGTTATCATTTATTTTGTATAAATGTTTTGAAGTTTTTGTAATCAAAGGGTCTCTTAATAATTTTTACACAGGACCCATGAAATCCATGGCACGGCCCTGTTTGTACCCCTTAACTTGCATTTTTCCAAGCTTGGCATATTAAACCCCTTCACAAATGTCCTTATTTTAATCAATCGTCACCACGGGCAACCATTTGATTTAATCTTCATAATTTTGCATTCAGTATAATAAAACAAGTCTAAATAAAACAAGTTTATTGCACAACATTAGGCCAATATAAGGCAGAAGAAAACATTGTGCAAATAGCACAGCTCATGTACACATAACATCAAACTGACTAACCTCTAGACCTTATCTGAAGTTTAAATCAGTTGTTGTAGCTTCTATACACTTTCAATTAAACTTTGCAACAAATAAACAACACTTGCAACAACAATTTTAGTTTCTTTGTTTCAAATTGGTTCTTCATGAACCGTGGCCAAACTTTGGTAAAAATCTCAAGAATGCAGCAATCCTTACCTCAAAATAGTCTTAGATTCGTTAATAGATGCTTGCAAATATGTTTAATCTCTGATTTCTTGTTTAAATTTGTGAAGAATCACAATTTTCTAGAGAGAGAGAGGGAGAGAACTTTGAAGTAGTGAGAGAAAGAGTGGGTCGGCTCTTTGATCCGTACTCATATAAATTGATACAAGTTGAACGTATACACTTTGCACTCCTTAACTTGCATTTTGCCGAACATGACATATTTAACCCCTTCACCATGCAACCACCTGATTTATCTTTGTAATTTTGCATTCAATAAATAAAACAAGTCTTAATTACAAACATTAAACTCAAATGCATCATTTGACAAATCCAAGGTGTTACAATTGGAATACTAATAAACTGAAAGTCGTAATAAAATAAAAATAAAATATATTAATATTGTACTAAACATATTAAAATCTTGATTTAATATATACTTAGTATTTGAAAAAAATTGAAAGTAACTAATGTATAAAAACTGTAATATACTAAAAGTGTATTAACTTGAAATTTATAATCCCTTAAAGATTGATGATTAATAAAATGTAAAATCAATTCAAATAAAATATTAAAATCAACTTTTACTAATACATACAGAATCCAAAAGTAAATTTAAAAAGTAAATTTATATAAATAAGGATTGCTCAATATATTAAAATTACAAAAAAAAAACTTTATATATATACATATATATATATATATATATATATATATATATATATATATATATATATATATATATATATATATATATATATATATATATATATATGTATATATATGGGATAATTGCGCAAAAAACCCTCAACTTGTCAGTTTTTCGTGATTAAAACCCCAAAACATTTTTCGTTGCATAGAAAACCCCGAACTAACTAAAAATCTGTAAATCAAGGTTTTATCAACGGGTAACCGGTTGAAACTGGTTATTAATCCTTCCTGGACCAATAAATAACCTACGTAGAATAAATTTTAATTGTTGAAACCGGTTGCGAAGTATTACACATCATTTAAACCCCCGTTGATAATTTTTAATCGTAATTTTTAAACGGGATTACATCATCAACGGTGGTTTAAATGATTTGTAATACTTGGCAACCAGTTTCAACAATCAAAACTTGTTCCACGTATGTTATTTACTGGTCCACGTAGGATTAATAACCGGTTTCAACCGGTTACCCGTTGATAAAACCTTGATTTACGGATTTTTAGTTAGTTCGGGGTCTTCTATTCAATGAAAAATGATTTGGGGTTTTAATCACAAAAAACTGACACTTGGAGGTTTTTTGTGCAATTATCCCTATATATATATATATATATATATATATATATATATATATATATATATATATATATATATATATATATATATATATATATATATATATATAG
Organism: Centrapalus pauciflorus; assembly: GCA_020465985.1. Classification (NCBI taxonomy): domain Eukaryota; kingdom Viridiplantae; phylum Streptophyta; class Magnoliopsida; order Asterales; family Asteraceae; genus Centrapalus; species Centrapalus pauciflorus. The sequence goes on along the minus strand of JAANYP010008742.1, from coordinate 13,328 downwards.
AGAGAGAGAGAGAGAGAGAGAGAGAGAGAGTGAGTGTGTGAGGGAGAAGTTTTTTTAAGAACCTTAAATATGGTGAGAACTTGGTAACCTTTTAAAGCCCTTAGATCAAAAGAGTATTTTTGAAAGAAAAAAATATTATCTTTCTTTCTACAACTTTTTTATTGTATCCACCAAAAAGTTTAAAAATGTTATCTTAAACTATTCAACCATCAAAACATTATTACAAACCATGTTAGGGACAATATTTGTAGAGCTGAAATGAATATTACTTTAATAATAGTGTTCATCTCTAAGGGGGAGAATGTTGGGAATAAATAATAGAGATGAAACAATTATATTGTATATAATTGTAAATACTCAATAGATTAGGGGTTATATGTGTAAATACACAATACTTGTGTATTGTGTATAAATAGAAATGTATGCTACGCATGCTGCTATGAATCTCAGGTTACACAAACACACACACACATATGGATCTGATTTAGAGAGAATAGGAGAAGTGCTTTGCAAGAAAGCCAAGAACATCAATGTAATATTTTCTCTCTTAATCATTCAATAGATTGTGTTTGATTGTTAATTGTTCATATGATTGTTTTATGTTGTATGAATTGCATGAAAAGTGAATTCACAATTGGTATCAGAGACTAATGTGGCTGATTTTTGAGTGATTTTGAATGAATTAAAATCTGAAATTTGAAAATTTGAAAAACAATGTTACATTTTTTTTGGTTCGAAAATCAGAAAATTCAAAATGGTTTTTGATGTTGTGGATGAAAGTGTTTGATTTTTGGATCGAGTGTAGAGTTTTTAAAGACGAATCTGAGGATTTAAGTGTCAAATCATAACTCCAAACACATAAATTTTAATTTTGATTTTTCTGAATTATCGAAAAAGTTTGTGTTCTTGAAGTTTTTGATTAATTTTTGGTTTTTAATCGAAAATTGGATAAAGTTGTTTCACAAAAGTTGTTTCTGTGTGAAAAACGAATCTTCGTTGTTAATTTCAGATCAATTCATGAATTTTTGTTAAATTTTTTGAATCTGAACTTGTTTTTTGTTGAAAAATGATGAAACTCGGGCAAAACTAAGGTCATAGTGTAAATCGAGTTTTACAAAGAAGTCAATCGAGTTGATCAAAGAGTTATTCGAGAAAGTTTATGTTTTATTCGAGTTGATCAAAGACTTATTCGAGAAAGGATATGTTTCATTCGAGTTTTATAAACTTATCACCCGAGAAAACATAAGTATCAATCGAGTTTCATAAGGAATCATCCGAGTTTAGTCTTTAATCATTCGAGTTTGATCCTTTCATCATTCGAGTTTGATACTTCATCATTCGAGTTTCATCAAGCTTATTCGAGTTTCATTCTCTTTCAGTCGAGTTTGATTGTGTTTCATTCGAGTTTCACAATTAACCATCCGAGTTTAATACTTTATCATTCGAGTTTCATTACTCTTCACTCGAGTTGAGTCCTTATTCATTCGAGTTTCATCATACTTTTGACTATTTGACCTTAGCTGCTTAAATTGGTCATAACTTTTGACTGGAACATCGTTAGAAGGCCTACCATACGTCAAATCGAAGCTTGAAAAGAGATCTACATTTCTAGAATGGGCGTAGCCGGTTCGGTAAATTTTCGAGGCCCAATTCCACTCCAGAAAAAAGTTATGGGCATTTTTCTGCAGAAAATCTAAAATTTCAACGTCAAAAAGTCAAATCAGAGCTGATTTTTAACAAATTAATCATTCAAGATTCAGTTTTATTCAATCAAGATTCATTCAAATTTTCATAAGTCCATAAAAGATCTTGGAAGTTCATTTTTCTGCAATTCATAATGATGTTTGAACAATTTTCAAAGTCTGAGCTGATTGTCAAACTTACTGAATCTGAAAAGATTCGTAAGAACAATTACGACATTCTCGTTCAGTTAAATACTGATAAACATTTGGCGTTACGTGACGTACAAATACTGAATGAAGAAATTCAAAACTTAAAAGAAAAACAAAACTCTGAGAGTTGTGCTCATCAATTGAAAATATCAGAATTACTTAAAGAACTTGATGAGCTGAAACAAGAAAATTTTCAGAATGCAACTCAACTGAAATATCTTTTGCCTGAAAGATCTGATCTTTACAAGAAAGTTCAGGATCTTGAAGATACACTTTGTAAGACAAAACCAACTGATCAGAATTGTATTTTAAACAAAAATGAAGAAATTTTTGCTCTTCAACAAGAGTTGTCTTTAACTAAAGATTTGATTGAGAAGGAAAGACATGAGTTCTTACTTAAAGAACAAGATTTTAAATCAAAATCTGAATTGTTTAAAGATGAAAGACAAATGTTCTTAATCAAAGAACAATCTTTTAAATCTGATTACCAATCATTTGATCATGACAGAAATTCAAATTTAGTCATTATCAAAAGTTTGGAAGATCAGATACTTCATCTTACAAAACAATTACATGTGTTTACTTCGTCAACTGAGTCAAAGGTTAAGACCCCTTCTTCAGTGTGTTTAAAATCCAATGTTGATCACTCTGGTTTGTCTTCTGAAAGTGAAGTGAATCTAACTAACTCTGCTAAGTTTGATTCTTCTTCAGATCTTAAACTTAAGTATCTGTTAAAGATACACAGCGGCAAAGATAAAATTGTTGAACAACTTCCGGTCAAGATTTACACCGGTGAATCTTCGAAGTCAAATTTTCTTAAAGTTTCTGAAAATACTTGTCATTCTAATCAGAAAACATTTTCACAGAAAAATACCAAGTATTATCAGAAACAGGCAAGAACCGGACAGTTTTTCAAAAAGAAGAGTTCGCAAAAGTCTGATCATTCAAATTCAAGTTTCTTTAGAAATTCAGATATTCAATTTTCTCATACTCAAAGAAATTTGTTTTCTGCGTTTGAAAGAGAAGCTGATAGTTATAACATGCAATGGGTACCTAAACCCAAGTACAAGTGGGTACCAAAACCTGTTTTGAAATGGGTACCCAAGAGCGCTAACAAGTCTGGATCCAAATCTGTTTGGATACCAAAGACATCTTAAATTTTGCAGGTTATAGGTTTCTTATCATTTCAGATAAGGACCCGTTCTTCATTTCAATAGGCTCTTGATTACATCAGATCAAGACCCGTGTTTCAAATCAAAATGGTTTCTAGTTAATTCAGACTAGAACCCAGACTTCAATGAACCAGAGTCAAAGGCTTTCAGTTACATCAGACTGAAACCCGAGTCTGAGAGACAAATCTTACTGGAATTCTTGCCCTGAATTCAACTCTGATGCTGAATTGACAAATAGGGAGTTTTATTTTTATAATTTTTTGCTCTTTGTTTCATTTCTATGAGTTGACTAACTGTGTCTGCTTATTTCCAGGGGGAGTTTCAGATGCACTTTGACGATGACATTTTTCAAAAACGGTGTGTGATTTTTCACGAAAATATTTGATACACACATAAAAAGAGTTTTTGAGCTGAAAAGAAATTTTTTTTTGAATCTCTGAGTCTATCATTGAGATTAATTGATTGATCTAATCTCTTTGATTTTCATAATCTCATTTCTTCTGAGATTCTCTTTGTTACAATGCTTCCAATTTATACTGGATTCTCCCGTTATCTCCCATGTGCTAAATCTTTCAAGAAAATCTGATTCTTCTCATATCATATATCAGAATTTCCATTTCAATCTGATATCTCCCAAATTATATGAATATAATCTCCGATATCACATGATTACCGAAAATCTTTCTGCTGACTCCGATTATGCACCAATCTGAGTGATAGGCATAAATATCGCTTCTATGGTCTAACCAGAACCGGAAGACCTACCCAAGAAGCAAACCATCTATAGATTGTGCGGGTGAGGGTTCTTTAGGTTTATTAGTTGAGAAGTGTCAGTTATCATGGGATACTGACAGGGTCGAGTAGAGATAAAATGTAAATGAGAGGGATATTGATATTGAAAGGAGATGGTGGTGCATCTGATCATGCTTTTCTTATAAAGCTGAATGAATTTAAAAGAAAAAGTGAGTCGTATGGAGCTTAGTTGAATAATGTTGAATGCTGAGAGTTGAGAAAGGATTAAAAGAAAAGTAAATCCTACCTAAACTGTGTTGGCTGGGTAAACCACATAATCTATCAAGCCCTAGGCGACTTGATATTGAAAAAGACGTCATGGACCCAGTGACGCATGCACTTAATCCCACCAACTACTCAGTTATCTCTCAAAAGATTTCTGTTTCAATAATCACGGAGATATAACACATGTCTATCGATATATCATTTGGATATTATTGATATTGAAACAAGGAAGACAGTTGCTCCGGTCTCCAATTTCATTTGATGCACATTGTGTCTAGAGCTGATTACATACACTTTTAGGACACATCGAGTCTAACAGTCTGCGTGACTATAAACTGCTAGTCCAAAGTGACTAAGCCGGAACAAATACGAGTGATTCTTTCATGATAAAGGATTTCACGATGACTATTTGGAAATCCTACCAGTGTTAACATCACGCCAGCACTGAAAGTAGGTCACATAGATATTGTTTATTGTGCAAACAGGAATCCTATGTGGACCTGGACTCGTTATTTCACTAATGAATGTGTTTCATTTTCCACAAAGTTGAAAAGCTTTGTTTTGTTCTGTAAATCAAAAGTATCATTTTGAAGGGGAGTGAGATAAATTTGTTTTGTATAGGGGGAGAGGATATCAGTTTGAGGGGGAGAAAGTCAATTTGTAATATTTTGAAATTGTAATTGTTGTTGTATTTCTGCTACTGTAAACTTCAATGAATTAATGTCTCTGAAGATTTTGCATGATTTTCATAATTCTTATGATCATCATGAGGGGGAGAAAAACTAAAGTTCAGAGACAACAGTTGAGTAGATTGAAGTCAACTGAAGACAATTGCTACATCATATCAAATGAATTGATCAAGGGAGAGAATTAAAAAGCTATTCATGATTCAAGGGGGAGTGTACTTACAAGAAAATACAAGAAAAGAGAAGTTCAGAGAAGAAGATATGTGAAGATCAGAGAGAGTCAAATAAAGAAAAGAAGAAGATTCAGAGATCAGAGAATAAAAGAATATTCACGAAAAAGTCCCTGAAATGATCTTTTATCAGAAAATTGATTTCATCTCTAAGGGGGAGATTGTTAGGGACAATATTTGTAGAGCTGAAATGAATATTACTTTAATAATAGTGTTCATCTCTAAGGGGGAGAATGTTGGGAATAAATAATAGAGATGAAACAATTATATTGTATATAATTGTAAATACTCAATAGATTAGGGGTTATATGTGTAAATACACAATACTTGTGTATTGTGTATAAATAGAAATGTATGCTACGCATGCTGCTATGAATCTCAGATTACACAAATACACACACACATATGGATCTGATTTAGAGAGAATAGGAGAAGTGCTTTGCAAGAAAGCCAAGAACATCAATGTAATATTTTCTCTCTTAATCATTCAATAGATTGTGTTTGATTGTTAATTGTTCATATGAATTGTTCTATATGATTGAATTGCATGAAAAATGAATTCACAAACCATTCCAAATATAAATACTGCATCATTTTCCATGTTTTATAATGAATATTATTTGTAAGATATTAGATTTATAATGAATGTAATAGTCATTAGATGTTTTTTATTAAAAAAGTTTTTGTTTACGATTCACAAGATTAATGGTTTTTTTTTGTTTAAAATGTGTTTTTGATATAATTTATATCCGTTGCATACCAAGTGTTTGATTAATTGTCTAAATGAAATCTTTTTTTATTTCAGTTCGTCTACGACACTCTATGTAGATTATCATGTAATCTACGTAGATTATCATGTAATCTACGTAGATTATAATTATCATATAATCTACGTAGAATGTCGTGTAATATACGTAGAATATATAATATTTGACATTCTACACGACATTCTACGTAGATTACATGATAATCTACGTAGATTAACATTACTATTCATAATCTATGTAGAATGCTACATAGAATATTAGAATGATATGTAAGAACACAGTAGATTATCATGTAACCAACGTAAAATATATGATACTTGACATTCTACACGACATTCTACGTAGATTACATGATAATCTACATAGAATATGTTCGTCGATACTCTACATAGACTATGACAAATTCATTTTCCATGTTTTATAATGAAGATTATTTGTAAGATATTAGATTTATAATGAATGTAATAGTCATTAGATGTTTTTTAGTAAAAAAGTTTTTGTTTACGATTCACAAGATTAATGGTTTTTTTTGTTTAAAAATGTGTTTTTGATATATTTTATATCGGTTGCATACCAAATTTTTGATAAAATGTCTAAATGAAATCTTCCTTTTTTGTTTCAGTTCGTCTACGACACTCTATGTAGATTATTATATAATCTATGTAGATTATGATGTAATCTACGTAGAATATATGATACTTGACATTCTACACGACATTCTACGTAGATTATATGATAATCTACGTATATTAACATTACTATTCATAATCTATGTAGAATGTTACATAGAATGATATGTAAGAATACAGTAGATTATGATGTAATGTACGTAAAATATATGATACTTGACATTCTACATGACATTCTACGTAGATTACATGATAATCTACATAAAATATGTTCGTCGATACACTACATTGAATATGACAGATTAATTTTCCATGTTTTATAATGAAGATTATTTTAAGATATTAGATTTATAACGAATGTAATAGTATTAGATGTTTTTTGTTAAAAAAGTTTTTGTTTACGATTCACAAGATTAATGGTTTTTTGTTTAAAAATGTGTTTTTGGTATATTTTATATCAGTTGCATACCAAGTGTTTGATAAAATATCTAAATGAAATCTTCCTTTTTTTTAGTTCGTCTACGACACTCTATGTAGATTATCATGTAATCTACTTAGAATATATGTTACTTGACATTCTACACGACATTCTACGTAGATTATATGATGATAATCTACGTAGATTAACATTATTATTCATAATCTTTGTAGAATTTTACATAGAACGATATGTAAAAACACAGTAGATTATCATGTAATCTACGTAGAATATATGATACCATTTTACACGACATTTTACGTAGATTACATGATAATCTACGTAGATTACATATAATAGTAATGTTAATCTACATAAAAAATATACAATTATATAACTATCTATATAGACACATAATATTATTACATAGAATACGTTAATTTTTTAGCAATTTAATAATTTTCTGTGAATTACAGTTTCTATATCAATCAATCAGATTAACAGATAGCAATTTAATATCAAGAACAATAATAGAAATCACAACTAACCGAATGCTTGTATTTCCAAAAATGTCAATTACAAATGTGATGATCTTCTTACAAAGTCAGTAACCGTTTCTGAGAATCTATTTCTCCAAAAAGTGAAAATGTCAGAGATCTTCTAAATTGAAAGTCAAACTTTCTATATATACATATTTTTCACAACTATTAACTATATACAAAACAAACCCTTCACTTTGACTTCCATCAATTACAATGTATTCTAACAATCTCCCCCTTTGATGGAATGTGCAAAGTCTTTAAATTGCCAATCCAAGCTTCTGCTCAAACCTTCTTATGCTTTTTCGATCAGGGAGCCTCCATTCAATCTTTGAAATGAATTCTACCGTAAGTCTTCGGTCATTCACAGATAAGACTCCTCTCTTTGTCTTTCTCTTCTTATCAGATGCTAGCTTTCCCTTTAAACCACTCAACACTTTGTTTAGTGTACCATCTGAAAATTTGTTGAGTTCGACACTCCTCATGGCTCTTAACTTCTTGTTTCTGTCTTTGTACATAACAGCTGGATGTTTTACTATAACGACTTGAAGTTCTTTCAATTCTCCAGCAAATTTGATATCTCTATGTGGAGCTGTCATGTTTATCTTCCTCATTCCTCGTTCAACACCTATCTGCAGATCTTGCACTGACATCAATACCAGTTTGGTATGCATGAAGTGGAAAATTGTCTTCAAGGCAAATCTGCAGTGTTCATTTCTCTTATTTCTGCATAACTCATCGAACAAGTCTTCAATGTAAACCAAATGCATGTTAAACATGTCGGCTCCAGTGAACGTATAGGTATTTCCATCAGCTCTTGTAACAGTGAATGTTGGATAGAAAATCTTAACGAATCTGTCTTTTTCAATTTTAACAAGATCAACTATCCTGAATTCACTCTTCACTTTATCAACTTCTTGAGTATTGTTCCTCAGAAAACTAGCATAGTTAACTAGATTTGGCATGTTTGGCTCTAAGACCCTAAACAACTTAAGGAAAGAACATGGTGCTTGTTTTTTTGCAAAAAATTCGTTTTTCCAGAATGTCTTCGATATAGGGCATTTTGTTCCTTTTCCTGATAAACTCCGCTGATCTTTTCGCTGGAAGCTCAAATTTCTTTACTTTATTCTTTCGAATATCATCTTTATTCAACAAAGTAAGCATATCTTGAATTTCTCTTTGAACTACTTGTTGTGCTTCAAACCTGAGCCTATGTTGCTTTTGAGACTCATCTGCCAGCACATATTCATTAAAAAATCTTTCCATCACCTCAACCTCATTTAACTCAACTCTTTCTTGACTAACAACATTTTCTACAGGAAACTCTTCAGCTTCTTCCTTAATCTTGAATTACAACCTCAGGCTTTTCAACCATCGGTGTCGATATGGACTCTTTCAATATCTCCTGAACTAACCCTTCTTCTTCTTCAATCCTTTCTCCTCCGAAATCAACATCAGTCAATGTGATTACATCATCATCCTCAGAAACTTCAATATATTCCTCTCTCTCTCTTCTTCTACGCCTTGAATCCTTAACTCATGTTCCTTAACTTGAACATCATCTTCTGAATCATTGTACTCTTCAAAGTTGTAAATATCAGACTGAATGTTCAAAGGAACTGGAACATCTTCATAAAGAATCAATCCCAGCTCACTTTGTTCACCAGCCGATTCTTTTGTGCTCCCTGCTTCTTTCTCTTTTACTTCTGCTTCCTTCTCAGGGTATGTTATCATTAAAACCCCGGGTGTAGGCTCAGCAAGCTTTCTCCTCTTCTCCCCCTCATGAGGAGCATCATCGGAGTCCTCATCATACTCATCATGCTTTCTTTTAGATGAGGAAGCTTGTGCCTTACACGTTTCTTCAATGGCTGCTACCCGCTCAGAAAGATTTCCCAAAGCTGTAATGACCGTACTCTCCAGACTTATCATCCTTTCCCGCATCTCATCAAACTGTTCAAAAACAAATTCTTTCAGCTCTTCCTTCAACTCCTCCAGTGCTTGATTGGATTCAGTCTGCTTGATTGATTCTTCGGCCACTGATTTACCTTTCAGAAATTTATAAATGGTTGACATCTGTGCCATCACTTCAGACAACTGAGCAGATACATGTGTATTCACTCCGGCAACAGTTGCATTCAAAGCTTGATTCAACGAAGATTAAGTAACAAACGAGGATAAATTCACCACTGGGTCACTTAGACTTCCAGTTGTCACAACAGTCGAACTTGTAAAAAGAACGTCTGTGTGGCCAGTACTCAGAGATGGCAACATGGTCGCTCTATTTGGACTTCCACCCTCTTCAAGCGACAGAGCAACAAATGCTTCCGTAGCTGAGGATGTTCCGGTGGGAACACGAAGTTCAGCCACACTTACTTCAACTGATGAAGTCGACTCAAGTGTCCTAAGCTGTATAGGATCTATACTCTGTGAATGAATAGACGTCGTACACTTGGGCAGATGTGTACTGATTTCAATATCCATCAAGTCCAAATGACTTTTGGATAGGATATGTGGTTCATCCAGGTGCTCAAATGAAACAGTCTCCTGTTGAGAGGAGACTGAGTGGACGGTTGGGTGTGCACTTGTCAGTGGGATACTGACCTCTTCAATGCTAACTCCCATAGGCGAGCTAACAGCAGATGTGGTTAAACCCCGGCTTTCTAGGCTTAAGGCATCCCTCACACTCTCCTGTGCAATACCTACTATATCCATCACAACAATCCCTCCCTCAGTATGATCATCATCAGCACCATCATCATCATCATCATTTCCTTCATCTTCTCCTTCGGGAATATCCGACAATGTCCTCTCGGAATCAGATTTCTCAGTCTCTTCCTCACCACCCCTTACAACTTCAGCTCCCTCGCTCACTTGTAGGCTTCCCTGAACTTCAGCCCCGTGCTGAGGTTCCTCTCGTCCTATTACTCCTTGGGTAAGAGAACCCGGTTCTTGAGTCTCTATTGGAGCATGATCTATCCTATATAACTTCACATGTTCACTTTCAGGATCTGCATACTTCAACAACGATTCTGGAATCGGCATGATATTCGCATTAGGAGAATCTGACACTTCATGCAAACTCATCATGACATAGTCTGGGCATCGGTTAGAATTAGATCTCTTAGGAATATTTTCATTTGCCCATAAGATCCCTCAGATAAGAATTTGTATAAACCGCTGAAGTGGAACGAACTTCCTTGCTCTATTTGTTGTTTTGGCCAGTACTATCTTCTTTAGATCCTCCCAGATACACTGAGCATAATCATAATGCTTATTAAAAGCAATTCCATGAAAGATCCTTAGACAGTGAATGCTACATCTGTCTATGCCTGTATGCTTGGATGTCATACACCGATTGATGATCCCAAATAATGTGTACCATTCACCATTTAATCCATTTCGATGAAATTTAGAGCTTTTTGGTAGTGGGTTTGAGTAACCTAGGCATATCTAGGGGTGTTATTCGGGCGGGTTAAACGGGTTTCGGGTTATTCAGGTATGAGGGTATATGTTAGCTACCCGAACCCGAACCAAATAAGAGAACGGGTTAATCGGGTTTGGGTTAAATGGGTAACAGGTTATTCGGTTTGGGTTAAATGGGTTAATCGGTTTTAGTAGAAAAATAGAATTCTCTATAAAATGGTTTAAATGTGTTAAATGGTTTGGGTAAAATGGGTAGAAAGGGTTAAGCGAGTTAAAAAGTTTAAAATTTAGTATTTAAATATTTATATTCTACATATGGGGAACCGTGGAAGAGTCGAAAAGAGATGTGTTAATGGTTTGTAAAAAATAAAAACCAACATCTTTACTAAAGTAGACGCAAGATTCCAAGATGGGATGATATATTATTATTATTAATTTTTTAATTATTGATGTATGGGTTAATCGGGTTATTCGGGTAACCCGAATTTTTTACATCTCACCCAATACCCGAACCGAAAACCTTATTCGGTTACCATTTAACCCGATTAACAAACCCGAAAACCGAATAACCCGACCCATTTAACCCGAATAAGGTTCGGTTCGGGTGGGTTATTCGGGTTCGGTTATTTTGCACACCCCTAGGCATATCAAATCATGAACCAGCTCTTCATCAGACACAAAATCTTCAAAATTCGCTAACTCAGGAAAGTTAACTGTGTCTATTCGTCTTGGAAGAAACAAGTTGTGACGAAGTCTGGCAAGGGTAATTTTGGATTTAAATTGGTCTATGGTTACTTTAAAGTGGTGGTTTCCATCAGCAGGAACAAATTTGACTGTATGCCAAAATTGTTGTAGGTAGACCTGTGGGATAGAAGGTTTATACTGAAGAAGATATCCTAAAGGATGCCCTTCGAGAATATCTACGATTATAGGGTGACTGACTTTGATAACCTTGGTATCCAAACGATGGTTATTATCTTTGAAGGGTAGGCAATGTTTGGGTTTGACCAGTCGGTTATCAGGGATGATGGTTGAAGGTGAGGGTCGAGCAACTGAGGTTGAACGAACGGGTGTAGATACGAGTGTATGATTGGAGGATGAATGAGAATCAGATGAATTGGAATTCTAGGAATGATCTGGTGAAGCCATTTGAAACCTGTAAACAAGTAAGAATCATGTTAGACAAGACAGGTAAACAAATGAAAATCCTTCAATTGTAGAAAAATACAACATTTCATCAGAAATTATAAAAACTTGTGATTTTCTGTTTAAGGCATCGGGATTCCAGACAATAATAAACTATTATTGACAGGATTCCAGAGTCAATCATTCAGAGACCAATGTTAGAAAACAATTTTATTACAATTTCTTGAAAAAAATGTCACATATTTCTTAAAACATTAAAAAATTCAACACTTAGTAAAAATTTTATTGAAACTCGAATAAAACTGCAATAATCTCGAATGATATATGAAACAACTCGAAGGACTCTTGAACCAACTCGGCTTAGTCTATGTATCAACTCGAATAAGACTATAATGAACTCAAGTTACATATGTATGAAACTCGAATAGAACATAAGAGTTCTCGATTAAGTCTTAAATGTTCTCGAATGTTCAATGAGTCCAACTCGAATGAAATAAGAATTTCCTCGAATATAGCATGAGGCAACTCGAATGAACCATAAGTCTATCAAGACTTGTTCTGAAATATTCTAAGTGTTGAACCCAAACAACTCAAATCACACTTGTAGTTTCTCGAACAACACTTCTGTCAACTCGATTTACTCTTGGTCTTTCTCGAGTATCATAGCACTCAACTCGAATGATTCTTGGTCTTTCTCGAGTATCATAGCACTCAACTCGAATGATTCTTGGTCTTTCTCGAGTATAATAACACTCAACTCGAATGAGTCTTGGATTTTCTCGAATGAACCCTTTAATCGAGAAACTGTTCTGAAAATTATTTTTCAAGTGTTTTTACACTGATTTTCCAAAAATTGATTTCAGGGACCTTTTTATTGATTAAAAAACCTGTATCCCTTTCGAAAAACAATTTTAAACATTTTTGTTTTACTGATCTTCGATTAAAAACAACATTTAAGTTGTTAAAAATGCAAATTTCAGTAATATTTTGAACTCGAAACTTTTTGACATTGAAATACAAATTTCTGTTTGTGTGGTTTGATTTGAACCATGAAATGTTAAATTCATGTTCACTTTGACAATCTGAACCAGACCACACAATTTATTTCAGATTTATGAGCACATACGTATGAACACCATGAACACCCAAAATACGAAGACAACACAAACAGATACAAATATAACACGAACAGTCACATGTAGATGTTCATATTGAAATAAGAAATGTAAAAAATGAAAGAAACAAAAAATTTACTCACAATATAATCGAAATGCTTTCTTGAATCTTTCAAAAAGATGAGTGGGTTTTTCGGTTTCTTAAGAGTGAAGTAAGGTTTTAGGGAAGATGATGAATAGTGAAAATATCCAAAAAATGAATTTGAATTTGAAATTCAAATTTTTAGAAAGAAT
>JAANYP010008741.1:0-14716 GCA_020465985.1 Centrapalus pauciflorus | reverse complement strand
TCATATCTCTAGAAATTTTCTCTCTACCATTCTCTCTACGATATATCACAAAACGACCGTCAGATTTTCGAGAATTATACGTCAACGGAAAGGTATCGAGGAGTACAACAACAATCTACAAACGGATTTCTGATTTCATACGAATTGAGGTAAGAATCGAATCTTTTAAGTTTGTTGTTTCGGTTTTGAAGAACTAGAAATTTCGAATCTATCATTTTATGCAAATTGGAGCCTGTTTTACTCGAAACATTGCTGGAATGTGATAGTATATGAATAGTAGAATCGAATCTAGGTATCATACATGATATATGCATGATTTTTGACTTAGAAATGAAGGATTTAAGCTGAAATGATGAACAGACTCGAATATGTCAAGAACAGAGTCGAAATGCAAGAACAAACTCGATTTTTGTACTAGATTCGAGTGTGTTTTCGAGTGTGTATCACTAGACTCGAATGGGGTTTCGAAACTACCCTAGATTCGAAGGGTTAGTTCGAATCTATCACTTAGACTCGAGCATGGTTTCAAATTTAATACATGGGGTTCGAATCTATCCCCTAAACTCGAATGGAAGTAGAATTTATGCTTTGGGGTGTTCGAATCTACCCTAGATTCGAAGGGTGTGAGTTCGAATCTAAGCCTAGATTCGAAGCTTAGTTCGAATCTGATGCTTGATTTCGAATCTAACCCATTAAATTCGAGTTTAATGCCTAAAATTTAGAATGCTACTCCCTAAACTCGAGTATTATGAATGAAACTCATAAATAACACATAAAATGGCAAGAATTATTCAAAGGACAAGCTATGAACTTGAGATGGGTTCAACTCAATTGTAATATGGATTTGGACATAGACCGAAAGGGGGAATATATTGCAAAACTTACAAAACATGGTTTTATGGATTTAAATGGTTATTGACATGAGGAATTGTTGTAATTGATTTAACAGGTCCCTTGTGGTGTTGTTTAACCCACAGTGGGGTACTTGGAGGATCCGGTTGAAAGCCCGAAGAGAAATAATATCGGTTAAAAGATAAAATTACGCACCCACTGTGAGTACAGTAGATTTCGCATGTTTATATTTGTTTTATGGAAGCTTTGCCTGCTGAGACTTGTTGTTTCATTGATTGTTTGGAATTCTACTAACTTGCGTAGATTTAGATGCACATTCTTACTTGTTGCATGTCCTTTCGGTTGTTGTGCATCTAGTGATGGACCGGTGGGTCGCATCGATTACTCTGATGTTACTGTGCTATATGACCTGGAGCTGATCCCTCCTAGGCCCGGTAGGCAGTATGTCATCCCCGATCGTACGGTTGTCTCAGATGGTATGTTTAAATGCCGAGCTGTGAGCTCGAAGGGGCTGCGGCTCTGGTCCGTACTTTGTGTACGAAGAGGATATCCGATGTTGGTCATCTGTGTTATCCTTGGGCTTCATAAAAATTTATAAAATGCGCAATCTATGTATTCACTAAGCATTCGCTTACGTTTTAGTTGTTGTATTTTTACAGACAAAGGAAAATCTACTGCTGGACCTTCTAGTTAGGTCGTTTGGAAGATTTTGGAGATTCGGCACTATTTTATCGGTAATTTATGTTACGAGACAATGTTGTAATATTCTGGATGATTGTAATAAATGTATGGGTGTGTAGACTTAGACTTGGTACCTTATAGCACCGTAGGGTGTTTAACACTTGTAGCACTACTTTATTTATGTTTTTAAATGCTTCCGCACTTAATTTAGGTTATCAGATCATTATGTTATTGTATGATGGTGATTAATCCTGGGTGTATTGTAATTGGTGGTTGTTGTGGCAAGGGTGCCACACGAGATGGTATCAGAGCAGTTGTTTGAGATTCAAGTGTCCGTGAGGTCTTGATCTCAAACATTAGGTAATGATATGTAGTGGTTTAAGTAATGATATGAACTAAGATAGGTTACGATCTAGTAATTATAAGAGATTGACTATCATACGGGACAAATGAATGGTGTCTTTAAGTTTATGACATGTTGCTAAACAAATTATATGTTTATATTACAGAACATGTCTGGAGGAGGAATGACACCTGAGGAAGCCAGAGAGATGACGCTAGCCATGATGGCTGAGCAGAATAAAATGATACAAGATCAGTTTCGGGCTCGAGATGAGGCTGATGCTAAGAGAAGAGAGGATAAGAGAAAGAACAAGGAGAAGGAAGGGAGTAACAACGAGGAACGAGATGACAACATTGGGTCATCTAACAAGCCCAAGGGTTGTCGTTTCAAGGACTTCAAAGGAAATGGGGCCGTGGAGTTTAATGGATTAGGAGATGCTGTTGCCGCACTGGAATGGATAACAGCAACTGAGCGAACATTCCGAATCAGCGACTGTGCTGAGAAGGACATGGTTCGTTATGCAACTGCTATGTTCACGAATGATGCAATCATGTGGTGGAATGCCATGGTGAACGCTTTGACATTGGAGAAGATTTCTGTTATGACTTGGGCTGAGTTCAAGGACCTATTCACTCAGCAGTACTGTCCGGGTGATGAGCGCCGGAGGTTGGAAGCAAAGTTTATGGCGCTGGTACAGGGGACTAAGACGGTGTCCCAATATGCTGTGGAGTTCACGAGGTTAAGTCTGTTCGCACCCCATCAGGTGGACACCGAAGAAAGGAAAGTGACCAGGTTCGAGGCTGGTCTTGACATAGAGATTAGGAGGGTTATGAGCAACGTCCGCTACCCTACATTTGCTGGCTTACTTGAGGCTGCCAGAAATGTAGAGCAGATTCTGATCATGTCGGGCTACTCTGTTGGGTCTGCTGCTGCTTCCACCAATCCGACACAGCCATCACCGCCGAAGCGCCAAAGGGAGGGAGGATACTCGGGATCTTCCCGGTCTTCACAATACTCGTCACAGCAGTCTTTTCGCCGACCATCTGGTTCTTCTGATCGCGGTCGTGCTCGTGCATACTCTATCAACACCGAACCACAATACTGCAACAAATGTCACCTGGAGCATTTTGGCAAATGCCCTAACGGACGTGCTTGTTTTTGCTGTGGGGAGCTGGGACATTTTCAGAATGACTGCCCAAGGAAGAGTGATGCTTGCTATAAGTGTGGGGTGTGGGGTCACTATAGCAGAAATTGTAGAAAGAATGCTCCAACGGCTGCTGTCCCATCATCAACACGCTCGTCTGGAGGTTCGAGTGGTGGTTCAGTTAACCGCCGGGGTCAGTCACAGAGGGCACCTGCTCGTGCTTTTCAGATAACTGCAGAGGAAGCAAGGGAAAATCCGGAGGTCGTCACGGGTACGTTCATAGTTAATTCTATGCCTGCACGAGTTTTATTTGATTCGGGTGCCAATAGGTCGTTTGTTTCTACTGTGTTTGCACAAAGACTTGCTATGCCACTGTCTAAGTTGTCTGCTATACTTGATATTGAAACTGCTAGCAATACTTTAGTTAAGGTAGATCATGTATACCGAAATTGCACGTTAGTAATTGAAGATGTAGTCTTCAATTTAGATCTGATTCCGATAGAGTTCAGCGAGTTTGATGTGATAGTCGGAATGGACTGGTTGATCGAGAATGAAGCCCATATAGTGTGTAAGAGCCGAATGATAAAGATAACTACCCCGGAGGGGCGTGAGATATGTATATATGGGGATAGGAGAAGCGGGGATCTGTGTTTGCTGACTATTGCAAAAGCTCGAAAGCTTGTTGCAAAGGGATGTGATGCATACTTAGCATATGCGATTGAGGCTAAGGCAGAGAAGAGAACTTTGGCCGATGTGCCGGTTGTTTCACAATTCCCGGATGTGTTTCCGGAAGACTTGTCTGGCATGCCGCCTGAGAGACAAGTTGAGTTTCGAATTGATCTGATCCCCGGAGCTGCACCGGTAGCTCGTTCTCCTTATCGTCTTGCCCCAACCGAGATGAAGGAAATGATGACACAGCTGCAAGAATTGTTGGATAAGGGCTTCATTCGGCCGAGTTCATCGCCATGGGGAGCTCCGGTACTGTTTGTAAAGAAGAAGGATGGCACAATGAGGATGTGCATAGATTATCGGGAACTGAATAAGTTGACGATTAAAAACAAGTATCCTCTGCCGAGGATAGACGACTTGTTTGATCAGTTACATGGCGCTAGTGTATTTTCTAAGATTGATCTGAGATCGGGATATCATCAATTGAAGGTTCGAGAGGAAGATGTGCCAAAGACAGCATTCAGGACTCGGTATGGACATTACGAGTTTCTGGTAACGCCTTTTGGATTAACTAACGCCCCAGCTGTCTTTATGGACTTGATGAATAGGGTTTGTAGACCGATGTTGGATAAGTCGGTGATAGTGTTTATCGATGATATTCTAGTATACTCTAGGTCTGAGGCTGAGCATGCTGAGCATCTCAGGGAGCTGCTAGAGTTGTTGAGGAAAGAAAAGCTGTACGCCAAGTTCTCAAAATGTGAGTTTTGGCTGCAACAGATACAGTTTCTAGGGCATGTGATTTCAGGGGCTGGGATTTCTGTGGATCCAGCTAAAGTTGAAGCGATAAAGAATTGGGAGCCACCTCAAACAGCTACCGAAGTTAGAAGTTTTCTGGGGTTGGCAGGATATTATCGGAGGTTCATAAAGGATTTTTCTAAGATTGCAGTTCCTCTGACTGCATTAACAAAGAAAAATGCACCGTTTGTGTGGGAAACTGTGCAGCAGGATGCCTTTGAGGTTCTGAAGAAGGCGTTAAGTGAGGCGCCGATACTTGCTTTACCTGAAGGCAATGATGACTACGTGGTGTATACCGATGCTTCGAGGTTAGGGTTAGGCGCTGTATTGATGCAGCGTGGGAAGGTTATAGCGTATGCTTCAAGACAGTTGAAGCAGCATGAGAAGAATTATTCGACTCATGATCTGGAGTTGACCGCAGTAACATTTGCTTTGAAGTTATGGAGGCACTACCTGTACGGTACTAAGTGTCAACTTTACACGGACCATAAGAGCTTGAAGTATATCTTTAGCCAGAAGGAACTTAACATGAGACAACGTAGGTCTATGGAGCTTATTAAAGACTACGATTGTGAGATACTTTATCATCCCGGGAAGGCTAATGTAGTAGCCGATGCCTTGAGCCGGAAAGCTTATGCTAAGGATTTCTGTTATATGATGACGTCCACTATACTAAGTTCCACGATCATTAACGATGTCAAAGCTGCCCAACTAGAAGCTTTGAAAGAAGAAAATGTCGGTGTTGAGGATATTAGAGTACAGATTAAGAATATGGAAACTAGCGAGTCTGGATTAAAAGGTGTATACGGAAGGATTTGGGTGCCGAAGTATGGTGGTATGAGAAATGTTATCATTGAAGAAGCGCATCAATCTAAATTTTCTGTACATCCCGGGAGCACAAAGATGTACAACGACTTAAAGGCAGACTTTTGGTGGCCGGGATTGAAGAAGGATATCGGTCAGTATGTTGAACGATGTAGGACTTGCCGGTTGGTAAAGGCCGAACATCAACAACCGTACGGCAGTATGCAGCCGCTTCCCATTCCGGAATGGAAGTGGGAGCACATTACTATGGATTTTGTTACAAAACTGCCGAAGACTAGGCGCCAACATGATGCAGTTTGGGTGATAGTCGATAGATTAACTAAGTCCGCACATTTTATACCGATAAGAGAAAGTTACTCCTTAGAAAAGTTGGCTAAAATTTATATGGACGAGATTGTTTCTAGGCATGGAGTGCCTAAGTCTATTGTATCGGATCGGGATAGCCGATTTACTTCGAATTTTTGGTCGGCACTGCAAGAAGGGTTAGGGACAAGGATAGCAATGAGTACAGCCTATCGTCCGCAAACCGATGGCCAAAGTGAACGAACGATCCTTACTTTGGAAGATATGATGAGAGCTTGTGTGTTAGATCTCGGTGGCAACTGGGATGATCATTTGCCACTAATAGAGTTTTCGTACAATAATAGCTATCATGCGACGATCAAGAAAGCTCCGTTCGAGGCTTTGTATGGAAGGAAATGTAGGACTCCTACATGTTGGAGAGAAACGGGTGAAACACCAATCGCTGGGCCGGCCTTGCTTCAAGAAACAAACGAGAAGATACAGTTGATTAGGCAGAACATGAAAGCGGCCCAGGATCGTCAGAAAAGTTACTATGATCGGAGGCACAAGCCGATCAATTTTGAAGTGAATGACTGGGTCTACTTGAAAGTATCACCCATGAGGGGTGTTACTCGTTTTGTTAAAAGGGGAAAGTTGGCTCCGAGATTCGTCGGACCATTTAAGATAACCGAAAAAGTAGGAAATCAGTCATATCGTTTGGAATTGCCTGAAGAGATGTCGGGCATACATCCGGTGTTTCACGTTGGAAATCTTCGGAAGTCATTTACTTCTAGTAACGAGGATTGGGCCGACCATACTGAACTGCAAGTTGATGAAAGGCTCCGGTATGTTGAAGAGCCGGAGTGTGTGTTAGATACTAAGATGAAGAAATTGAGAAGCAAGGAGATAGAAATGGTGCTTGTACGTTGGAAGCATCATAAAGGAGCAAATCATACATGGGAAACTAAGTCAGAAATGTTAAGAAAGTATCCGAAACTGTTTGAGTCCGAGTAACTTCGAGGACGAAGTTGAGCGTGGTGGAGCCCATGCTGTAACATCCACGGATTTAATTTGATGTATTTTGGTTAATTAAGTGGAAAACTTATATATATTTAAGTTGAATTTGGGCGATTATTATGTATTTATATATTTAGCAAGTTTGTTGCTATTTTTAAGAAAATTGAACTCGGAATTAATTTTGTGGAGAATTATGAATTTAAAAGTTATTTATGATAAATCTAAGATTAAATCAGTATTTTATGGAACCGGTTAAGTCGAGTGATGAAATGTGCAAAATGACGAAAGTAGTATATAAAGGGCAATAGGCTTCATTTTCTAGTTTACACTCTCTCACTACTTCATCTCTCTAGAAATTTTCTCTCTACATCTCTCTAAGATATATCACAAACCGACCGTCAGATTTTCGAGAATTATACGTCAACGGAAAGGTATCGAGGAGTACAACAACAATCTACAAACGGATTTCTGATTTCATACGAATTGAGGTAAGAATCAAATCTTTTAAGTTTGTTGTTTCGGTTTTGAAGAACTAGAAATTTCGAATCTATCATTTTATGCAAATTTAAGCTTGTTTTGCTCGAAACATTGCTGGAATGTGATAATATATGCATAGTAGAATCGAATCTAGGTATCATACATGATATATGCATGATTTTTGACTTAGAAATGAAGGATTTAAGCTGAAATGATGAACAGACTCGAATATGTCAAGAACAGAGTCGAAATGCAAGAACAAACTCGATTTTTGTACTAGATTCGAGTGTGTTTTCGAGTGTGTATCACTAGACTCGAATGGGGTTTCGAAACTACCCTAGATTCGAAGGGTTAGTTCGAATCTATCACTTAGACTCGAGCATGGTTTCAAATTTAATACATGGGGTTCGAATCTATCCCCTAAACTCGAATGGAAGTAGAATTTATGCTTTGGGGTGTTCGAATCTACCCTAGATTCGAAGGGTGTGAGTTCGAATCTAAGCCTAGATTCGAAGCTTAGTTCGAATCTGACTATATGGTTCGAATCTGATGCTTGATTTCGAATCTAACCCATTAAATTCGAGTTTAATGCCTAAAATTTAGAATGCTACTCCCTAAACTCGAGTATTATGAATGAAACTCATAAATAACACATAAAATGGCAAGAATTATTCAAAGGACAAGCTATGAACTTGAGATGGGTTCAACTCAATTGTAATATGGATTTGGACATAGACCGAAAGGGGGAATATATTGCAAAACTTACAAAACATGGTTTTATGGATTTAAATGGTTATTGACATGAGGAATTGTTGTAATTGATTTAACAGGTCCCTTGTGGTGTTGTTTAACCCACAGTGGGGTACTTGGTGGAATCCGGTTGAAAGCCCGAAGAGAAATAATATCGGTTAAAAGATAATTACGCACCCACTGTGAGTACAGTAGATTTCGCATGTTATATTTGTTTTATGTAAGCTTTGCCTGCTGAGACCTGTTGTTTCATTGATTGTTTGGAATTCTACTAACTTGCGTAGATTTAGATGCACATTCTTACTTGTTGCATGTCCTTTCGGTTGTTGTGCATCTAGTGATGGACCGGTGGGTCGCATCGATTACTCTGATGTTACTGTGCTATATGACCTGGAGCTGATCCCTCCTAGGCCCGGTAGGCAGTATGTCATCCCCGATCGTACGTTTGTCTCAGATGATATGTTTAAATGCCGAGCTGTGAGCTCGAAGGGGCTGCGGCTCTGGTCCGTACTTGGTGTACGAAGAGAGTATACGACGTTTGTCGTCGGGATTACTCTTGGGCTTCATAAAGACTTATAAAATGCGTAATCTATGTATTCACTAAGCATTCGCTTACGTTTTAGTTGTTGTATTTTTACAGGCAAAAGAAAATCTACTGCTGGACCTTCTAGTTAGGTCGTTTGGAAGATTTTGGAGATTCGACACTATTTTATCGGTAATTTATGTTACGAGACAATGTTGTAATATTCTGGATGATTGTAATAAATGTATGGGTGTGTAGACTTAGACTTGGTACCTTATAGCACCGTAGGGTGTTTAACACTTGTTGCACTATTTCATTTATGTTTTAATGCTTCCGCACTTAATTTAGGTTATCAGATCATTATGTTATTGCATGTTGATGATTAATCCTGGGTGTATTGTAATTGGTGGTTGTTGTGGCAAGGGTGCCACACGAGATGGTATCAGAGCAGTTGTTTGAGATTCAAGAGTCCGTGAGATCTTGATCTCAAACATTAGGTAATGATATGTAGTGGTTTAAGTAATGATCTGAACTAAGATAGGTTACGATCTAGTAATTATAAGAGATTGACTATCATACGGGACAAATGAATGGTGTCTTTAAGTTTATGACATGTTGCTAAACAAATTATATGTTTATATTTTCAGAACATGTCTGGAGGAATGACACCGGAAGAAACCAGAGAGATGATGCTAGCCATGATGGCTGAGCAGAACAAGATGATACAAGATCAGTTTCGGGCTCGAGATGAGGCCGAAGCTAAGAGAAGGGAGGATAAGAGAAAGAACAAGGAGAGGGAAGGGGGTAACAACGAGGAACGAGATGACAACATTGGGTCGTCTAACAAGCCCAAAGGTTGTCGTTTCAAGGACTTCAAAGGAAATGGGGCCGTGGAGTTTAATGAATTAGGAGATGCTGTTGCCGCACTGGAATGGATAACAGCAACTGAGCGAACATTCCGAATCAGCGACTGTGCTGAGAAGGACATGGTTCGTTATGCAACTGCTATGTTCACGAATGATGCAATCATGTGGTGGAATGCCATGGTGAACGCTTTGACATTGGAGAAGATTTCTGTTATGACTTGGGCTGAGTTCAAGGACCTATTCACTCAGCAGTACTGTCCGGTTGATGAGCGCCGGAGGTTGGAAGCAAAGTTTATGGCGCTGGTACAGGGGACTAAGACGGTGTCCCAATATGCTGTGGAGTTCACGAGGTTAAGTCTGTTCGCACCTCATCAGGTGGACACCGAAGAAAGGAAAGTGACCAGGTTCGAGGCTGGTCTTGACATTGAGATTAGGAGGGTCATGAGCAATGTTCGTTACCCTACATTTGCTGGCTTACTTGAGGCTGCCAGAAATGTAGAGCAGATTTTGATTATGTCGGGCTACTCTGTTGGGTCTGCTGCTGCTTCCACCAATCCAACACAGCCGTCACCGCCGAAGCGCCAAAGGGAGGGAGGATATTCTGGTTCTTCCCGGTCTTCACAATACTCGTCACAGCAGTCTTTTCGCCGACCATCTGGTTCTTCTGATCGTGGTCGTGCTCGTGCATACTCTATCAACACCGAGCCACAATATTGCAACAAATGTCACTTGGAACATTTTGGCAAGTGCCCTAACGGACGTGCTTGCTTTTGCTGTGGAGAACTGGGACATTTTCAGAATGATTGCCCAAGGAAGGGTGATGCTTGCTATAAGTGTGGGGTGTGGGGTCACTATAGCAGGAACTGTAGAAAGAATGCTCCAACAGCTGCTGCACCATCATCAACACGATCGTCTGGAGGTTCGAGTGGTGGTTCAGTTAACCGCCGGGGTCAGTCACAGAGGGCACCTGCTCGTGCTTTTCAGATAACTGCAGAGGAGGCAAGGGAAAATCCGGAGGTCGTCACGGGTACGTTCATAGTTAATTCTATGCCTGCACGAGTTTTATTTGATTCGGGTGCCAATAGGTCGTTTGTTTCTACTGTGTTTGCACAAAGACTTGCTATGCCACTGTCTAAGTTGTCTGCTATACTTGATATTGAAACTGCTAGCAATACTTTAGTTAAGGTAGATCATGTATACCGAAATTGCACGTTAGTAATTGAAGATGTAGTCTTCAATTTAGATCTGATTCCGATAGAGTTCAGCGAGTTTGATGTGATAGTCGGAATGGACTGGTTGATCGAGAATGAAGCCCATATAGTGTGTAAGAGCCGAATGATAAAGATAACTACCCCGGAGGGGCGTGAGATATGTATATATGGGGATAGGAGAAGCGGGGATCTGTGTTTGCTGACTATTGCAAAAGCTCGAAAGCTTGTTGCAAGGGATGTGATGCATACTTAGCATATGCGATTGATGCTAAGGCAGAGAAGAGAACTTTGGCCGATGTGCCGGTTGTTTCACAATTCCCGGATGTGTTTCCGGAAGACTTGTCTGGCGTGCCGCCTGAGAGACAAGTTGAGTTTCGAATTGATCTGATCCCCGGAGCTGCACCGGTAGCTCGTTCTCCTTATCGTCTTGCCCCAACCGAGATGAAGGAAATGATGACACAGCTGCAAGAATTGTTGGATAAGGGCTTCATTCGGCCGAGTTCATCGCCATGGGGAGCTCCGATACTGTTTGTAAAGAAGAAGGATGGCACGATGAGGATGTGCATAGATTATCGGGAACTGAATAAGTTGACGATTAAAAACAAGTATCCTCTGCCGAGGATAGACGACTTGTTTGATCAGTTACATGGCGCTAGTGTATTTTCTAAGATTGATCTGAGATCGGGATATCATCAATTGAAGGTTCGAGAGGAAGATGTGCCAAAGACAGCATTCAGGACTCGGTATGGACATTACGAGTTTCTGGTAACGCCTTTTGGATTAACTAACGCCCCAGCTGTCTTTATGGACTTGATGAATAGGGTTTGTAGACCGATGTTGGATAAGTCGGTGATAGTGTTTATCGATGATATTCTAGTATACTCTAGGTCTGAGGCTGAGCATGCTGAGCATCTCAGGGAGCTGCTAGAGTTGTTGAGGAAAGAAAAGCTGTACGCCAAGTTCTCAAAATGTGAGTTTTGGCTGCAACAGATACAGTTTCTAGGGCATGTGATTTCAGGGGCTGGGATTTCTGTGGATCCAGCTAAAGTTGAAGCGATAAAGAATTGGGAGCCACCTCAAACAGCTACCGAAGTTAGAAGTTTTCTGGGGTTGGCAGGATATTATCGGAGGTTCATAAAGGATTTTTCTAAGATTGCAGTTCCTCTGACTGCATTAACAAAGAAAAATGCACCGTTTGTGTGGGAAACTGTGCAGCAGGATGCCTTTGAGGTTCTGAAGAAGGCGTTAAGTGAGGCGCCGATACTTGCTTTACCTGAAGGCAATGATGACTACGTGGTGTATACCGATGCTTCGAGGTTAGGGTTAGGCGCTGTATTGATGCAGCGTGGGAAGGTTATAGCGTATGCTTCAAGACAGTTGAAGCAGCATGAGAAGAATTATTCGACTCATGATCTGGAGTTGACCGCAGTAACATTTGCTTTGAAATTATGGAGGCACTACCTGTACGGTACTAAGTGTCAACTTTACACGGACCATAAGAGCTTGAAGTATATTTTTAGCCAGAAGGAACTTAATATGAGACAACGTAGGTCTATGGAGCTTATTAAAGACTACGATTGTGAGATACTTTATCATCCCGGGAAGGCTAATGTAGTAGCCGATGCCTTGAGCCGGAAAGCTTATGCTAAGGATTTCTGTTATATGATGACGTCCACTATACTAAGTTCCACGATCATTAACGATGTCAAAGCTGCCCAACTAGAAGCTTTGAAAGAAGAAAATGTCGGTGTTGAGAATATTAGAGTACAGATTAAGAATATGGAAACTAGCGAGTCTGGATTAAAAGGTGTATACGGAAGGATTTGGGTGCCGAAGTATGGTGGTATGAGAAATGTTATCATTGAAGAAGCGCATCAATCTAAATTTTCTGTACATCCCGGGAGCACAAAGATGTACAACGACTTAAAGGCAGACTTTTGGTGGCCGGGATTGAAGAAGGATATCGGCCAGTATGTTGAACGATGTAGGACTTGCCGGTTGGTAAAGGCCGAACATCAACAACCGTACGGCAGTATGCAGCCGCTTCCCATTCCGGAATGGAAGTGGGAGCACATTACTATGGATTTTGTTACGAAACTGCCGAAGACTAGGCGCCAACATGAAGCAGTTTGGGTGATAGTCGATAGATTAACTAAGTCCGCACATTTTATACCGATAAGAGAAAGTTACTCCTTAGAAAAGTTGGCTAAAATTTATATGGACGAGATTGTTTCTAGGCATGGAGTGCCTAAGTCCATAGTATCGGACCGGGACAGCCGGTTTACTTCAAATTTTTGGTCGGCTTTGCAAGAAGGGTTAGGGACAAGGATAGCAATGAGTACAGCTTACCGCCCGCAAACTGATGGTCAGAGTGAGCGGACCATCTTAACGCTTGAAGATATGATGAGATCGTGTGTGCTAGATCTCGGTGGCAATTGGGACGATCATCTGCCACTCATAGAGTTTTCGTATAACAATAGTTACCACGCTACAATCAAGAAAGCTCCGTTCGAGGCTCTATATGGAAGGAGATGTAGGACTCCTACATGTTGGAGAGAAACGGGTGAAACACCAATTGCTGGGCCGGCCTTGCTTCAAGAAACAAATGAGAAGATACAGTTGATCAGGCAGAACATGAAGGCGGCCCAGGATCGTCAGAAAAGTTACTACGACAGGAGACATAAACCAATCAGCTTTGAAGTGAACGATTGGGTTTATCTGAAAGTATCACCGATGAGGGGTGTTACTCGTTTTGTGAAGAGGGGAAAGTTGGCTCCAAGATTCGTCGGACCATTTAGGATCGTTGAAAAAGTTGGAAATCAGTCTTATCTGTTAGAATTGCCTGAAGGGATGTCGGGCATACACCCGGTGTTTCATGTTGGGAATCTTAGGAAGTCTTTCACTGCAGAAAATGAAGATTGGACTGAACACACTGAGCTGCAAATTGATGAAAGGCTCCGATATGTTGAAGAGCCTGAATGTGTGTTAGATACGAAAGTAAAGAAGCTAAGGAGCAAGGAGATCGAAATGGTGCTGGTACGTTGGAAGCATCACAAAGGATCCAATCATACTTGGGAGACAAAGGCGGAGATGTTGAAGAAGTATCCGAAACTGTTCGGATCCGAGTAACTTCGAGGACGAAGTTGAGCGTGGTGGAGCCCATGCTGTAACATCCACGGATTTAATTTGATGTATTTTGGTTAATTAAGTGGAAAACTTATATATATTTAAGTTGAATTTGGGCGATTATTATGTATTTATATATTTAGCAAGTTTGTTGCTATTTTTAAGAAAATTGAACTCGGAATTAATTTTGTGGAGAATTATGAATTTAAAAGTTATTTATGATAAATCTAAGATTAAATCAGTATTTTATGGAACCGGTTAAGTCGAGTGATGAAATGTGCAAAATGACGAAAGTAGTATATAAAGGGCAATAGGCTTCATTTTCTAGTTTACACTCTCTCACTACTTCATCTCTCTAGAAATTTTCTCTCTACATCTCTCTAAGATATATCACAAACCGACCGTCAGATTTTCGAGAATTATACGTCAACGGAAAGGTATCGAGGAGTACAACAACAATCTACAAACGGATTTCTGATTTCATACGAATTGAGGTAAGAATCGAATCTTTTAAGTTTATAGTTTCGGTTTTGAAGTAAACTAGAATTCGAATCTGTTGTTTTGTGCGAATTTGAGCCTGTTTTGCTTGAAATGTTAATGGAATATGATAATATATGCATAGTAGAATCGAATCTAGGTATTATACATGATATATTAGTAATTTTTGCCTTAGAAATGAAGGATTTAAGTTGAAATGATGAACAGACTCGAATATGTCAAGAACAGAGTCGAAATGCAAGAACAAACTCGATTTTTGTACTAGATTCGGGTGTGTTTTCGAGTGTGTATCACTAGACTCGAATGGGGTTTCGAATCTACCCTAGATTCGAAGGGTTAGTTCGAATCTATCACTTAGACTCGAGCATGGTTTCAAATTTAATACATGGGGTTCGAATCTATCCCCTAAACTCGAATGGAAGTAGAATTTATGCTTTGGGGTGTTCGAATCTACCCTAGATTCGAAGGGTGTGAGTTCGAATCTAAGCCTAGATTCGAAGCTTAGTTCGAATCTGACTATATGGTTCGAATCTGATGCTTGATTTCGAATCTAACCCATTAAATTCGAGTTTAATGCCTAAAATTTAGAATGCTACTCCCTAAACTCGAGTATTATGAATGAAACTCATAAATAACACATAAAATGGCAAGAATTAT
>JAANYP010008740.1:0-162857 GCA_020465985.1 Centrapalus pauciflorus | reverse complement strand
GTGCATCAGGTTTGCCTTCATCATTTTGGGCTGAAGCTGTCAACACTGCCTGCTTCACTCAAAACAGATCCTTAGTGGTGAAAAGGTTCAACAAGACCCCCTATGAGCTGCTCAAAGGGAGAAAGCCAAATGTCAGCTATTTCCATGTGTTTGGGTGTCCCTGTTTCATTCTGAATCAAAGGGACCAGCTGTCAAAATTTGAACCTAAAGCTGATGAAGGAGTGTTTGTTGGTTACTCTTCTATCTCCAAAGCCTACAGAGTATACAACAACAAAAGAAAGGTGATAGATGAATCTATCAATGTCACCTTTGAAGAGTCCAAGAATGCCTCCACCAAAGCTGTTCCTGAATCAGTTTCAGGAGACCTCAACTTTGATGATCTGATGCATTCAATCAATGAAGAGGACTCAAAAGCTTCCACTACACCCAGTGTGGAACCTGCTAATCATAATGGACATGATGATGATTATGTCAATACACCCTGTGTGAATAAATGTACTGACTTAATTACAACTGCATGTCCAGATCCTATCAATGCTGATTTCCCCAGTTCCTCTGCTGATATGTTCAACAGTGGTCAGACATGTTCAACAAGTGAACAGGCTCAAGACAACAGTGTGTCTGAAAATCTTGAGAGCTGTTCAACAGGACCTGCTGAAGATGTTAACAACTCTGGTAAGTCATCATTGAAAAATGATCCTAAGTGGATCAGGTGTCACCCCAATGATCAAATAATGGGTGACATCAATAAAGGGATACAAACTCGGTGGGACAGCTTAGGGAACTTTTGTATGTTCTCTAGTTTTGTTTCACTGATGGAGCCAAAGAAGGTGGATGAAGCACTAAAAGATGCCAATTGGATCACTGCCATGCAAGAAGAACTCAATCAGTTTGAGAGAAACAAAGTATGGAAGCTGGTCCCTGCCCCTAAAGGAAAAACAATAATTGGCACAAAATGGGTTTTCAGGAACAAAATGGATGAGCAAAGTCATGTCATTAGAAATAAGGCAAGACTGGTTGCTCAGGGCTACAGACAGGAGGAAGGCATTGACTATGATGAGACATTTGCTCCTGTGGCCAGGCTAGAAGCAATTCGTTTGTATCTAGCCTACGCTGCTCATAAGAGCATAAAGGTATTTCAAATGGATGTGAAGAGTGCATTTTTGAATGGGAAGCTGCAAGAAGAAGTATATGTCAAGCAGCCTCCAGGTTTTCAAAATGAACAACACCCAGGTTTTGTCTATAAGTTAGACAAAGCTCTCTATGGTCTCAAACAAGCCCCTAGAGCCTGGTATGACACTCTTACTGAATTCCTTATGAGCAATGGGTACTCCAGAGGTAAAGTGGATACCACATTGTTCATAAAGAAGGTGAAGTCTGATATTATGCTTGTTAAAATTTATGTGGATGACATAATATTTGGTTCTACTAATGAGCAACTATGCAAGAATTTTTCATTACTCATGAAATCCAAGTATGAAATGAGTATGATGGGAGAACTAACTTTCTTTTTAGGATTACAGGTTAAACAAACCTCAACTGGAATTTTTATAAATCAAAGAAAGTACACTTTAGATCTTTTGAAAAAGTTTAAATTTGATCAAAGTTCTCCTATTAAAACCCCAATGGCAACCAATGTAAAATTGGATGCTGATGCCAGTGGCAAAGCTGTTTCAGTAACAGCTTACAGAGGCATGATTGGGAGCTTGCTATATTTGACTACTAGTAGACCTGATATTATGTTTGCCACCTGTTTATGTGCTAGGTTCCAAGCTAATCCAAAGGAATCACATCTTGCAGCTGTTAAAAGAATCTTCAGATACCTGAAGGGTACTCCAGGTTTGGGTCTTTGGTATCCCAAAGACTCAAGCCTTGAACTAACAGGTTATTCAGATTCTGATTTTGCAGGCTGCAGGTTAGACAGGAAAAGCACAACAGGTGGATGTCAACTCCTTGGTGGAAAGTTGATCAGTTGGAGTAGCAAGAAGCAGAACTCAGTGTCCACTTCTACTGCTGAAGCTGAATATATTGCTGCTGGAAGCTGCTGTGGGCAGATTCTGTGGATGCAGCATCAGCTTGAAGACTATGAGCTTGTGTATAGGAAAACTCCTATTCTGTGTGATAACACAAGTGCCATAGCCATCTCCAACAATCCAGTATTTCACTCAAGAACAAAGCATATTGAAGTCAGACATCCCTTCATCAGGGATCACATCCAAAAAGGTAATGTGGAGGTAAGTTTTATTTCCACAAATGAACAGCTTGCAGACATTTTCACCAAACCTCTGGATGACACAAGGTTTAATTACCTTGTCAGCAAGCTGGGCATGTTAAACAAGAGTGACTAAGTGTCTCTCAACGGTCTAATAATTCGTATGTCTCACACTGCTCAAGTTTCTCTGAACAGCTTAGACAGAACAGGTTATACATGTTCTGTACTTAGGCATTTGTCTGAAAAACTTGAACAGCTTGAACATACAACAGGCTGAACAAAAACAGTTTAACCTGTTTATTCGTCCAGCCTGCTCTGATGGTTCAGTCTTCAACCTGTTCACTTCTTCACACTGTAACCTGTTTATCTATTGAACTCAACCTGTTCTCACAAAGGAGAGCAGGCTGAAGGAACAGTTTGAAGGAAGAACGGCTTGAAGACTGAGAACCTTGTTGACCCTGATCATCACAGGTTTGACCATCAGCGTAGACCAACAGTTTAATTACCTTTCTTCATAATTAAGTTTCTTAAATTATGTTTTATTTAACTTAATTACTGCGGATAATGTATGTTACGTGTGTTAGTGATCAAAAAGGTCAAGTGGTCTGACAATGTTTCTGACATGGATAACCGTTCCGTTTTCCGTTAACAAACATTTCAAATCAAACCGCCCAAATCTTTTCTCTCTCATACACACGACCATTCAAAATCCTATAAATACCACCATACTGTTTCATCTTCGTCTTCCTCATCATTCCCAGAAATTCTCAAGAACCCTAAAATCGACTAAGTGTCTTTTGCTTCCTCAAACCTTCAAATTTCTTAAATGGCTCACAGACCCAATCCCTTTCTGCCAGTTTTCGTTGGTGAGGATGTTGTTAAACATCCTTCTGTCACCACGATGCTGACCCTGAAACCCACCAACTACATAGCAAACCTCACAATCCCCAAAAACTATGTGGGAAAGGGTTACGATCAAATGGTGGAATTTCTGCAAGTTCATCCGTTGAACTATGCCCTGACTGCATCTCCTGGTGTCCTGTACCAGGAGATGGTATACGAGTTCTGGTACACCTGCTCTTACAATCCAAACACTAAGGTTATCAGAGGTACTATTCTCAATGGGACTCAAACCATTGAGATTACAGTCGATCTTTTGAGGGAAGGTCTTCATCTTCCAGTGGCTGAGAACTATGATCTCCCTCAGCCTGAAAATGAGCAAATGGGCAATCTGCTACGCTTCTGTGGTGTGGCAGAACCCAAGGTTGGAGCTACTTTGTACAGGAAGGAGTTATCACCTACTTACAACTTCTTATTTGCCTCTGTGGCAATGTCGTTCAGCAGCAAGGTTGGTTCCTTTGACCAACTTAGTAGAGATGAAGTGCCGATAGTCCTTCAGCTGGTGGATGGGACTACACTTGACATGGCCAAATGGATCTTCTTGAACATGAGAAACCTGGTACAACAAGAAACAAGACCAGCAGCTGTCAGATATCCCAGGTTCCTGAGTCTCATCTTCTGCCATGTCTGTGGTGAGCATCTATATCACTCTCAACCCCTACTTAAAACTGCTGCATTCCCTGTGATAGGGAATAGGGTGTTTCATACTCCTGTACTGGAAAATGAGCCTCCTCTCTCAACACCAATGAGGAGGCTGTTGGGTTTAGTGGAAGGACCCCCTGCTGTGAGGGTGGATCCAGTCACTGCTGCTCCCGGTGGAAAATCCAAAGCCAGGTCTAAGTTGGTAAAAAGGACCTTGGCAGCTGAAGCTGGGCCTGCTAAAAAGAAGGCCAAAACAGCTCAAGCTGAGTCTGCTCCCTTAGCCTCTGTGGCTGAGGAAGAGCAGATTCCTCACCCTGGCTCATTTGTTGAGCCTGAAGCCTTTGTGGCTGGTGCCTCTGTGGCACAAGAGACTATGGAACAGTCCAGCCCCACTGTTCCTGACCCAGTCTCCCATCCAGTCCAAACAGATCCCCTCTCCTCTCCACAATCACCCACTTCATCCATTCGTTATCAAAGAAAATCCTTAGCCAAAAAGAAACTAGCCCAGAAAACAGTCTCCTCTGTTCCCTCTCAACAGGGTTCAGTTGTAAAAGAAGCAACCCAAGCTGCCTCTCCTATTTTGGGAGAAGGTTCAGCTCATTTGGAGTCTGCTTCACTCCAGCCTGAGTCATCCTTGAGTCAGCCTAGACCCTCTGGTTCCTCCCAACAGGAACCAGTTGTACAAATGGAGATACCCACATCAACTATCCCAGCCTCCCAACAGGCTGAGGATATTGAAAGACAGGAGCCCTCTCCACTCCACACTGAGTCCACACTGTCCCCCACTCATATCTCCGTACACCCTGAGTCTGCACGAGGTGCCCACGCTGCTGATATAGACCAATCAGCAGCTCAGCCTCAATCTTCTGTTCCCCATGATTCAGCTGTTCAACACCAAACAGCTGCTGAGGGACCAACAACACAAGCTGATGAACCTCAGGGATCATACCATCCCTCTGGTGAGGCTGATCCCTCAATGCAAATTCCATCAGCAGGTTTCACCACTGCTGATGTTGAAATGCATATCCCATCTCCCCATGATGAGGTGCCTTTAGACCAAGGCACTGCAGAGGGAACCACCACTGGTCTTCATGAGGGTGATGCAACACAAGCAGCATCTGAGAGGCCCCAAACATCATCTCCTTCTCCTAATGATGCAGCTACAGCCGCTGCTGAAGGACCCCTTGATCCCTCTAACCTGGGCCACCTTACTTTTGCCCAGGCTATGGAACTAGTGTCCAAAGTTTCTCTTCCTTCTCCCTCTCATCCTCAAACACCAGCCTCATCATCATCTTCTCCATCTACTCACTCCAAACAGTCCACCCATACACCACCATCTCCCAAAGACCTGCCTTTGAAGGATCAGCTTTCATTGCTGACCAACAAAGTTGGTTCTTTGGAACATACCATGCACTCCCTACCATCCATAATCTCAGACTCTGTGTCTGAGCAGATCAAAGGATTCTTTGATACGTTTAAAGAATCCTTCCCAGTTACTCCACAAGCTGACCACGCTCCACAGCTGCTTGCACTCACTGCACAGCTGCAAAATGTAACCAACTCTCTTTCCTCTATCCTCTCCTCACAACAGGACTCTGTGTCCTCTATGACAGCTATTTCTCAACAGCTGTCCTCTCTCCTCACTTCCTGTAATACTACCATTCCTTCCACATTGGCCAGCCTGAACACTCTTATAGGCTCTCTATCAAATTCTGTGTCATCAAACCTTGCTGATGTGCAAGATTCTCTTGAACTTCATCTTGCACAGCTCCAAAGTTTGTTGTTCACAGCTTCTGATAGAGACAACATTGTTAAGCTGACCACTTTTGCTGATTCCCATTCTTCTTCTCTTCAAAACTGTCTTTCCCAGCTTGGTGAGGTGAAGGACAACTTGGCTTACTTAGTGAACAGCCTTGTTGGTCCTAAACCTCCCAAACCTGCTGGCAAGCCTGCTGACTTTGTGTCTTCAGGCAGACCAGGGGTTGAAGTCGCTGCATCATCTCCTTCAAAGGGGGAGAAATCATCTGCCTCGAAGACTAAGTCTAAGGGGGAGAAGATTCCTTCTCCTAAGGAGATACCAGTGTCTGCAACCCAAACTGATCAACCAGCAGAAACAGGTGCAGCTGAAGGTGCTTCCCAAGCTGCTATGCCTACTCAGGCTGGCTCTCCAAACCCTGCTCAGTCTAAGGGGGAGGAAGTCATTCCTGAGGACAGGCCTAGCAGCAAAAGGAGGCACCTTATTCTTTCAGAGGAAAAAGAAGAAGAAGAAGAAGAAGAAAGTATTCCTGAAGCTGCTGTCCCTAAAGCAGCAGCTAAAGGAAAAGAAAAGGCAGCGGTGGATCCTATTGAGCAGAAACAGGCAGAAACTCAGTTTCACAAAGCCAGAGCCAAAGAGATGGGCCTCCCTATGCACAAATACTTTGAGTTTAGGGAAGAACAACTTAAGGCTCTGGAAGAGTTAAGAAAAGAAGAACAATCTGCCAAAGCTGCTAAGTCTCTTGCCCTCCAAGAAGCAAAGAAAATAAAAATGTCTACCTTGGAGGTGCAAAAGAAAATAATGGAAGCTGCCAAGCAATCAGCAGGAGAAAAAGGGAAGGAAGTGGAAAAAGGTACTCAGGTCTCAGTGACCAAATCAACAGTACCTTCTGCCAGAGCCAAATTCCATTTTGACAACTTGGCCAAAAAGAAATTTCATGATGTTGCTACTAGAAGGCTGGCCAAGGAAGGAATTGTCAAAGCTGTTCCCATATCAAGAAAAGGCACTCAGTGGAAACTTCAGATCACAAGGATGGGTGCAACAGGCCCTGAATTGGAATCATATGATCACGCTGATGTGGCTCAAATGGGTTACAGGGAATGGGTGGAACTGGCAGTTGCCCTGAGCCAGTCTAAGTCAGAAACGGCTAAGACTATCAGGGCATACATAAAGAAGCTGATGGAGAGAGTGAGTGAGTTGGGCCTGATCCCTAAAGAAGTCAAAGAGGGTGTCTCTGTGACATCCCCTAAAATCAAGGCCAGAAGGAAAAAGAGAGATTCAGAGCTGGAAGAACTCCTTATGATGATTGAACAAGGAGATTATGCTGTGGAAATTAAAGGAGTTGACCACAGCCTGCCTGAAGGAGTTGAATTTGAAGATGGCAAAGTGATTGAAGAGCCTGAGTTAGGGGCATTTTTTTGTGGATCCCTTATCTCAGAAGAAATGTTTTCAAAGAGCTTCTGACCTACACAAAGTTGGTCTTAAGCAGCTTGCAGCCTTCAGAATTGCCACCTCCTTCAGTCAGTCCAGCCAATGGAGAGCAGCTGTCTGGGAAGAGCTGAAAGGATTTTATGACAGAGGTGAGCTCCAAAGTTCTAACTTTATGTTTCTTACAGCTGAACTTGAAGAACATGAAGAAACAAGGGAAGAACTTTTAAAAAGATTCAAAGAAGGGATGCCACCCCCTGTCGAATGAAGTCCACCTGCCATCTGGGTAGGTGAAGAATGGAAGCTGTCCATTAGTTGGACAGGCTTGCCATTATCTGCTCCCGTCTCAAACAGTCCAAATCTTGTACATAAGTTGTACACTCTGTACATTAGTTGTACACAATTACATTAGTTGTAATTTTTATTTTTTACATTAGTTGTAAAATACATTAGCACATTAGTTGTACTTTTGTAAGAACATATGTTGTTCAAGTATAGTCAAGAATCAGTGTATATATAAACTGATCTTTTACTTTACTGTAATGTTGTAATTTTATTTCAGCAAATGTACTGTAAAAATATATAGTGATTTTTGACAAAACCAGCTTGGACTGGTTATTGCAAATAGGGGGAGATTGTTAGGCACAAAAAGACCTCAGTCAAACCTGCTCTACATCTGAGGGGGAGATTTTATAATCAAACCTGTTGATACATTTGAAGGTTGAATTTAAGGCCTGTTATATGCCTTATTGAAACCTGACAATGATTTGCAATATCAGTCTAAAGCTGTTCTATAAGTTGCATGTGTTGCAACCAAGACAGTTTGTCCAAGCTGATCAGTCTGCTGATCAGGCTGGACATAAACTGTCTACGCTGCTCTACACTGTTGAGCAGCTTGGGCATTTTTAAAGTGTTCTGTTCTTTGTGAACAGAACCTGTTCTTTGTGAACAGGCTAAACACTTTATGGAATTTGTTTCCAAGTCATCATGTATTGTTTTTAACTACCAGATCAGTTTACACAGTTGAAGACAAAGTGGAAAGCAGAACCGCTCAGCCTGCCCAAGCTGTTCTGTTACATGAAGACAAACGGATATTTGAAAAAGGGTGACAGACCTTTTTCTTATATCAAAATAGGCCTTTACAAGGAAGAAAGACGCAAAGTTGACATTCCTAAAATGGTTAAAGGCAATGCAACAGTAGAAAGTAAAAAGACAAAAGTTCTGCACAAGAGAAGGCAAGTCTGCTTTTCAGAAAAGTGCAGAAAAGTTATATTGTCTTTTCAAACAAGACTTCTCCTTTTTCATTCTGCCCAATGAAGATGTTTCTCTTAGATCCTCTAAGTGAGTATAAAAGGAAGCTTCTAAGGTCAGAAAGAATGTGAAGAAAGCTAAGTGCTTAAACCAAGAGTGAACGTGCAAGTGTGATATTCATGCATGCAAATCTTCTGTAAACAAGCTTCTGTGTGTCTAAGCTGTTTACCTAAGCTGTTCCTTAAAGTCTTGTAAAATACAGTGAGTGCATCTTAGTGAGTGTGTTCATTGTAATCTAGTTTGAGTGTGTCTTAGACTAGAAACCATACTGTTGTATTCTGTCATCTCAGCTTGAACAATTCCGCAGTCAAGCTTGTTTGTAATTAACATTTGTTGATAATACATACAAACATTGAGAAAAAGAGTGTGTAGTTTTTAAATACTGTATTCACCCCCCCCTCTACAGTTTATTACTATATACTTTGGGAACCTTTCGGGACCTACAATTAGTGACCACTTTCATTTGGTCTCTGATCAGTGACCATTTTTTTGGTCTCTAATAATAACTCAGTGACAATCTTTTGGTCTCTAATCGACGTTAACGGAAAGAGTCAATTAACCCCAATTAGTGACCTTTTTTTGGTCATTAAAGTTGGTCACAAATCAACTTTTAGTGACGACTTTTACTATTTAGTGACGAAATTTAGTGACAAAACTAGTCGTCACAATCTTAGTGACCACTATATTTTGGTCACTATATAGTGACCAGTTTCATATTTGGTCACTGTCAAAAATTAGTGACGGACCTTTAGTGACGAACAGTGATCATCCAAATTTTGGTCACTAAATACCATCTGTGACCATATTTTCACTGTAGTGACCAATTTTTTTTCGTCACTAAACACCTTCTTTCTTGTAGTGAATCATACCCATCGTACAAAATAAATTAAAACATTGGGACGAAAAACAGAAAGGGTAGTTTTTCCATTTGAAATGGTTTAGAAAGTCCTCCATATTTCCTTCTTTCAAATTCTTTCCACAATTGGGAAGAAAATTTTAAAGAGTAAATTAACCAAACATTTTGAAGAGTAAATTAACCAAAACTTTCCAATTCTTTCCACATTTGGCAAGTTTTGTGTATGAAGTAGATAAGCTATGTGAGGGACTTCTAGAGCATCAACTAACAAATTAACAATGAGCAAGCTGTGAGCATGCTTGTGAACGTATTAATCATAAAAAAGCATGGACCAAATCTTCTGTCACATCATTTGAAGGAAGTCACAGATTATCGCTTATACTCATGAGTAATTAGGGACATAAACAGGCTAAATCTGATTAGGACTATTATCAGGCACATCACACATGACCTGACAAGCACATGGGTGTATGAGCAGCTTACGT
Source organism: Centrapalus pauciflorus (assembly GCA_020465985.1). Taxonomy (NCBI): domain Eukaryota; kingdom Viridiplantae; phylum Streptophyta; class Magnoliopsida; order Asterales; family Asteraceae; genus Centrapalus; species Centrapalus pauciflorus. The sequence continues at coordinate 153,267 of JAANYP010008740.1, read as the reverse complement.
TCATGCGTAGACACACTAGACACGTGGCCTGTAGAGACCATTTTGCATGCAAATATCTCTTCCCTTCATGTCGTGTGCATCATTCTTAGATGCAATTATAAGTTGTAACACTGATTTAAAAGACAGTTCTCGGGATTATTTTGCAGTTCCACTTAAATGACGCATGCTTCTAAGCGTATGTTTATAGTTGGGGAATCTTGCATGGTTACTATACACACAAATGATGCAACAATGCAAGATATCATTCTCCTCTCATGCAATCTTTCCTTGATATCTTCCACCTAGCGGTGTAAACGAGCTGAACCCGCTCATGCTTGCTTGTTAAAAAGGGGTGAGCTCAACTTCAGCTCGTCTTGAGTTTTAAGTGTAAAGAGTGAGCTCAACTCATGAATGGTTTTTACAGGCTTGAGCTTGGCTAAAACCCAAGTTTATTATATAATTTATTGCCTAATGTTATTATTTAACTTTATTTTATATTATATATTTTATTATTATTTAATGTATATATTATATATGTATTTATCATTGTATGTTATATTATATTTATATAAAGATATATAGGCTCGTTTAGGCTTCTAGTCTAAATGAACTTAATATTTAAAGCTTTGGCCGGGCTCGTTTTTAAACAACCTTAGCGAGCTCGAGCTCATTTAACTAAGATTTTAACTGAGCTTTTGACGAGTCGAGCTTGAATATATTCACTCACACCCCTACTTCCACCTTTCACATACTCACAGACATGAATTGCCAAATCTTTTTGTGCTACAAGCCTACAAATCCTCATGTTGCAGTAGTATCGCTTGATGACTACTAGGTAATCTGTAAATTTGTTTAGTGGGGTGACTCATTTCCTTACCTTTTTTTTCTCTATATTTAAAATTGTCTTGGTTATTTCTACCCTATCATAGGTTAAGATGAGTTGATTATGTAGCTTCTTTTGATGTGAAAGCGAATTTCAATGATTAGCAGGTCCTAAGTGCTCATTTCCGTGCTTATATTCAAGCCTTGGAGAAACTACAACTAGACATAGCAGGTCCAACTGAACTGATAGGTGTTGACACCAGAAGCACGAGCCTTTTTTCAAGAGGAAGAGAACCATTGAAAAATCGGTCTGCTATCTTTGCTCTCGGAGAGAGGATACACATTCTAAAGGTCTTATATTGCTATCTAAGAAATTGTATATTAAATACTCAAAAAAAGGAGCATTTCGTTTCTTCTACATAATTTCAAGTTATCGTTGGTTGTTTTCTGCCACCTGGCATCATGCCATCAGGTCATGTTTTTCTCCTTCTTTAGGAAATTGACGAGCCTTCATTAATCCCACATATTGCTGAAGCAAGCTCAAGAAAATATCCTTACGAAGTCCTCTTCAGGAGTTTGCACAAACTGCTTATGGATACTGCTACTTCAGAGTACTTTATTTTTCTCCATCTCTCTCACAGACACATACAGTTTTGACCATGAATATGTCTTAACTTTTTATGTCACATAGATATGTCTTCTGTGGAGATATCTTTGGAGAAGAATCTGTATTTCATGAAATATTTTCAGGTATTAATGCTAATGCTGCAGATTCACAAATTCTGTTCAAACTTGGTAATGTGCTTTACATTTGTCTCACTTTGGTCATCTTATTTTTTCATATTACTGAAGTCATTTTTACTTTTAAAACTCATCCCATATTGGTTATACACCTTTAGCATCACTTTTAAACTTTTATGACACATATTAAGCATCACTTTTACACATTTAGTGACACTTAGTCTCTAGTAATGGCCAATTTGGGACAAGTTTTGAAAGTACAGTGACTTGAATTGTATGAAAATGCACAATGACCTAAGTGAGACCAATGAAAAAGTACGTTACAGAGTTATTCTGATGTGCCGCTAGCACACCTCGGTTTTACTTATGAGAATGGATATAACTAGCGACAATTAGGCAAGTATCACCTATGGTATGCTAATATAGTATAAGTAAGTCCAGGTATCGAACACAGGGACAAATGTAAATTTATGAAGAAAAAGTTGTAGTTAACAATTAGCTATGGTGGAGATGTTTTGAACTTTTTATATTACTAGAATTTATCGGTATTGAGATTTAACACAAACACACTTTATGAATTAAGGGATAAGAAATTTTTTATGGCTTAAACACAATCAAGAAACCATGTAATCAAATGGATTTACGCCCCCTAAACATCGGATATTAACAAACAGTTAAACACGGATTGGATAAAATGTTGGAAGGAATTAAAAGATTAAATCACTCAAATCTCTTATACATGATCAAATCCTTTATTTCCAAATAACTGATATTAAGTGCACTCAAATCTCTTATACATGAACTCTCTATCAGCTATATATGCGAACAATGATTAATTGGTTACACAGAACTCTCAAAAATAACCAACTAACCCCACAACTATTAACTTGAACACGCAAGTTTCTTATAAATGTTCAAATTATGAATTGTGCGAAAACCGAAAGTTTACATAAAATTTTACAAAACTTTGAAAGGACTTCATTCACACAAAATACACAAGTTTATATTAGATTTTCATCAGAAATATAAACCAATTTAAATCGTCTAGTTAACACTATTTAATCTCATCATTTTTCTATCTCTAGACAAAATCCTGAATAAATTAATTTTTCCATAACTTATCAAGAATGATCATTTATCATTTTTCTAATTCTCATTATAAAAATATCAAATAAACACGACGAGATTAAATAGTGATTAGCCAAACAATGAAGATTAACAATCAAAGTAACGTAAAACATAACATTAATATCCAATCATCCAAATTAGCAATTATCCAATGTTTAGGGTTTGTTTACCCAAATGATTACATTAGAAAACTACTCCATAACGTAGTAAAACATCCACATTATCGACGAGAGAAATTTAAACATTTCAATAAAGCAAAATGTTAGAAAAACTCCCCGAACTATGTTGGTGTTGACGAAATGAAGGCTATTATTGATTGAATCCACAAGTTGCAACGATTTTGCGGCCTTTTCTTCTCCAAAAATTCGTCAATAAGTGTGTTTTTTCCCCTCAGCACCGTCTGCCTCTTGTTGCAGAAAAATGAGACTTTTGTAATTTTGAAACGACTCGCCGAGTCGATGATGTGTCGCGCTGCCATTGGACCGTCCAAAATGAACGCCTTACTTCTGGAAAAGTAGATGACTCGCCGAGTGGGAATAGGTGACTCACCTGTCGCTTTGCTGGCGGCTTCTCATTGGTTGTGGAGCAATGTTGTAAAAATCGGCCTAGGCGGCCGACTAATCGGCGCGCCTAGGCGGTGATCGGTCCACCGGCGATACGATTAGCATAGGATCGCGGAGTCGGCCTAGGCGGAGATAGGCGGGTCTAGGCGGTGCTTGGGCGGGCTAGGCGCCGGCGCCGGCGGGTCAGAGGGAGGAAAGCATAGGTCTCTCTGTCCTCGCCGTTCACTCTCTATTCGCATCTCTCTGCCCTTGCCGTTCTCTATCTCTTTGCTGTTTCACTCACTCTGTTCTCTGTCTCTTTGTTCGCATCACTCTCCATCGTTGTTGTAGAGAGAGTAGAGGAAGAAAGGTGAAGCAGCGGTGGAGAAAGCATAGGAAGGAAGGAATCGTTGCCGTAGAGAAAGCATGGGAAAACTTTGAAGGAAGGCGAAGTTGAAGCAGGGAAGGGAAGAAAGCAGAGGGAGGAAGGAAGCGTGTGTAGAGAGAAGGTGAAGTTGAAGGGGCTGCTGTTTAAATCCCTAGAAACATTTATTATCTAGTTTTCATTTATTTAATTATTAAATTAACTAAAGGAAAATCTTTATATATATATATATATATATATATATATATATATATATATATATATATATATATATATATATATATATATATATATATATATATATATATATATATATATATATATATATATATATATATATATATATAGATTCAAGATCAATGGGGTACCATGTTAGACTGGGGTACCGTTCACAGCCATCATTTTGCATTAAAATTAGTAATTAATACTCAAGAAGACACTCGTTGTGTGACCAAATGGTTGCAGTCAGCCACACATACATAAAAATAAAGTGGTCATTGCATGGACAATAGTCACAGAAAATACAAGTTTACCTCACGTAAAAGAGCAAAGGTTCACACTTTTTAAATCCCAATAGTTTCTCGGTTGCAGTTATTATTGCTCATTTCAGCGATAACCCTCCATTGAAATCGATTTCAAGCTGTCATCTGCTTCAATTCCACACATGTTCTATACTGCACATGTATATTGCACATGTTCATTACTGCACATGTTTAATGTGTTTTACCTCTATATATTCTCTTATGGCACATGTTCAAAGTCTTCAAATATGGTTTTAAAGGCAATCCCCAGTATATTGCACATGTTCGGTACCATTATTGAACATGTTCAATAAGTTCTTTATAGTACACATGTATCATGTGCAATATAAGAAAATAGAAAAAGCATGTCCACGTAAACACATGGTAACTGTACGTAAGGGATATCAAATCCCTTACAATTAAGGGATTTTCCTAAATTACTAATTATCATCTATTAATTATAATAAAATTTAATTGACTATAAGGGATATCAAATCCCTACAATTAAGGGATTTCTTAAGTCACTAATTATCATCTATTAATTAAAATAAAATTTAATTGACTATATTACCCTTCTGTACTTGTAACCAAACATTAGTGGACTCCAGTTCCCCAGTCTAACATGGTACTCCATTGATCTCGACCCTATATATATATATGTGTGTGTGTGTGTGTGTGTGTGTGTATATATATATATAATCAAATTTAGGTTATTAATGTTAAAATATTTAAGTGATTAACTTTGAGATCTAATTATATAATATTATTTGATCGTTTTTTAACTTACCTATGTTTATATCTTAGTGTTTATGAACATGTTACGTATATAATTCTGAAATTTACATACTAAAAATTCCAATCCGACTACTCCCCGATTAATCCCCGCCTAGGCCGACTACTCCCTAGTCCCCAGTCGGCCGGCCGACTCCCGCCTAGCGATTTCTACAACATTGTTGTGGAGAAAGGAGGCATTCGTATGAATTTTTAAATCGACTCGCCGAGTCGCCATCAGGAAACTGGCAATTCTCCATTTTTCTTCCAACACAACCTACAAATAACAATAATCACAATAAGCGCATACTTTTCCCATAAAAACACACGTTTATCAATGAAACCACAAGGATATCGCCTTATAAAACATGTATAGAATAGGCGATATCAACAACATAAACCCATTTAAGTAGAAGTGTTAACATCAGCTCAATTAGTGCTGGTTTTAGCCTGACATAATAGATTATTTTCTAGTAGAAGGTTTCAATGATATCTTCGTATGGAACTGTAGAATGCATTTGCATATCTTAGAAGTGATTTTCAATAATATATAATCAGTAGCAAGAGTATATCATGAAAGCTTGTCTCATTCTCCTATATTTTTATAATTTGAATTGCCAGGGCCATTTGCTGTAATGGATGAGCATTTTGGTACTGTTCTTCCAAATTCCTTTGATGCAATTGGTATAATGCTTATGATCCGCATCACACACCAACATCAGGTAATGGCCTGTGTTTATAATAATAATTCTCTTTGTTTGAGTTCTTGACATCACCTCTGTCCCAGATTTAGGTCCATTTTCTTTTTCCATCATCTAATAAAACTGTTTGCTTTTTCTTTCAAGTGGTAGTGTGTTCTAAGGGGTCATCAGAAGTAATTGGGTATTTCAGATAAATGGGCATGATAAATTATTGGAACTAGATAGCCGAATTTGGTAGCCATATGTAATAGAATAACATGTTCTTGTAAGGTCTACCACTACTAAGATCTATCTAGACGCGGATCCGTGAACGAGTGCGGAATTCTCGTTGACGGTTAGACGGACAACTCTCAACTACGAAACACGGAGACTATCAGACGCTGAACGAACGACACACGAACGATCCTACGAACTAATTCTCTCCGAAACTGCACTCAAGCTGATGATAAACTCGAGATCGCCTTAAGCTTAATTCCTCACGAATTCTGCTAAAAGTCTGCTAATGACTCGAGTCTATCCCTAATTATAGACCCTGATTCGAGTCTGATGTGGGCCAAACTCGAATCTGGCCCAAGGCCCATTCGAGTCTGTCCACAAGGACACTCTCGAATCTGGCACATTCGAATCTAAGGTCACATTCGAATCTATCACAGATTCGAATGTCTTCCCTTATGTAATTCGAATCTAGCCAAAACACTTAAACACTTAAGTGATGAAACTTATGTTTTACTTATGCTTGAGTTAATCTTTGACCTTTATGTTTGAACTTCTTGTAATATGTTACATCAAGTTCAAACACACAATCAATAACAGACAAACACATATAAACATATATATCAAAACACTTGTTAATTCTCAATACTCAGAATATTACTTAAACCAAAATGCTGATCGATTAGACTGCTATCGTCACACAGGGTGTACCAACAGACTCCCCCTTGACGATAGCTTCTAATTATTTACATCAAATTTAAGTACTAGAACTATATATACTACTGCCTGCATATAATCCAGCATCTATACAAACTTTAACTACCTTCTGGAACTTCCTGGCTTCAGATCTCCATGGTTCAGTAAAGAAGATAGGCTGATCATGAAGCTTCTTCAGGTCGTCCTTTGATAGATTTATCAAATGCAGTGGATCATATACTTTCAGAATGACCTGCTCATCTTGATCCTCCATGATGGCTTCAGCAGTGTCAATCTCGAGTTACCACCATTTCATGTTGCTCAAAACGTTCTGTGGCATCGATTTCATAGGCACTTTCTTCAGACATTTGACTGGCTTATACACCATTTTGGCCCAAGGTCTTCCAGTATGAGGATCTATCCTTGATCCATCCTCGACCCTTTTGCCTGTTCTCAGCTTAAGCCTCTCAAACTTTCCTAAACGACCCTCTTTTCTTATTATTCTTGCCACGACTTCAGCGTATGGGTCTTCGCCTATATTAATGAGTTCCTTCCATGCTAGTTCCTTAACCTCAATCTTAGGCAGTGAGTTAAACGTTCTCAGTGTTCGCCTCAAGTATTGGAGGCCATCTCTTCTTTTCAAGATAAATAGCTGCAGTTCTTTGTCAAACAACCAGCTTATAATCCCTCCAGAAAAATTTCCAGCACTTGGAACTCTCATTTTCTTCTTCATCTTCAGCTGATCTTTCTTTTCTTCCTTCTTGAACCAAGATTGATCAAATCAGCTCTAGATGGCTCTTTTTCGGCCTCTTCAAGTTCTTTGTCCTCAACTGAGGCTACCTTGATGTAGTCAATGTCAATCACATTATGATTTTGGCCTTCATACAGTTCAGTGACAGGTTGAGAATTGATTATTACTTCATGAACATGATCGTCTTCATCGTCTAACACTTCATCGTCTGATTTCCAGTCAACGACGTCCTCTGGAATGAATTCACCTTCTTCCAACTCTTCGACGTCCTCTTCAAAATCGAATTCCATTAGCACTTCTTCAATATCTTTCAGCGCGTCTATCATGTCGCTATCTAAAGCCCTTGAAGAACCGGCTTCTCCCCCTGATCCTCCTACTTCTCCTTCTAGACTAGGCTCCCCCTCAGATTGAGCAGTCTGAGCAGCAGAAAGATCTTCTGGCTCATTCTGTCTTTTTGGGCTGGGATCATTGCCTTGATTGTCCGTATCATCATCATCTCTTGATTTCTCAGTTTCTTGATCCCGGCAGGATGTCTCCCCCTGAGCCTGAAGATTTTTCATTAACTGCTCAATAAGGGAGCGCATCGATCTTAACTCGGCTGCCTGATCACAGACGAATGTCTTTAGCTCAACATTCTCGTCTTGGATTTTCTCTACTGTCTTCTTCAATTCAGCATTTTCTTTATCTAGATTCGCATTATGTGCCTGAATTTCACCCATTGCCTGTGTTAGGGTTAGGAGTTGAACATGTTGAAAGTCCACTCGAGATTTGAGTTGCATAAACCGCTGATTTTCAGCATAGGCGGTTGAAGTCGATGGAATGGACTGGACAGGAGAAGGGATGAATGGTGGTGGAATATATGGCTCATGTTGTTGAAGTGGTGGTGATGGTGGAGCGGTGACTTGTGGTTCTGGATTTTGAGTTTGAGACTGTTGGGCTTCAGATGCTGATGTTGACCCTTGCATGAATCTGTGACGCTTGGCCCTTTGCCTAGTCACCAAGGGAGCAACTTCCTCCTCTTCGAAATCTGAATCTTCAGATTCCCTTTCCTCTCGTCTCCTTGATCCTGCTTCATTCACTATCAACCTAGATCCATAGGTTCCGATTTGAATACTGGGATCTGCAGCCACTGATTCAGAAGCTTCAACTTCCAGCTCCTCCATCTCTTCTGACTCTGATTCAGATGATGTTAAACCTTTATCAGCCTGTTCTGGCTCATATTCTTCCACATCTCTTAAAACGTCTTCTTCTCCTTCAGGGGGACTGAGTAGTTCACCCACTAATGCTGCGGCTAAGTCTTCGTTTGCATGAGGCCCTGCCTCCCAAATTTCATTAAGCGTCTGACATAGTTGTTCAGCTTCGCTCGGAACATTTGAGGGCCCAGCTTCTTGAACATTTGAGGGCCCGGCTTCAGAAACATCTGGTTGTTGGCTTGTCGAAGGCCTTGATGCCTGAATTTGACTCGCTGCAGGTCTTTGACGGCGTCTTTGAGCGCGCGGCTGCTGTTGTTGTTGACGTTGTTGTGGATGTTGTTGTGGTTGAAACTCAACGACCCCTGCCCAGTTGGCATCTTCTGGGGCTTGAAACTCCCTATCCACAATTGCTCCGAATAATGGACGAGCAACAGGAACAGCTAATCTTCCTCGGTGTGAGGAACAATCAGCGAAAATCCGTTTGTCCATGATATTAACGCTCAGAAAATCATTCGACAGCGGCAAGTTTGGCAAGAAGTGCCTTATCAACATCATGATGAACCTTGGGTACAACAAGAATCTTTCCCTTTCTGGAGCCGTAATCTGATGAACGAACTCCGAGAAAAACATCTGTGAAAAACTGAATTTCCGATTGTATACCAATGCAATAACCCCAGATTGGATCTTTGACACTATATAATCAAATCCAGCTTTCTTCGGCGCAAAACAGACCATGAATACATGCACCAAGAATCTCCATTGCCCAATCAGGCCACTCTTCATGTACGATGACTTTGCAACATCTAAACTGTATCCCATCCTCAGAAAAGCAGTCTGCCTAATACTTAACGGAAAGTCAATAGGCCCATCCTCTTGTTCCTGAGATCCCAACTGCAGAACCTGACGCAACATGTCTGCAGAAAAGACTAACGGCTGTCCAGCGATTCTAGTTCTTAGAACTGTCGGGGTGACAGTGCAATCAACTTGCAAATGCTCGTAAAACTGCCGTACATATGGAAGAACTATTTGGACGTTATGGTACAGAGCAAATCCAATCCTACATTCAGCTAGGAAATCCAATATTTGGCGATAACCCTGCGCCTCAGGGATATTATTGTCGGAATTAAGTACCATATTATGCTTCGGCACAAATATCCTGTCTGCCATGTCTGCACAATAAACAAAACCATTAGATTCATTGAAAATCAATAAACTTGTTTAAATTTAAATCTGTTTTATTTTGAACTTGTTTAAGTACAAAATCCAACACAATTAAATTTCTACAAGTTTAATAATACTTAAATTTAAATGCAAATAACAAATAGATTCGAAAGTAACACATTCGAATTGTCCATATTCGAGTGTAATGGACAGATTCGAAGTGACCCTATTCGAGTCTAATTGACAGATTCGAAGGTCATGGTCATCTCGAATCTAATGACAGATTTGAGAAACCCATGAACAGATTCGAAAGCTATGAACAGATTCGAAACCCGTCGGCCATTATTTTAACAATAACTCAAGATTTTAACCATTTTGAACTTAGCACATTACATACATTAGTTCAACTAGGTTCTAATCAAGGATTTATGCTTTTAATTTAACTGTTTATCAGTCCAAAATTGGTAATTTTGCAAAAACCCTATTTCGACTCTTAAACTTTCAAAAATCGATCATTTGGCCTGAAATTGTGTATAAAACTACACAAATCTTGTACAATCCGGTTGATTATACCTAGAAGTATCTGTAGAATCGAAACACCAAGTAAGAGACTCGACAAAATGTCGTTTAGGAGAAATACGATAGATTCGAGAATAGAATCGAGATCGCCACAGTAGACTCGAGTGTATAGATTCGAAAACAGTAAGTCTTAAATGACTTCACTGTTGACCTATTTATACCACCAACCCTCGATTCTAAACATAGACTCGAATCTACTGACAGATTCGAAGTCTGTCTTAGATTCGAAACCACCAACACTTAGAAAAATTTCGAAAATTTTGAAATAACTTCAACTTTTCCAACCTTTTTCTACGGTATCGTGTAACAAGATAAACTATGCCTAATCTTTTACCCTAAGCAACAGATATATCACGCAATGTTTATTTTATCCAACTTTGAATGCACCCTCAGTAATTTTTGACCTTTTACCTAAGTAAAAAATTAAACTAAAATAAAATAAAATAAACTAAGGTAAAAATAAAATAAGATAACATAAAATAAAATAAAATTTTGACCAAAAATTTATTCTAGACTTAAGCTATATTTAAAAAAATTTACAAGCTAAGCTAAATACTAAATAAAATATTTTTGATGAGTATAGTCTAAGGAAGGTTCAATCAGATAGCGATGTCTGATACTTACTTTCAGTACTTCAACTTTCACACTTAGGAATTTTTATTCCTTTGATTATTTGTCGTGATACACCTATTTAGCTAATTGTTGGTATTTAACCCCGTTGAACGTTCTACATTTCGGAATATCCCTTGGCATTTTTATTTATCAGGAAATTATCTTACGTGACTCAGACATAGACATACTTTTATGATCAAGGCACACAGACAAAGATTCTAACTAGTTGGCATTTGCAAACTTTCTTTAAAAGACAAACATCGGACACAGGTCTGTATTTTCATACAACAAAGTGTCTTAGTTCGACTTAAGGTTTATTTTTAAAGTTAGCAGACAGCGGTGACAGGTCTGTACCGACGTATAACAAAGCGACATATCTGCTAACCCGAATCTAAACAGAGACAACAGGTCTGTACTTACGTACAACAGAGTTGCATGTTTTCGAATCTCAGTTACATATGATATTTCTATTCTTTCCATTTTCAGATGTACTTGATGTTGCCATACATCCCCAGAAAGTTTGCATACCTCATTTAGACTCAAAGTTTGTATGTCTTGTACATAAAAATTAAGACCGATTGGTCGTACATCTATGTTAGTGACACGCTTGACTTTTTCTAGATTATTTTATTAGCCTTGAGATTCCCTATATGTATTATGCCTACCAACACATCAAACTAAATAAAGTATAACACTTAGAATTTAGTTGCATTATGTGTGAAAGCCTAAACACTTAGAGTTTGTAACGACTGTGCTAATTTTCGTCGCTTTGAACCTATGTATCTAAGACTTAACTCTTTTTTCTGATATTCTCTTTTTTTGTATTTTTGAAATTTTCTCTTTTTTTTCTTTTGTTTTTCATAAGAAAAAGCAGTAAAATAAGCTAACCTACTAACTTACTAAAAATAGAAACTTACTAAAACTGGAAACTTACCTAAATTAGCAGACTACTGTAAAGAAAGAAATACTACGACTCTAAAAGAAAATAAACTTACTACTACTAAGGCCAAATTACTCTGGGTTGCGCATTCCATTCAGTTGAATTAAATACTAAAACCGTGACTTATCAAACGCTTTGGTAAATAAATCTGCATTATTATCTTCTGTTGCCACTTTTACCAGTTTGATTAAGTTCTTTTCAGCACAATCACGAATAAAATGATGCCTTATGTCTATGTGCTTTGTTTTGTTGTGTTTAACTGGATTATTAGTTATAGCAATAGTAGATTGATTGTCTATCCTAATTGGAGTTTGAGTGTAAGCCAAACCGTAATCCCACAATTGTTGTTGTATCCACAGAACCTGTGAGCAGCAACTACCAGCAGCAACATACTCGGCCTCGCACGTTGAAACGGCTACCGATGTTTGTTTCTTGCATTGCCAGGATACCAATCTCCCTCCTAGGAACTGACAACCTCCAGTCGTTGATTTGCGCGTCAAGCTGCATCCTCCGTAGTCAGAATCTGTGAACGCCTCCAACTCTAGATCTCCCTCCGCGTGATACCAAAGTCCCAGCTTCGGTTTCGACTTGAGGTATCGTAGAATCCGCTTCACAGCTTTCATATGCATCTCCTTCGGATTCTCTTGAAACCTAGCACAAATACACACAGCAAACATAATGTCAGGTCTTGAAGCAGTTAAATACATAAGTGACCCAATCATGGCCCGATATAATGTCGGATCCACGTCGGTATCACTTTCAGTACCCGGTCCGAGATTATGATTCACTTGAATCGGCGTGCTGAAATGGGCAGTCAACTTTGTTCCTTCCATCCCGAAACGTTCTAATATGTCATAGACATACTTAGTCTGATGGATAAACATCCCTTCCTTCTTTTGGTCAACTTGTAACCCTAAAAAGAAATTTAACTCTCCCATAGCACTCATCTCGAACTTAGACTTCATCACCTTCTCGAAATCTTTGCACATCTGTTCGTCTGATGATCCAAAGATGATATCATCGACGTACACTTGTACCAAGATAAAGTGATCTCCCTTTCTCTTAACAAAAAGAGTACTATCTATCCTACCCCTTTCAAAACCGTTTTCTAAAAGATGGTTGGATAAAGTCTCATACCACGCCCTAGGTGCCTGATGTAATCCATATAGAGCCTTATCTAAGCGATATACTCTATCAGGATATTTTGGATCTGTAAATCCGGGCGGTTGTTCTACATACACCAACTCCTTCACTTTCCCATACAGGAAAGCACTCTTAACGTCTAACTGATATACTTTAAAACCTTTGAAGGAGGCAAAAGCTAAAAACAACCTAATTGCTTCTAGCCTTGCTACTGGTGCAAAAACCTCGTTGTAATCGATTCCCTCCTCTTGGTTGAAACCCTTTACAACTAACCCTGCCTTGTTGCGCGTGACTATACCCCGATCGTCTCTTTTGCACTTAAAAACCCATTTGGTTCCTATTGCTATTTCCCCTCGAGGTAACGGAACTAACTCTCACACTTCTAGTTTCCTAAATTGTGAAAGTTCTTCCTGCATCGCTTCAACCCAGGAGTTATCCTTAAGTGCCATTTGCACATTCTTAGGCTCTACTTGCGATATAAAACATGAATATAGACATGTGTGATATGCCTCGGAGTTGTTTATCATTGACAACAACACAGTGTTGTTATTTACACTACTCCGAGTCCTCACACCCTCGTTAGGATTTCCTATGATGCTTTCTATTGGATGGTTCTTGTTAATCCTAGAGGCTTCTATTTCATCAACTCTTAGATTATCTCCTAAGTTCGATCCTATTTCACCTAATGGGGGAACAGGCTCAGCTTCTACAATTTCCTCCTCACGGACGTTTTCCTCAGAGTTGGAAGTCGATGCTTGAGTCTGATTCTCAGTGGTAGGTGCCTCTTGATCAGCAACTTCTGGAGATCTATCTACTGTCGCAGTAGGCTCGGATGTAGATTCGAACGTGGTCCTTGGAAAGATATGGCCATCGTCATTCAGATGCAACGTCGCCATGTCTTTTTCGATTGTACCTGCAGTATCATCCAAAGGAATGTTAAATGACTCAAACAATTTATCATAGTCAAATAACCATTCCGGACCAGTTTGGGGTTCATGTGTATAACTTGTGACTTCAATATTATACACAATCTCCACAGTACCACTCGTTTTGTTAAAAACCCGTTTGTTTGGTGAGTTCGGCACATAACCTAGGAAGTATCCTTCGTCAGCCTTTTCACCAAACTTCGGTTGATGTTTTGTTCTTAAAAGAGTGCATGGTACTCCAAACGGTTCGAATCCAGTTAAGTTAGGTGGCCTTTTATTCAAAATTTCATAACATGTTTTGTTCAATGATTTGACTGTAAGGACTCGGTTTAAAATATGGCACGCGGTATTCACTGCCTCCCCCCAAAACATGGTAGGAAGCTTTGAATCCGAAAGCATAGTCCTTGCAGCTTCAATCAAAGTTCTACTTTTACGTTCGGCCACCTCATTCTGTTGAGGTTCATATGGTGCACTGAATTGATGCACTATGACCTTTGATAGGCAATATACACCAATTACAGAGTTTTTAAATTCAGTCCCATTATCACTACGAATATGTTTAACCCTTTTTCCGTATGAGTTCTCCACTTGGTCTAAGAACCCGATGAGCTTTGCAGCCGTCTCGTCCTTCGTACCTAAAAAGAAAACCCAAGAAAAACGTGAGTAATCGTCAGTGATAACTAAGCAAAACCAACTACCTCCTATACTCCTTTTGTTGATAGGGCCTAAAAGGTCCATATGCAACAAATCGAACGTTGAGGCGATTGAATTCTGCTTCTTGGACTTGTGTGTCTTTTTATGCTGTTTGCCCTTCATGCAAGGTAGACACTTGTCCTCGAACTGAAAGCTCTTCAATGGCACACCCTGCACCAGTCCATTCTTCGTTATGTAATTCATCTTCCTTAGGTGCAGGTGAGCCATGCGTCTGTGCCACAGTACCGATTCCGTCTCCGAAGCTTTGGATAGTAGACAAATTGGCCCCATTGAACTCTCTGGCTTGTTCATATCCAGCATGTACAAGTCGTTCTTCCTTGGCGCCCGCATCAGTACCCATTCTTCAGGAATATTGAATCCCGGCTTTAGCACTAACGCCTCAGTGTCAGTAAATAACACCGAGTTCTTCCTATCACAGATTTGAGATACACTAATGAGATTGTGCACCAGTTTATCAACGTGATAAACTTGGTCCAGCGTGATTGTCCCATTAGTGACCACTCCGGTACCCGTGATATTTCCACCCTTGTTACCAGCGAATGATACGAATCCCCTATTACCTCCCTTGAAGTCTGTGAGCAGACTTCTTTCCCCCGTCATGTGCCTGGAGCAACCACTGTCGACGAACCACTTGTTGTTTGGACCTGTAGTTATCTCCTGCACCTGAAAGAAAAGAGGTTAGTTATCACGGGGAACCCAAGCCATGACTGACTTGGTAATACCATTCTCGTCCACATACGTGAACTCTTTCAAGTACCCATTTCGCCTTTCAGGTGACTTGGGCCTTTGAACTGAATTCTGTTGTGGTGCCGAGTGATTTAAGTTCACTCTTTGCCTTGGTGTAGGCATTTGTTGTGGAGCTCTAGAATAAGTCCTATTATATGCCATTTCTGACTGTGATCCCTGAGCTCTTACCGGTGCATACTGTCTAACTGGAGTATGTGACCTAACTGGAGTATGTGACCTGCTAGGTGTTGTTCTCCTATAGACTTGCTGTGGTGCTGACCTAGATTGATTATTGACACGATTCGGTGAATTTGTCCTAATCACTTCCTTTGGTCCAACCTTAACCGGTGTGTTTTTCACAACTTGTTTGAGTGCGGCCTGCACAGTTTTCTCGGTAGGTTGAGAACTACTGCTGCTTGCCACACTGGGTGAGGGCTTGACAGGTGTTGGGTTCACTGTCTTAGGGGTAACATCAGCTTTCTTAAGTGGACAGTGAGAAGCAACATGCCCCTTCTCGTGACATCTGAAGCAAGACATCTTATCTATGGACTTTTTGTGTGTTCCCTTAGATCTAGGTGTCTCACTAGTGTCTACTTCCTTTGGTACATCTATGGTGTCTGGCTCGTCGACCTGGTCAGCCCTAGAAATTTTCTGTTTTCCTGCAGGTGTTTCACTGGAGGAAGACACAAAATTTACTTTCTTGACCTTGACGTTTGAGGCAGCCACCTTAGGTGCATTTTCTACTATTGGCTCAGGTGTTGGTTCAGGTAGGTCCTCTAAGTCTACTGATTTGTCAGTTTTCTCCTGAGGCTGAGGCACATAGTTCGCATTGAAAGGTGGAGGAATTTCGTGAAATCCTAGACCTACTGGCTTCTTAGACTGCCTTTGGGCATCTAAGACTTTCCCTAGGTTTAGGCTCGAATTCCTAAATTTTTCCAACTTGCTATTCGCCTCTGCTACCTTAACCTTTGTCTCTGCTAGCTCTATATCCTTGTCCTTAAGACTTTTTGTCAAGGCCTCTACGTGCTCATACATAAGTTCTATCCTAGCACACTGCTCACTGAGTTTGTCTTTTAGAACTACTACGTCTTGAGCATCAGCCTTAAGCTTTTCTTTTAGATCTTGCTTGATATCATTTAGGCTAGCATTTTCAATTTTTAAATTTTCATTTTGAGCAGCTATGGTCTTATGTGATTCTAAGATTAGATTTAACCTATCGTTAGAACTAACACATAAATCACGAAATAGAGAATAAGACAGACTAACCTTTGAGTTATCAGATTCCACGTTGGCCATCTGAGCAGCAAACTCCAGCACTGTCTGATCATTCGCCTTTTCTACCCACATCGGAATGCTGTCCCTTGTGGTCTGCTCGTTCCCATCACATCCAGTTTCTGTGACTTCAGCCATGAAGGCTCTAGCATTGGACTCAGGATGTGAACTCCAATCATACGTACCATCTAGCTGTCTATCTGAAGTGACATTGGATAGAAGACCCGCTAGATTGGCCTGTCCAGATGATGAGCTCGGAAGATATCGTTGTTGGGACTGATTTTGGTACTGTCCCTGATGCTGACTCTGTCCTTGGTATGTCTCTACCTTCGGTCTCTGATACTCCCTGGCGAAGTGTCCCAATCCCTGACAGTTGTAGCATTTGACTTTGGACTTATCAAATCCTATCCCCTTGTTGTTCATCTGTAGATTCCTCCCAGTTCTCTTAATGAATCGCTTAACCCTCTGGGTCACCATGGCCAGTTGCCATTTAAGATCCATTTCCTCTAAGTCATCAGGGTCGACCTGATCGTAATCCTCATCCCAAAGAGCCGGATCATTGATCTTCCCTTGAACACAATTTCCATAAGCGGCCACAAACGAAGCAAGTAGATTCAGATGTTCTTCCGCCGACTTTGCGCTCATAGGCATCTTTGAATAGCTCTGAGATGTCGATGCCTGTTGAACTTGAGGCTGCGGTTCTTCCGAACGTCCTAACCCTAAAAACGCGCGATTCAATGAGTCTTCAGACTCTGCTGGTGATGACGTTTCTCCGGTGAAAAACGCTGTAGCAGTCTTCGGTTCGGCTGTCACTGAAGATTTAGTTGTCTTTCCAAAATACATTGTTGGATTCTGGACTTGCTCGTAATCAGTCTCGGCCTTAATTAACTCGAAGTGATATGCCCTCAACGTTCCCACAATGTCATCAAGAGATTGAGTATAGTATTTGTCCTCATTCAGCTTAATCATTGCCACGTACATAGCCCATTTGGCTGGTAGGGCATCAAGAAGCTTGTTGTTCTTGTCAGTGTCAGAATACTCAATTCCATGACTTTCAAGTTCCGTTATCAGGTGATAGAACCTGGTGATAATATCATCCAGCTGTTCATCCTTAATTGCCTTGAAAATCGCAAACTGTTGTTTCAACAGCTCTGTACGCTTTCTACGTACCCTAGGATTACCCTCACACCTTTTCTCGAGAGACTCCCAAAGTTCCTTCGACATCCTTTGAGTCCGAAATGTGTGCAGTATATCCTGAGGTAAAGCCATACGGATTATGGAGAAAGCTTTGTTTTCAGCTTCAAATAGTTTCTTGTCATCCTCCTTCATCATTTGGTATGACAAGACCTTTTGACGGCCTTCAACTTCAGATACCGGTGGAATATACCCTTCATTTATGCACACCCACATGTGCATATCGTTGAAACGTACAAAATCAGTAAATCGGTCCTTCCACCAGTAATAATCCTCGACCTTCATCACCTTTGGCGGTGCGTTTGCCTTCCCGACCTCGTGGTCCATTTCTAGGAATTTCTGAAGATTTGACATCTTTTCGGAATTAATTGAATATGAACTTAATTAATTTAATTCGAAACTAATTTGAATTAATTCTTTCGAATCTAGATAGATCCGAATATAATTAGATTCCAATTTATTTAGGATTAAATTCGATTAAGTGTTATAGGTCAATTAGATTCGAAATTAAGTCAGATTCGAAAACTCCACAGATTCGAAGGCAGAGCAAACTCGAATTCAGGAGATTCGAAACACCAGATTCGAAAGAAGACTAGACTCGAAATAAACTCGAAACTAAGCTAGACTCGAGATCCTATTCGAATGAAGCAACAGACTCGAAATAAGGTAGATTCGAAACCCTCTGAAACAGAGTCGATAGGAGCGTATTATGGTTGGACTCGAGACTAAAGTGAAACCCTAATTACCCCTATTAGATTCGAGCGCCGCAAACTCGAAAAACGGCTAACACTTTGATTTTTCGACGTTTTGCAGATTAAATCAGTATTTTTCTAACGAAAAATAATGATTTCGATCAAAAACGTGAAAAACCACAAAGTGTTTCCCGAATATGAATTTGCTAAGCTTGAAAATACGTTTTTGAGAGAAAAACCGTCCAACTAGCGTCAAGAAACCTAGAATGTATTTGATGAACACCAAGAACACTCCGTAGTCTCTGATACCACTTGTAAGGTCTACCACTACTAAGATCTATCTAGACGCGGATCCGTGAACGAGTGCGGAATCCTCGTTGACGGTTAGACGGACAACTCTCAACTACGAAACACGGAGACTATTAGACGCTGAACGAACGACACACGAACGATCCTACGAACTAATTCTCTCCGAAACGGACCTAAAGCTGATGATAAACTCGAGATCGCCTTAAGCTTAATTCCTCACGAATTCTGCTAAAAGTCTGCTAATGACTCGAGTCTATCCCTAATTATAGACCCTGATTCGAGTCTGATGTGGGCCAAACTCGAATCTGGCCCAAGGCCCATTCGAGTCTGTCCACTAAGACACTCTCGAATTTGGGCACTATTCGAATCTAAGGTCACATTCGAATCTATCACAGATTCGAATGTCTTCCCTTATGTAATTCGAATCTAGCCAAAACACTTAAACACTTAAGTGATGAAACTTATGTTTTACTTATGCTTGAGTTAATCTTTGACCTTTATGTTTGAACTTCTTGTAATATGTTACATCAAGTTCAAACACACAATCAATAACAGACAAACACATATAAACATATATATCAAAACACTTGTTAATACTCAGAATATTACTTAAACCAAAATGCTGATCGATTAGACTGCTATCGTCACACAGGGTGTACCAACAAAATATTTTCCTATGACATTCTGCAGGACAAACAACCATCCCAGGTTTGGTACTTGGACAGTGGCTGCTCAGGGCACATGACAGGTTGCAAGGACCTGCTGAATGATCTCAGGCCTGAAAAAGGGCCAAAAGTCACATTTGGTGACAATGTACAGGGATCCTGAAAAAGGGCCAAAATATTTTCCTATGTGGTTGGACTAAAGCATAACCTTATTAGCATAAGTCAATTGTGTGATGCTGGCTACAAGGTTAACTTTAATGAGCACCTGGGTTACATATTGGATCCCCAAGTCAAAGTTGTGATGTGTGCTCAACGAAAGAAAGGTGTATATGTTGTGGACAAGAAATATGTTGATCCCACAACTGAAACCTGCTTTCACAAGAACCAATGCAGACCTAAAGTGGTTATGGCACAAAAGGCTGTCACACCTGAACTTCAAGAATATCAACAAACTCTGTAAGAAAGAGTTGGTAACAGGTTTGCCTTCTATGACCTTTGTTAAGGATAGACTCTACACAGCTTGTGAGAAAGGCAAGCAGAGGAAATCATCTTTTAAATCCAAGCATAATTTTTCTATTGATACTCCTCTAATCTTAATCCACATGGACTTGTTTGGACCAGTCAATGTCCCAAGTCTAGGAGAAAGAAGATACACTCTAGTAATGGTTGATGAGTTCTCCAGGTTTACATGGGTAATCTTCTTGAAGAGCAAAGGAGAGGCTGCTAGAAAAATCATTGGATTTGTCAAAAAGATGGAAATGCTGAACTCTGCTCAAGTGAAGCAGCTTAGAAGTGATCATGGTACTGAATTCAAAAACAGTACCCTTGAAGACTTCTGTGAAGAAAAAGGGATCTCTGAAAACATTTCAGCAGTAAGAACTCCACAACAAAATGGAGTTGCTGAAAGAAGAAATAGAACCCTTATTGAAGCTTCTTAAACCATGCTGTGTGCATCTGGTTTACCTTCATCATTCTGGGCTGAAGCTATCAACACTGCTTGCTTCACCCAAAACATATCCTTAGTGGTGAAAAGGTTCAACAAGACTCCCTATGAGCTGCTCAAAGGGAGGAGGCCAAATATTAGCTACTTCCATGTGTTTGGATGTCCCTGCTTCATTCTGAATCAAAGGGATCAACTGGCAAAGTTTGAACCAAAAGCTGATGAAGGTGTGTTTGTTGGATACTCTGCTATCTCCAAAGCCTACAGAGTATACAACAATAAAAGAAAGGTGACAGATGAATCTATCAATGTCACCTTTGAAGAGTCCAGGAATGCCTCCACCAAAGCTGTTCCTGAATTAGTTCCAGGAGAACTCAACTTTGATGATCTCATGCATTCCAACAGTGAGGAGGACTCAAAAGCTTCCACTACATCCAGAGTGGAACCTGCAAACCATGATGGACATGATGATGATTATGTTGATACACCATGTGTGAATAAGTGTACTGATTTAATTACAACTACATGTCCTGAACCAATCACTGCTGATTTTCCTGGATCCTCTACTGATATGTTCAACAGTGGTCAGTCATGTTCAACAAGTAAACAGGCTCAAGACAACAGTGTGTCTGAAAATTTTGAGAGATGTTCAACAGGACCTGCTGAAGATAATAACAACTCAGGAGAATCGTCATTGAAGAATGATCCTAAGTGGATCAGATGTTACCCCAATGATCAAATAATTGGTGACATCAACAAAGGGGTACAAACGAGATGGGACAGCTTAGGGAACTTTTGTATGTTCTCTAGTTTTGTGTCTCTCATGAAGCCAAAGAAAGTGGATGAAGCACTTAAGGATGCCAATTGGATCACTGCCATGCAAGAAGAACTCAATCAGTTTGAGAGAAACAAGGTATGGAAGCTGGTCCCTGCTCCTAAAGGTAAAACTATAATTGGCACCAAATGGGTTTACAGGAACAAGATGGATGAGCAAGGTCATGTCATTAGAAATAAGGCAAGACTTGTTGCTCATGGCTATAGACAGGAGGAAGGCATTGACTACGATGAAACATTTGCTCTTGTGGCCAGGCTAGAGGCAATTCATTTGTTTCTAGCCTACGCTGCTCATAAGAGCATGAAGGTATTCCAAATGGACGTGAAGAGTGCATTTTTAAATGGAAAGCTGCAAGAGGAAGTTTATGTCAAGCAGCCTCCAGGTTTTGAAAATGAACATCATCCAGGTTTTGTCTATAATTTGAACATAGCTCTATGGTCTAAAACAAGCCCCTAGAGCCTGGTATGACACTCTTACTAATTTCCTTATGAGCAATGGGTATTCCAGAGGTAAAGTGGATACCACACTGTTCATTAAGAAAGTGAAGTCTGATATTATGCTTGTTCAAATCTATGTGGATGACATAATATTTGGTTCTACTAATGAACAATTATGCAAGAATTTTTCATTACTCATGAAATCCAAGTATGAAATGAGTATGATGGGAGAACTTACTTTCTTTTTAAGATTACAGGTTAAACAAACGTCAACTGGAATTTTTATAAATCAAAGAAAGTATACTTTAGTTCTATTGAAAAAGTTTAAATTTGAACAAAGTTCTCCTATTAAAACCCCAATGGCAACCAATGTAATATTGGATGCAGATGCCAGTGGCAAAGCTGTTTCAGTAATAGCTTACAGAGGCATGATTGGGAGCTTGTTGTACTTAACTGCTAGTAGACCTGATATTATGTTTGCTACCTGTTTATGTGCTAGGTTCCAAGCTGATCCAAAGGAATCACATCTAGCTGCTTTGAAAAGAATCTTCAGATACCTTAAGGGTACACCAGGTTTGGGTCTTTGGTATCCCAATGACTCAAGCCTTGAACTAACAGGTTATTCAGATTCTGATTTTGCAGGTTGCAGGCTAGATAGGAAAAGCACAACAGGTGGATGTCAACTCCTTGGTGGTAAGTTGATAAGTTGGTGTAGCAAGAAGCAGAACTCAGTTTCTACTTCTACTGATGAAGCTGAGCACATTGCTACTGGAAGCTGCTGTGGGCAAATTCTGTGGATGCAGCACAGCTTGAAGACTATGGACTTGTACTTAGGAAAACTCCTATTCTGTGTGACAATACAAGCGACATAGCTATTTCCAACAACCCAGTGTTTCACTCCAGAACAAAGCATATCGAAGTCAGATATCACTTTATCAGAGATCACATTCAGAAAGGTAATGTGGAGGTAAGTATTATTTCCACTGATGAACAGCTTGCAGACATTTTCACCAAACCTCTTGATGAAAACAGGTTTAATTACCTTGTCAGCAAGCTGGGCATGTTAAACAAAAGTGACTAAGTGTCCTAAATGTCTAAGACTTTATATGTCTCACACTGCTAAAGTTCTTTCAGAACAACTTAGAAAGAACAGGCTATGCATGTTCTATACTTAGCTGTTTTCTGCAAAACTTGAACAGCTTGTGCATATAACAGGTTTGACAAATAACAACTTATCTGTCAAGCCTGATCTGATGATCAAACCTCCACCCTGCTCACTCTCTCAATCTGTCATACAAGGCATTGTCTTGTAACCTGATCATCTATTGAACACAACCTGTTCTTACATAGCTGAACAGGTTGATGGTGCAGCTTGAAGAGTGAACAGCTTTTGATGACCCTGCTCATCACAGGTTTGACCATCAGCTTGGACTATCAGTTTAATTACCTTTCTTCACAATTAAGTTACTTAATTTTTGTTTTTATTTAACTTAATTACTGCGGATAATGTGGGTTTCGTGTGTTAGTGATTAAAAAGGGCTCAAGTGGTCTGACAAACGGTCTGATATGGACAACCGTTCCATTTTCCGTTAACGACCTTTTCAAATCAACCGCCCAAATGTTTCTCTCTCATACCCACTCACATTCAAATCCTATAAATACCCCCTACTGTTTCATCCTCGTCTTCCTCACTACTTCTATAAACCTCCTAAGAACCCTAAAAATCGACTAAGTGTCTTGTGCTTCTGCCACTCTCACTACTTTCCAAATGGCTCACAGAAACAACCCCTTTCTACCAGTATTTGTTGGTGATGATGTACGGAAACACTCATCAGTCATCACAATGCTAACACTGAAACCCACTAACTACATTGCCAACCTCACAATCCCCAAAAACTATGTGGGGAAAGGCTATGACCAAATGGTGGAGTTTTTGAAAGTTCATCTATTGAACTACGCCATGACTGCAACTCCTGGTGTCCTGTACCAGGAGATGGTGTATGAGTTCTGGTACACCTGTGCCTACAACCCAGATACCAAAGTCATCAAGGGCACCATTCTCAATGGGACTCAGACCATTGAGGTCAACACTCGTCTACTCAGGGAAGTTCTTCGACTCCATGTGGTTGAAAAATATGATCTACCACAGCCTGAAGATGAACAGATGAAGAATCTGCTGCACTTCTGTGGTATAGCAGAACCAAAGGTTGGAGCAACGCTGTTCAGAAAGGATTTGTCTCTAACTTACAGCTTCTTGTTTGCCTCTGTGGTAATGTGCTTCAGCAGCAAAGGTGGTTCCTTTGACCAACTCCTATAGTTCTGCGACTTGTGGATGGAACTACAATAGACATGGCTAAGTGGATTTTCATGAATTTGAGGAACCTGGTGCAGCAGGAGACACTACCAGTTGCTGTTCGATATCCCAGGTTTCTGAGCCTCATCTTCAAGCATGTTTGTGGTGAGAATTTGTATAACTCTCAGCCTTTACTTCATACTGCTGCATTCCCTGTAATAGGGAATAGAGTTTTCTTTACTCCTGTTCTCCCAAATGAGCCTCCTCTGTCAACACCAATGAGGAGGATGTTAGGATTGGTGGAAGGACCCTCTGATGTGAGGGTGGATCCAGAAGCTGCTCCCAGAAGAAAATCCAAAGCCAGGGCCAAGCTTGTTAAGAGGACCCTGGACATCACTGAAGCTGGGCCTGTCCACAAGAAGGCCAAAACAGCTCAGTCTGAGTCTGCACCCTTAGCCTCTATGGCTGAGGGGGAGCAGGCTCCTCACCCTGATTCATTCGTTGAACCTGAAGCCTTTGTGGCTGGTGCCTCTGTGGCACCTGAGACTATGGAACAGGTCAACCCACCTGTTTCTGACCCAGTCTCCAAACCTGTCCAGTCTGAACCTCTCATCTCCTATCCAAAATTCCCCACCTCATCTCACATTTTATACCAACGCAAAAAGAAGCCAACAGCCCAAACAAGCCCCTCTGTTCCCTCTCAACAGGGTTCAGTTTAAAAAGAAGCAACCCCTGCTGCCTCTCCTATTTTGGGAGAAAGATCAGCACAATTGGAGTCTGCTTCACTCCACCCTGTGTCAACCCCAAGTCAGCCTAGGCCCTCTGGTTCCTCCCAACAGGAGCCAGTTGTACAAATGGAGACAGCCACATCAACTATTCCAGCCTCCCAACAGGCTGAGAATATTGAAAGACAGGAGTTCTCTCCACTCCATACTGAGTCCACACTCTCCCCATCTCATACTTCTCTACACCCTGAGTCTGCACGAGGTGTCCACCCTACTGGCTTAGACCAACCAGAAGATCAGCCTCAAACTTCTACTCCTCATGATGCAGCTGTTCTACAACAAACAGCTGCTGAAGGACCCACAACTCTCGCTAATGAACCTCAGGGAACTAAACATCCCTTTGGTGAGGCTAATCCCTTTATGCAAACTCCATCAGCAGGTTTCACCACTGATGATGTTGAAATGCAAATTCCATCTCCCCATGATGAGGTACTTTTACACCAAGGTACTGCAGAGGGAACCACCACTGGCCTTAATGAAGATACTGCAAAACAAGCAGTGTCTGAAAGGCTACCATCCTCTACCCCCTCTCCTGGTGATACATTTACAGCCACTGCTGAAGGACCCATCGATCCCTCCAAGCTGGGCCACATTACTTTTGCTCATGCTATGGAGCTTCTTTCCAAAATACCCTCTCCCTCTACATCACATCCCCATACACCATCCTCATCCTCTTCATCTCCATCTACCCACTCAAAACAATCCACCCATACACCTCCATCCCCTAAAGACCTGCCTTTGAAGGATCAGCTCTCTTTACTGACCAACAAAGTTGATTCTTTAGAAACCTCCATGTCTTCTCTACCCTCTCTCATTTCAGACTCTGTGTCTGAATAGCTTAAGGGATTCTTTGATCTGTTCAAGGATTCCTTCCCAGCCACTCCACAAACTGACAACTCCTCACAGCTACTTGCACTCACTGCACAGCTGCAAAATGTCTCCACATCCCTCTCCTCAATCCTTTCACTCCAACAGGACTCTGTGTCCTCTATGACAGCCATATCCCAACAGCTATCGTCTCTCCTCACCACTTGAAATTCTACACTTCCTACCACTTTGGCCAGCTTAAACACCTTACTAGGCTCTCTATCAAATTCTGTGTCATCAAACCTTGCTGAGGTGCAGGACTCTCTTGAGTTACATCTTGCACAGCTCCAAACATTGCTGTTCACAGCCTCTGATAGGGAAACCATTGTTAAGCTGACCTCCTTTACTGAAACCCAATCATCCTCTCTTCAAAACTGTCTTTCCCAACTTGCAGAGGTGAAGGAGAACCTGGCTTTCTTAGTGCATAGCCTGGTTGGTCCCAAGCCTGCTACCAAAACTGCTGGCAAGCCTACTGACTTCGTGTCTTCAAGCAGACCAAGTGTTGAATGTGCTGGTCCATCTCCTTCAAAGGGGGAGAAGTCATCTACCTCGAAGACCAAGTCTAAGAGGGAGAAAACTTTTTCTCCTAAGGAGAAATCATTACCTACTGGTCAACTAGCAGAAGCATCTGCAACAGGTACAATGGAAGGTGCCTCTCAAGCTTCTCAGCCTGCTCAGGCTGAATCTCCAAACCCTGCTCAGTCTAAGGGGGAGGAATTCATTTGTGAAGTCAGGCCAAGCAGCAGAATGAGGCATCTCATTTTAGACGAAGAAGAAGAAGAGGAAGATACTCCTGAGGCTGTTATCACTACAACAACTAAAGGAAAAGAAAATGCAGTATATGATCCTGTACAGCAGAAAGCAGCAGAGTTAAAGTTTCACAAAGCCAGGGCAAAGGAAATGGGTCTTCCCATGGATAAATACTATGAGTTCAGAAATGAACAGCTTCAAGCCCTGGAAGCACTAAGAAAAGAAGAAGCCTCTGCCAAAGCTGCCAGATCGTTTGCACTCCAAGAAGCAAGCAAAATTAAAATGCCTTCTTTGGATGTGCAGAAGAAACTGATGGAAGCAGCTAAGGAATAAGCGGGTGAAAAGGAAGGTTAACAAGTTAAGGGTGCTCTGGTCTCTGTGACCAAACCAAAACAAGCATCCTCTGCAAGGGCCCAGTTCCATTTTGACAACTTGGCAAGGAAAAAGTTTCAGGATGTTGCTGATAGAAGGCTTGCCAAGGAAGCAATTGTCAAAGCTGTCCCCACATCCAGAAAAGGCAAACAGTGGAAATTGCAGATAACCAGATTGGGTGCAACAGGCCTAGAACTGGAAACTTATGACTACACTGATGTTGCACAGATGGGGTACAGGGAATGGGTTGAGCAGGCAGTTGCCCTGAGCCAGTCTAAGTCAGAAACGGCTAATACTATCAGGGCATATATTAAGAAGCTGATGGAGAGAGTGCAGGATCTTGGCCTGATCTCAAAAGAAGTAAGTGAGGGTGTCTTTGTGACATACCCCAAAATAAAGGCCAGGAGGACAAGAAAAGATTCTGAGCTGGAGCAACTCCTTACCTTAATTGAACAGGGTGATTATGCTTTTGAGATGAAAGGAATTGACTACATCCTGCCTAGTGGAGTAGAGTTTGAAGAATGCAAGACAATTAAAGAACCTGAGTTGGGGGCATTTTTTGTAGATCCCTTAACACAGAAGAAATGCTTTCAGAGAGCATCAGATCTACACAAGGTGGATCTGAGACAGCTTGCAGCCTTTAGACTTGCAGCTTCATTCAAGCAGTCAAGCAAGTGGAGAGCAGCCTTCTGGGATCAGCACAGAGGCTCCTATGAGAGAGGAGAACTTCAAGATCCCAAGTTTATGATCCTCAGAATTGAAATTCAAGATCTAGAGGAAACAAGGGAGGAGCTTGAAAAGATGTTTGAAGGACCAGCACCACTGGAGTGAAGTCCATCTACCATCAGGGTAGGTGAAGAATGGAAGCTGTCGATCTGTTGGACAGGCTTGCCATTATCTGCTCCCAAAATCAACAGTCCAAAGTGTTGAACTTTTTGTACATTAGTTGTACTTTGTTACATATGTTGTAACTTTATTTTTTTTTACATAAGTTGTAATATACATTAGTACATTAGTTGTACTCTTGTAAAAAACATGTGTTGTTATGCAATCAAAATCAGTATATATAAACTGAACTTTTACTTTACTTAAATGTTGTAATTCCTTTTTCAGCAAGATGTATTGTAAAAATGTATAGTGACTATTGATTAAATCAGTTTAGACTGATTATTGCAAATAGGGGGAGATTGTTAGGCACAAAAAGGCCTCAGTCAAACCTGTTGTACATCTGAGGGGGAGATTTTTAATCAAACCTGTTGATGCATTTGAAGGTTGAATTTAAGGCCTGTTATACGCCTTATTGAAACCTGAAAATGATTTGCAATATCAGCCCAAAGCTGTTTACCATGTTGCATTCGTTGCAACAAAGACAGTTTGTCCAAGTTGTTCTGTCTGCTGAACAAGTTGGGCATAAACTGTCGTCGCTGCTCTACTCTCTTGAGCAGCTTGGGCAGTTTTTAAGTGAATAGTTCTTTATCAACAGAACATGTTCTTTGTGAACATGTTAAACACTTTATGGAATATGTTTCCAAGTCATCATGTATTGTTTTTTATAACTATATCAGTTTACAAGTCGAAGACAAAGTGGAAAACAGAACTGAACAGCCTGCCCACGCTGTTCTGTTACATGAAGACAAACAAATATTTGAAAAGGGTGACTGACCTTTTCTTATATCAAAATGGCATTAGCAAAAGAAGAAAGATGCAAAGTTGACATTCCTCTTTTGGTTAAACCCTTATGCAACAGTGACAAAAAGGAAAAGACAAAGATTCTGCCATGTGAAGACAAAGGTACTTTATCAGAACGTGCAGAAAGGTGTTTTGTCCTTTTGGAAAGACTCTCCACTATCTCTTCTGTCCAATGAAGAAGCTTCACTAAGATTCTCCTTTTGAGTATAAAAGGAAGCTTCTATGGATAAAGAGATATCAAGAGTGTGAAATCAGAACGTGCATTGAAGTGTGTTATTCCATGCATGCAAGTCTGCTTATATAAAACAGTCGAGTGTGTCTAAGATGTTCTTGTATAAGTTGTCCTTCTGAGTCTTGTAAAAACAGTGAGTGCTTCTAAGTGAGTGTACTCATTGTAACTAGTCTGAGTGAGTTTTAGATTAGTTGACAAACTGTTGTCTCTGTCATCTCAGCTTGAACCTTTCCGCATTCAAGCTTGTTTGTAATTAACACTTGTTAATAATATACACAAACATTGAGAAAAAGATTGTTTAGTTTTAAATAGCTGTATTCACCCCCCCCCCCCACCCTCTACAGCTTAGAACTATACACTTGGGAAACCTTTCGGGACCTACAAGTAGTACTTGTAAAGACTAGTAATCGAGCAAGGAAGTTTGTGCCCTTACAGCGATTCATTCAAATCATGATCAGAGGAATATGGAGTGCCAATGAAAAGATTCCAAAGTGATTAAATTCTGACAAGTGCCTGGATTATGTGATGATGAGCTTACACAGAGTCCAGGATAATATGAACGCTAACATCATGCCAATTCCTGAGTCTCTGCTAAAGTATGTCGATGCCAATGCTGAATCTGTGAGGTTATATAGAATTGATCACGCTCCTATGGAATCTCAAGAACTGAGAATCCTTACCCAGGGAGTAATAAGAGAGGAGGTACGTCAACAAGGGGTTGATGTACAGGGTAACCTTGATGAGAGTGAAGGTGTTGAAAGAGAAGTGAGGGGTGGTGAGGCTGTTTGTGATTCTGAACGAACGTTGTGAAATATCCAAGAAGGTGAAATTCAAGGAGAGGATGATGTTGATAACAATGATGGTAATGATGATGTGGATGAAGTTGGGGAAAGAATTGTTATATCTCAAACTAAGCGTTTACCATAAATAGAAGTTGATGAGGTGGTAAGTGTGAGTGTGAGGGAGGCGCTCATCTCCTTCTCAACAAGGAGAGTTGACATTGAAGCAGCCAGTACCCCACTAGCGACTGCACACCTCACTAGCCACTCATCTCCTTCTCAACAAGGAGATCTTTCAATTCTGCACGGGGATATAGCACAAGATCTATCCTTGGATCATTTGTATTCCATGGATATTCGTAAGGTCTACTGGCTACGGATCAATCTTGACGCGACACCTGCCAACGAGTGCGGAATCTTCGTTAGCGGCTTGACGGATATATCACGCACACCGAAACATAGAGACTACCACGGTGATAGACGTACAACTTAGAACGCCCCGACACAATGATTCTCTCCTCACGAAACTCTCTGATTGCAATCAAGTTCGAGATCGCCTTCTGCTAATCGTCTGACAAAATTCTGCAAAAGTCTCCTTCACCCGGATGCTCTTTTTGCTCTCAAGTTCGACAGAACCTCTGAGCCTGATTATAGACCCTAGTTCGAACTGATTAACCCCTAATTATAGACCCAGGTTCGAACTTGACCAGGACAAGTTTGACTAAGCCCAAGGCCTTTCGAACTTGTCCTCCATAAGTTCGAACCATTACTTTCGAACTTATGTTCGAACCTGTTCCTAGAACTTATTCTAGAACTTAATATGATCGTCTAAGCTTATCATGCAAATGTAAATCTCATACAGAATCATGATATCAATAACAAAACTAGATTGTTGTCGTCACACCGGATGTACCAACAGACTCCCCCTTGACGATAGCTTCTAGTTGTTGTTCATTGATCGTAATAGACTATCAGATTCAGAGACTATGAATATCGAAACTAGACAGCTATTATCACATCGGGTGTATCAACAGACTCCCCCTTGACGATAGCTTCTAGTTCATATTCATTGATCTATGAATACCGAAATCACCTTTTCTTCTTTGTTATCCATGACTGCCTCTTCATCTTCGCTGTCCTCACTGGTTTGTAGACTAACTTAGTCCATTTCCTACCAGTCAGAGAATATATTCTTATTTGAACCACAGCTCTTCTACCAACTCTTATATTAACTTCTCAAATCTTCCAGAACGACCCTCCCTTCTGATAGTTTTTGCAAACTCCTCAGCATAAGAATCGTCTTCCTTAATTTAATAGGTCCTGCCAAGCTAAATCAATCACTTCACACTTCAGATTCTGATTCATCATTTAGTACAGATTTCAGCATCTCTAGATCTATCACATTCTGATCTTCATTCATAACACCTCATTTCAACTTCATCTAACTCGGACAATGCTCCGATAAGACCTTGTCTTCAGTAACTTTTGTCGCCTCTGAATCCTTGCCTTTTCCCTTGTCAGCTTCTATGAACACCGACTCCCCATGAGGATCAGCAAGCTGAGCAAATTGCTGTCTTGAAAGATCTGTCAGCTCACTATTCGGGCCATCTTCTTTGACTTGCCAGCTCACTGCTCAGGCCATCTTCTTCGACTTCTCTAAAATTTCTCCCCCTGAGATGGACGATCTTTCCACAAGTCCTCCAGTATAGCCTCCAGATTTGCAATCTGCTGCAGCGGATCAGTCTGTGTCTGATCCAACTGGGCATTAAGATGTTGAAGTTCAAGAATCGCCTTTGTCAGTTGAAGAATCTGTAATTCTGTAAAAACTCCAATTCTAACACTGTATAGACTTAATCAACCCATGAAACAAGTCATAATATGTTAGTAGGACATTAAAAAACCATTAGTCAACGATAAAAATGCAATGAAACTCTCCTTACTTACATTCTTTGATGGTTTAGAAGGTAAACCAAACACTAGAATTAAGTTCGAGAGAAACAGTCGTTATCTTCGTTAAACAGTCACAACATCGTAAGTTTTGAAAAAACTTTGAAAAATTTTCAACTTTTTCAACTTATCTTAAGTTTTGAAAATACCTTTTCCACTCATCACGGAACTCTTCACTTTTAGCAACTGATTATCACGCAAATTTTATTTTTCCAACTAGAATGCATCCTTGTACCTTTGACCTTTATCCTACTTAAAATAAAATAAAATAATAAATAAAATAAAGTAAGATAAAATAAAATTTTGAACAATACTTAAACTTAAGCTACTCAAAAATACTTTTAAAAGATACAAGCTATACTAAAACTAACAGAATATTTTTGGCGAGAAAGTCAGAGAAATGTTCAATCAGATAGCGGTGTCAAAACACGCACTTTCAGCGTGACACTATCACACTTAGGAACTTTTGATTCCTTTGATTGTTTGTTGTGACACACATTTCTAAACGATTGTTGGTATTATTTTCCCTTTAAACATGTTACACTTTGGAATATCCCTTGGCCTTTTTATTTATCAAGAAACTACCTTACGTGTCTCACCCTTAGACATAACTCTATGATCAAGACGGACACACAATGATTATTACTTTTCGGTATATGCAAATTTTCTTTAAAAGGCAAACGTCGGACACAGTTCTGTATTTACATACAACAGACTGCCTTAGTTTGTCTTAAAGTTTATTTAAAGCTAGCAAGACAGCGTTGACAGGTCTATACTGACGTACAACAAAGCGACTTTTCTTGCTAAACCGAGTCAAACCAGAGGCACAGGTCTATACTTACGTAGAACAGAGTGACTTGTTTTGACTCTATCCTTACTATCAAGAGCTTTTCTTTTCTTTTCTTTAAGATGTATCTGATGTGACTATACATTCCCAAGAAAACTTGCATACCTCATTTAGAATCATTGTCTGTATGTCTCTAACATCAAAATTAAGACCATTTGGTCATACATCTAAGTTAGTTACACATATGACTTTTTCTTGAATTTTATATTAGCTTTTCAGATTCCCTTTGTGTATTATGCCTACCAACACATCGAACTAGAAAATGTATATCACTTAGAGTTTAAGGTGCATTATGTGTGAAAGCTTAACACTTAGAGTTTGTATCGACTGTGCTAATTTTTGTCACTTTGAACCTATGCATCTAAGACTTAACTCTCTTTTATAATATTCTCTTTTTTTGAGCTTTTTATGGTTTTCTCTCTTTTTTTTTGTTTTTCATAAAATAAAATAAGCTTAGAAAGAAACTTACTAACTTACTATAGAAGGAAATTAATTCTACTTAACCACTAATTTACTATAAAAGGAAATAAATTCTACTTAACCACTAACTTATAAAAAGAAAGAAAATATACTAAGGTCAAGTTACTCTGGATTACGCATACCGTTCAGTTGAACTAACAACTCAAAGCGTGACTTATCAAATGCTTTTGTGACTAGATTCGCATAGTTGTTTTTACCAACATTCTTATTCAAATTGACACAATTTACCTTTTTCCCAAAAGACTTCTCAACTTGGTCTAAGGAGCCAATCAGCATGCCTGCTGTTTCGTCCTTTGTACCCCTGTCCTGTGTCAAGAGCTACCACTATAAATAAAATCGATTGTTGTTAGGACCTGTAGTTAACTCCTGCACACTAAATAAGAAATGTTAGTTATCACAGGGAACCCAAGCCATGACTGACTTGGTAATACCATCCTCATCCACAAACTTGAACTCTTTCAAATACCCATCTCTCCTTTCAGGTGACTTGGGTTTTTGATTGAGAACCTGTCGTGGAGTTGAGTGATTAACATCCATTCTCGACCTTTGGGTTGGTCTTTGCGGTTCAGCCCTTGGATTGAGACCACTTGTAAGGTCTGCTGGCTACGGATCTATGTTGACGCGACACCTGCCAACGAGTGCGGAATCCTCGTTAGCGGCTTGACGGATATATCACGCACACCGAAACACAGAGACTACCACGGTAATAGACGTACAACTTAGAACGCCCCGACACAATGATTCTCTCCTCACGAAACTCTCAGATTGCAATCAAGTTCAAGATCGCCTTCTGCTAATCGTCTGACAAAATTCTGCAAAAGTCTCCTTCACCCGGATGCTCTTTTTGCTCTCAAGTTCGACAGAACCTCTGAGCCGTTAAAGATTATCCCCTCACCTCCTTCAATCGAAACTGATTAACCCCTATTATAGACCCTGGTTCGAACTTGACCAGGACAAGTTCGACTAAGCCCAAGGCCTTTCGAACTTGTCCTCCATAAGTTCGAACCATTACTTTCGAACTTATGTTCGAACCTGTTCCTAGAACTTATTCTAGAACTTAATATGATCGTCTAAGCTTATCATGCAAATATAAATCTCATACATAATCATGATATCAATAACAAAACTAGACTGATGTTGTCACACCGGATATACCAACAGACACCCCCTTGACAATAGTTTCTAGTTGTTGTTCATTGAACGTAATAGACATCAGATTCAGAGATTATGAATATCAAAACTAGACATCTATTGTCACATCGGGTGTATCAACAATATTGAAATCAGTACACAACTATCCCAGAGTACATTCATTCAAGCACCAGTCTTAGAACGAATACAGTTTAGGACACTCGAGTCGACTTCATGTGTTGAAGTAAGTACAGAAGGACTTAGTGTTCCTATTACAACAACTATAGTGTAAGAAGCATTTGTTGCTCCTTCACTTGAAGTAGTTGGAAGTCCAATCAGAGCTACGACAATGCAAACTCCGAGCACAGGTCACACAGAAGTTCTTTTTACAAGTTCAACCGTTGTGACAACTGGAAGTCTGTGTGCCCAGGTGTTAGCACGTTACCCTTTATCACTGAAACAATACTAAATGAAGCCATTGTTGGAGTTACAAATCAGATGTCAACACAATATGCTGAAATGATGAATTAGATAAACAACATTCAAAGGTTGTTGAAAGGAAAAGCTCTAGCAGAAGTTGCAGAATTTGCAGAAGAGGAAGAAAAGCAAATCTCTAACAATGAGCTAAGAGATTATTGTATAGAAAAATTTAATGAAATGAAGAAAAGGATGTCTGGGCTAGATAATACTGTTGTAATTGCTTTGGGCTCCTTATTGGAATGATTTTCTATACTTGAGCAAATGTGTAAGTCTCAAGCTTCAGGGTCCAAAAGAATACATAAGGACCTTGACGACTCCGATGATGCTCCTCATGAGGGGGAGAAGAGGAGGAAGCTTGAAGAATCTGAATTACAAATGGTGGCTTTTGAAGGTAAAGAAACTGAAGGAGAAGGTGCAGAAGAGGTAGGAGGCTCAATTAATAAACCAGTTGATACTCAAAGTGAAAATGGATTGATTCTTCATGAAGATGTTCTGATTCCTTTGAGTATACAATCTGGTATGTACAATTTTAAGGAGTACGATGACTCAGATAAGGAAGATGAAGAAATTGAGGTGATGAGAATTAATGGAGCTGAATAAGAAATTAATGTGTCTGAGTAGTTTGAATTTTCTAAGATGTCCGCTAGAGCGGAAAAGATTGTGGATGAGGAAGAACTGGTTGAGGAAATCTTAAGAGATGAAATACCATCACCAACGGTTGAAAAGCCTGCGGTTACGGTTACTGCGAAGGAAGAATATGATCCATTTCCAATGAGTGGTGTGATGCCTAAATCACTCCAAGGAATGATAGATGTTGATTTAATGGATAAATTTTTCAAAAGCTACATCTTAGCAGACGAATCGGAAAGACAACATCACTTAAGATTTGTTGTTCAAGAAGTTGTAGCATTCCAATCATGGACGCAAAGAAAGCGGATTAAGAAATCATGGTAGAAATCATGAAACTCAAAACAGTTGAAGAACGTGCCATGATTCGGATCACAAGAATGGAAAAGATATTAGTTGGTGAACGGAGAAAGAGAAAGCTGAAGCCCATGAAGTTGAAGCTTTTAGTTGCACAACGACTAACAAATACCCAACAAAAAACACACACACACAAAAAGAGAGAAACATTAAGCATTTGGTTATTCAAAGTTTTGAAATTGTAAAACACCCAAGATTTGCACACAAATTTGGACATATATATAAACCTAGTAAAACGTATTAAAAACCAATGTCTCTTTACTTTCTTTGTGTGTGCTTTGGCAACTGAAGTAGTAGGAAATGCAATATGAATAAAACATAAAGGAGGCATACAAAACCATATTTAGAAATTGATATATTTCTAATATCATATAACACATAGATGAACCCAGATTTATTAGAAAAACTTTGGCTGGTTGAAATTGAGTCGATACTTTTAATCATTTGTCTCTATTTGCATATAAGATTCATTGTCATTATGGGCAAACTTTAAGAATATATCAAACGAAGAGATCTCTTATTAATTTGCATTTTCCCATGAAAAAATAAATAAAACCTGTTCCTAATTGACTCCCTCCTCAGTTGGATCCATATAAAAATAACAAATATCTTGAATCATGGAAAAGAACCATGTGCTTCATATATGGATTAACTCTCAAGTGAATGTTAGTGCATCCTGTGTGACGATACA
Source organism: Centrapalus pauciflorus (assembly GCA_020465985.1). Classification (NCBI taxonomy): domain Eukaryota; kingdom Viridiplantae; phylum Streptophyta; class Magnoliopsida; order Asterales; family Asteraceae; genus Centrapalus; species Centrapalus pauciflorus. Next base: position 117,352 of record JAANYP010008740.1, on the reverse strand, counting down.
AGTCTAAGTATAGACGACATTTTGTATTAGTCCAAATCTTCGTAATTGCATATTAATACATGTTTGTTATATGTTTGTTATGTGTTTGATATATGTTTGATATTGATTGTATATATGTTTGAACTTGGTTATAATTGGTGTGTTACAATAAGATCAAACATAAGTTCAAAGGTAACTTCAAACATAAGTTCAAAGGAAAGTTCAAATATAAGTTCAAAGACAAGTTCTAGAATAAGTTCAAAGGCCTGATTCGAACTTATGGTGGACAAGTTCGTGGGCTTGGGCCTTCTCGAACTTGTCCAAAGCAAATTCGAATCTAATGCCTATAATTAAGGTTTAATCAGTTTTGATCAGTGATTTTTGCAGAATCAAGCATTAGAGGCGATTACGAACTTATGGAGACGTTTTTGTGTGTTCTTGGAGAGAATCACGAGTCGGGACGTTCTAGTGTGCGTCTATCATCGTGTGTGTCTCCATGTTTCGTGTGCGTGATCATTCCATCAAACCGCTAACGAGGATTCCGCACTTGTTGGACGGCGTCGCGTCAAGATAGGATCCGTAGGTAGGTGACCTTACAAGTGGTATCAGAGCCATAAGGGTGTTCATCGTGTTATTCGTGTTCATATTCAACATTCTTGGTTTTTTGGCGTTTTGGAGGGAAAATTCACATCTTTTATTAGTCTTTCGAGTTATACAAGCAAGATAACGGAGAAAAGTTCACATTAGTTCATTATTTTAGTCAAAATCATAGTTTTTAATCCAAAAAACTTTGGTTTAAACTGAAAACATGAAAATTTCAAACTTTTGGCCGTTTCTCGAACTTGCGGCGCTCGAACATAGGGGGTATTAGGGTTTATTCGAATTTGACAGAAAATTCAAACTTGTTAGAAAATACGCTCCTCTCGAACTTGCTTTAGGGTTTCATTCGATTTTGGCTGAGATTCAAACTTGCTAGCATTCAAATTTGTCAGATCTTGAATTTGTCAGAAATCTCGAACTTGTCAAACCTTCGAATTTGTTGATTTCAAACTTAATCAATTTCGAATTTAATTTCAAACGAATTTAATCTTAAACTAGTTCGAACTTACTTAAGTTCGAAAGGGTTAATTTTAAATTAATTTTAAATTAAATTACCTAAGTTCGAATACAAAAATTTTAGAAAGGATGACCAGTTTGCAAAAGTTTATAGAAATGGACCACGAGGTTGGCAAGGCAAATTCTCAACCAAAACTGATGAGGTTGGAAGACTACTACTGGTGGAAGGATAGGTTTTCCGATTTCGCTCGTTTCAATGACATGTGAATGTGGATTTGTATCGATGAGGGATACATTCCACCTACACAAGAGTTTGAGGGCCGTCAGAGAGTTTTGACATATCAGAAAATGAAGGATGATGACAAGAAACTGTATGAGGCCGAGAACTAAGCATTTTCAATCATTCGTATGGCACTACCTCAGGAGATTCTACACACCTTACGAAATCATCGTACTTCTAAAGAGCTATGGGATGCTCTCGAGAAGAGGTTTGAGGAAAACCGAAGGGTTCCTAAAGGTAGGACAGAGATGCTGAAACAGCAGTTCGCTATTTTCAAGGCATTAAAAACCGAAAAGATGGATGAAACAATAACGAGATTCTACCATTTACTGACAGAATTGGATAATCATGATGTTGACTATCATGAAATTGAGAAGATAGAGAAACTTCTTGATGCTTTACTTGCGAAGTGGGAAATGTACACAGCGCTTATAAAGCATGATGAAGAAAAATTCGAAACTGTCACTCTCGAAGGAGTTATTGGCACGCTGAGGGCTTACAACTTTCAGATACTTAAGAAGGAGAGGGAATATGATCAAGTCCATGATCCAGAGATGTATTTTGGAAAGTCAAAACCCTCTATCGAAAGTGAACTGAAAACAGCTACAGCCTTCTTCACGGGTGAAGCGTCTATTCCAGTGGACGTAGAAGAAACAAGCAGTCGGGCATTCTTAGGGTATTCTAAACCGGAAGATAAACCGACTCACGCAGCATCTACTTCTCAACAGTACACAAAGAGGCCTATGAGTGCACAATCAGTCGAAACTCATCTGAATCTTTTGGCTTCGTTTGTTGCAGCATATGAAAATTGTGTCCAAGGAAAAATTAATGATCCTGCATTATGGGAAGAGGACTACGATCAGGTGGATCCTGATGATTTAGAAGAAATGGACCTTCAATGGCAACTGGAAATGGTGACTCAGCGGGTCAAAAGGTTCATGAAACGAACAGGCAGAAATCTGAATGTAGGCAACAGTAAAATTGGGTTCGACAAATCCTAGGTTAAATGTTATAACTGCCAAGGATTAGGACATTTCGCACGAGAATGTCAATGACCCAAAGTTGAAAACTATCAGATGCAATTTCAGGAAGATATCAGTCTGGTAGTTCGGGTAATCAAGCGAACATCGCTGGTCTGCTAACAAACGTATCATCTGACAGACAGCTTGATGGAACTTATGATTAGAGTTCACATCCTGAGTCGAACGCTAGAGCCTTCATGGTTGAAGTGACAGAGACTGAGATGTCAGAGCAGAGGAAGTAACAAAGGACAACGAACTAAATGATACTAGTCCTGTGTTGGTGGAGAAGTCAGACAATCAGACCATCCTGGAGATTGCCGCACTGATGGCTAACATGGAATCGGATCACAAAAAGGTAATTCTGGACTTTTCTACATTCCGTGATTTATGTGTTATATGTACTACTTCCAATGATAGATTGAACTTAGTTCTAGAAACACATAACAATCTAACTGCTCAAATAGAATCCTTCAAATCAGATAATGCTAGTCTCCTAGATATTAAAGAAGATCTTAGGAATAAGCTAAAAGCAGATGCTCAAGATGTTATAGTTCCAAAAGACAAATTAAGTGAACAATGTGTCAGGATAGAACTTATGTATGAGTATGTTGAGGCTTTAACCAAAGAACTTACAATTAAGGAGGTAGAGCTAGCTGAATCAAGAGTTAAAGTTGCAGAGGTAAATAGTAAGTTAGAAAAGTTTAGGAACTCAGCGTCAGTCTAAGAAACCAGTAGGTTTAGGTTATAGAGAGAGTCCTCCACCTTTCAATGACAACTACGTGCCTCAGCCTTAGGATAAAACTAATAAACCAGTCGATTCAGAGGTAGCAGCAGACATAGTATCTGAATCTGGTAAGGATAAACCAACTAAGGTGACTAATAATAACGCTACAATTAAGAAAGTCAAGTTTGTGCAGTCTTCTAGTGACAGAATTCTAGGAGAAGCTAAACCTGAAGTTAATAATCAGAAAGAGGAAATAGTCACTGTAGTTGAAAAGAAAGAAACTGACATAAGTGAGACACCAAAGTCAAAGGGCATTCATAAGAAGTCGATTGATAAGATTTCTTGCTTGTCATGAGAGGGGACATGTTGCGTCTAGCTGTCCATATAAGAAGGTAGAGTCTACACCCTCTAAACCAGAATCTAGACCTATTATTGGAAAGCCTGAACAACATAAACCATCACCTAGTGTAGCTAGCACAAGTGGTTCTCAAAACACTGAGAAAACTGTGAATGCCACACCAAAGACTGCTATTAGACAAATACTTGTGTCGGTTAGACCAAATGAAGTGGTTAGGACTAATTCACCGAATAGAGTCCCTAATCAGTCTAGGTCAGGACCTTATCAAGCTTATAGGTTTACAACACCTAGAAGACCTTACACTCCAGCTAGGTCTCACACTTCTCAAAGGCATCAGACACCAGGTAGAGCCCAGGGATATCAATCTTAAATGACTTATAATAGTAATTATTCGAGGGCTCAACAGCAAATGCCTAACCAAAGGCCATGAGTGAACTTAAATCACTCTGGACCACAACAGGTTCTCAATCAAACACCCAAGGCACCTGAAGGGCGAGATGGGTATTTGAAGGAGTTCACGTATGTGGATGAGAACGGTATTACAAAGTCAGTCATTGCTTGGGTTCCCCGTGATAACTAACTTGTTTTCTTTCATGTGCAGGAGCTTACTACAGGTCTAAACAACAAGTGGTTCGTCAACAGTGGTTGCTCTAGGCACATGACTGGGGAAAGGAGTCTGCTCACAGACTTCAAGGGAGGGAACAAGGGTTTTGTATCATTCGCTGGGAACAAAGGAGGTCATATCACTGGTACTGGGGTGGTCACTAATGGGACTATCAGACTTGATCAAGTTTATCATGTTGATAAGGTTGATCACAATCTCATTAGTGTATCTCAAATCTGTGAAAAGAAGAACTAAGTAATTTTCACTTATACTGAGGTGTTAGTGCTGAAACCGGGATTTAAAGTACCTGAAGAGTAGATACTGATGAGAGCCCCAAGGAAGAATGATTTATACATGATGGACATGAATAAATCGGATTCATCGATGGGACCAATATGTCTTCTATCCAAAGCTTCAGAATCAGAATCCATCTTATGGCAAAGACGCATGGCACACTTGCACCTACAGAAAATGAACTACATCCCTAAACATGGTCTGGTGCAAGGTGTCCCACTGAAGAGTTTTCAGTTCGATGACAAGTGTGTACCATGCAAGAAAGGCATACAACACAAGAAGTGACACAAGTCAAAGACTCAGAACTCGATAGCTTCCACTTTTGATTTGTTGCATATGGACCTATCAACAAAAGGAGTATAGGTGGTAGTTGGTATTGTTTAGTTATCACTGATGATTACTCACGTTTTTCATGGGTTTTCTTTTTAGGTACGAAGGACGAAACAGCTGGACAGTTGATTGGTTTCTTAGACCATGTCGAAAACTCCTACGGGACGAGGGTAAAACGTATCAGGAGTGATAATGGAACAGAATTTAAAAACACAGTAATTGGTGTATATTGCCTATCCAAAGGCATAGTGCATCAATTTAGTGCACCATATGAGCCACAACAAAATGGGGTGGCAGAACGGAAAAATGAGACTTTGATTGAGGCAGCAAGAACTGCTCTCGGATTCAAAGCTTCCTACCATGTTTTGGATGGAGGCAGTGAATACCGCATGTCATGTTCTAAATCGGGTTCTTACTGTCAAATCACTGAGCAAAACCTGTTATGAAGTTTTGAATAAAAGACCAGCAAATTTAACTGGCTTCGAAGCGTTTGGGGTACCGTGTACTTTATTGAAAACAAAACATCAACCTAAGTTTGGTGAAAAGGCTGACGAAGGATATTTCCTAGGTTATGTGACTAACTCACCAAACAAAAAGGGTTTTTTAACAAAACAAACAGTACGGTAGAAATTGTGTTTAACATTGATGTTACAAGTTATTCACATGAACCCCAAACTGGTCCGGAATGGATATTTGATTATGACTGATTGTTTGAATCATTTAACATTCCTTTGAATGGAAATTCAGGTACAATTGAAAATGACTTATCGTCATTAAAGGGATTCAACCAAGAAGAGGGAATCGATTACGACGAGGTGTTAGTACCAGTGGCAAGGCTCGAGGCAATTCGTCTGTTTCTGGCCTTCGCGTCCTTCAAAGGATTTAAAGTCTATCAGTTAGATGTAAAGAGTGCATTCCTGTACGGCAAGGTGAAGGAACTGGTGTACGTCGAACAATCGCCCGGATTTACTAATCCAAAGTATCCCGATAGAGTGTATCGTCTCGATAAGACTCTGTATGGATTACATCAAGCACCAAGGGCCTAGTATGAGACGTTGTCAACTCATCTTTTAGCCAACGGGTTTGAAAGAGGGAGAATTGATAGTACATTGTTAGTAAAGAGAAAGGGAGAAGATTTTCTCTTGGTACAAGTGTACGTTGATGACATCAATTTCGGGTCATCAAACGAATAGATGTGCCAAGATTTTGAGAAGGTTATGAAGTCAAAGTTTGAGATGAGTGTTATGGGAGAGCTGAACTTCTTTATGGGTTTGCAAGTTAAACAAAGGAAGGAGGGCATGTTTATCCATCAGACGAAGTATGTCTACGATATTCTAGAGCGCTTCGGGATGGAAGGAAGAAAGCTGACTGCTCATTTTAGTACTCCGATTCAAGTGAATCACAATCTTGGACCGGGTACAGAAAGTAATACTGATGTGGATCCGACTCTATATTGGGTCACTTATGTATTTAACTGCTTCTAGACCTGACATAATGTTTTTTGTGTGTATTTGTGCTAGGTTTCAAGCTAATCCGAAAGAAATGCATATGAAAGCCGTGAATCAGATTCTGAGATACCTAAAGTCGAAACCGAAGCTGGGACTTTGGTATCATGCTGATGGTGATCTAGAATTGGAAGCATACACGGATTCAGATTATGGAGGTTGCAGCTTGAACTGGAAGTCAACAACTGGAGGTTGTCAGTTCCTTGGAGGGAGGCTAGTATCCTGGCAATGCAAGAAACAGACTTCGGTAGCCGTGTCAACGTGTGAGGCCGAATATGTAGCTGCTGGTAGTTGCTGTTCACAGGTTTTATGGATACAACAACAATTGCGGGATTACCGTTTGACTTACACTCATACTCCCATTAGGATAGATAATCAATCAACAACTTCTATAACTAATAATCCACTTAAACACAGTAAAACAAAGCACATAGACATAAGACATCATTTCATACGTGATTGTGCTGAAAAGAACTTAATTAAACTGGTAAAAGTGGCAACGGAAGATAATAATGCAGATTTATTCACTAAAGCTTTTGATAAGTCACGCTTTGAGTTGTTAGTTCAAGTAGATGGTATGCGTAATCTAGAGTAACTTGACCTTAGTATCTTTTTCTTTCTTTTTATAGTAAGTTAGTGTTTAAGTATAATTTACTTCCCTTTATAGTAAGTTAGTAGGTTAGTTTATTAGCTTATCTGAAAAATGAAAAACAAAAGAAAAAAGAGAGAAAACCATAAAAAGTTCAAAAAAAAGAGAATATTAGAAAATTGACTTAAGTCTTAGAGACATAGGTTCAAAGTGACGATAATTAGCACAGTCTAAACAAACTCTAAGTGTTAAGCCTTCACACATAATGCACCTTAACTTCTAAGTGATATGCACCTTCTTGTTTGATATGTCGGTAGGCATAATACACTAAGGAAATCTCAAACGCTAATAAAATATTCAAGAAAAAGTCATATGTGTAACTAACTTAGATTTATGACCAAATGGTCTTAATTTCCATGTTAGAGACATACAGACAATGATTCTAATGAGGTATGCAAATTCTCTGGGGGATGTATAGCACCATCAGAATACATCTTAAAAGAAAAAGAAAAGAAAAATTTTTGATACAAAAGGAGGGAGTCAAAACAAGTCGCTTTGTTGTACGTAAGTACAGACATGTCACCTCTGTTTTGACTCAAGTTAGCAAAATAAGTCACTTTGTTGTACGTAAGTACAGGCTTGTCACCGTTGTCTTGCTAACTTTAAATAAACTCTAAGAAAAACTAAGACACTCTGTTGTATGTTAATATAGAACTGTGTCCGACGTTTGCCTTTTAAAGAAAATTTGCAATACCGAAAAGTTATAATCATTGTGTGTCTGCCTTGATCATAGAAGTATGTCTAAGTATGGGACACATAAGGGAGTTTCTTGGTAAATAAAAAGGCCAAGGGATATTCCAAAATGTTAAATAAAGGGAAAATCATACCGACAATCGACTTGGGATGTATATCACGACAAACAAGAAAAGGAATCAAAAATTCCTAAGTGTGAAAGCGTAATACTAAAAGTGCGTTTGACATCGCTATTTGATTGAACTTTCTTTGACTTTCTCGCAAAAGTACTCTGTTAGTATAGGTTGTAAATCTTTAAAGTACCTTTGACTAGTTTAAGTTTTATTCTTTTTTTATTTTATTTTATTTCATTTTTATTCTATTTCATTTTATTTCTTTTATTTTTTATTCTAAGTAAGAAAAAGGTCAAAGTTACTAGGATGTATTTTTGGTTGAATAAACAAATATTGCGTGAAAATCTGTTGCTTGGTGGGAATAATTTTGCAAAATTTGTAAAATTCCGTTACACAAAAAAGTTGAAAAAGTTGAAATTTATTCTAGTATTTTTAAAATTTTAGTTTAAGTTTGAAATTCAGACAAATTCGAACTTAACTTCGAAGTTGTCAGAACGTTCAAACTTATGCTAAGTTCGAAGGTAGTTGGTATAAATAGATCAACAGTACTTCATTTAAGGCACCTACTCTCGAATTTCTTCATTCGAACTTGTGCTCCGGCGATCTCGAACTTGTGCTCGAACTTGCCGATTCTCGAATTTCCTTCAAATCCCTCGAAGTTTTCACTATATCTCTCAAACATACACGCATACTTAGGTACAGTAACCATCATTATACAAAGTATGTGTAGTTTAGGACATTATAGTGACAAAAATCGAGTTTATTTGATGATTATAAGAGTTGAAACTAGGTGGTTTGAAATCCCGAGTTTTGACAGATAAATGTTCAAATAAATCATAAATAACTTCGATTAGGACCCAATAAGACTAGATTATACTATTGATTAAGTCAAATGGGGTTAAAATCTTGGATTTTCATTTGAAAGTGACCGACTTCGAACTTGTTCTTCAGGTTCGAACTTGTCAGAAAGTTCGAACTTGTTGAAAATATCTACAAGTTTGAAGTCAGTCAAGTTTGAACATATACTTCGAATTTATTTAAAATCAAATGATTTTTAAATGATTTCGAACCTATCTAAGTTCAAATGTTGCTGAACTTCGAACTTATGCAAGTTCGAAGTTATGCAAATTCGAAATAAACAAGTTTTATTTCATTTTTAAATTTTTAATTACTAATTTGTTTTGTTGATTTTGTGAGCAGATATGGGTGAGCGTGCTTTCTATAATAAGCACAATATGGGTATGGCAGTGGATCTCCAACTGCCAGAAGCATAACCTTACCATCAGATGATACAGTTTCTGACCCAATCTCGCATGTCGTATGCACTGACACACAATCTTCAAATTACATTGGCGTATGTAAGACAGTTCTGGGAGCATCTACAAGTTGATTGCTCGGTTACACCTGTTGTACTGAGAACAAGAGTAGGTGGACAGCCAATAGCATTTTCGGTGGACATGTTAAGGCGGAACCTTCAGCTGGGATCTGAAGACCAAGAAGCAGGGCCGATAGATTTTCCACTACCTATCAGGAAAGCTGCATTTTTGCGAATGGGGTATGCCCAAGACATCACGAAGGCGTCGTATGTGAAGAGTGGATTGATTGGCCAATGGCGTTATCTTGTACATGTAATAATGGTGTGTTTTGCGCCAAAGAATGAGGGATTTGACATGATGGTGTCTAAACTGCAATCGGCGTTAATTGCATTGGTGTACAACAAGCGATTCAGTTTCTCTGAGATGTTTTTTGGAGAGTTTGTGCACTAGATCACAACTCCGGTCAGGGAAAGATTTTTGATGTAGCCTCGTTTTGCTATGATGATAATACATCACTTTTTTTCGAATTTGCCACCACTTCAAGATCAAAGTGGCGTGGCCTTGATCGATAAGAGAATTTTTGCTGACTGCCAGACCCACAATGAGAGAAGGGCTGAGCAGGTCAGTCCCCAAGTAGCACCATTGTTTGGGGTAGTTATTGATCCTGATTTTGTAGCCCCAGAATGTGACAATTGGATAGATGAAGTCCCGCAGCAGCAGCAACAGTAGCAAACGCAATAGCAACAGCGACAACCACCTCAACAGCAGCAACAACGTCGTAGAGCACCAGCAAGTAGAATTCCGGTTGCTAGGTCCTCCTCTCTGCCACAACCAGCCACCACAGCTGCTGGACCGTCAATAGAAGTTGCCGGCTCATCGAGTTCGGCCCCCCAATATGATCAGAGGGCACAAATTCTTGTAGAAATATGGGCACAAGGGACAGCCGCGAAGCAAAATATCGCTGAACAACTGGTTCAGGATGTTTTAGAGCCTCCAGCTGATTTCCAAGATATCAGCCGTCTAATGGTGACTTTATGGACACCGAGGTCCAGGAAGAAGAAGAAAGTGCAGGTGCAAGGGAACAGACTCCGGCTGAAGGTCATGTTGAAAGCGCCTCCGAGTCTAATTCTGAAGTCGAGCATCTAGATATCTCAATTGGTAGATATGGATCGAGGTTAGTTATAAACAGAAGGAGATCAACAAGACCGGCTGTAATTGATGAAGAGACCAAAGAATCCGAGTATGAAGAAGAAGAAGAAGTTCCACTCGTTCCTAGGAATAGGGCGAGGCGTCATAGATTTATGCAGAGAGCTCCATCCGCTTCAGCTCTTCAAACTGTCTTACCGGCTGCTCCATCAACTTCAACCACCGCTCCATCAACATCCGCCTCCATTCCATCAACTTCGACCTCATTCACAGACAATCAGCGGTTCACAGAGTTAAAAGGAAAAATGGGCTTCCAAACAGTCCAGATTTATCAACTTCACAGATGTGAAAGAGCTGTGGAAACATAATGCTCGACTTGATCAAGAAAATGTCGACTTAAGGACAACTGTGGCTGATCAACAGTCTGAGCTGAGGACAATGAAGACCCTCCTTGAGCAATTACTGAAAGATCTGCGAGCTAAGGGGGAGAGTAGCTGCAAGGAATACGAGTTGAGAGTAAGAAGAGACGATGACGAAGGCAATGATTTAGATGCCCAAAGAGAAGGTGAGCCAGCAGATCTTTCCCAAAAGACTGCTCAGCAAGCACTCACTCATGGGGATCCTAGTCAGTCAAGGATGGGAGAAGAGGTGAAGGTGAAGCTTCAACGATTGTTGAACATGAAATGATTGAAGCCTTGATGGATCTTACTGATGAAGACAAATTTGGTTTTGATCAAGAAGATTTGGAAGAAGGAGAATTCATTCCAGAAGATGTCGTGGACTGGAAGTCAGATGATGTATTTGTTGAAGATGAAGATGACAATGTAGATGATATAATATCCCAAAGCAGCTTATCACCGAACAGTATGTAAACAATGATCAGAATGTGATAGATCTAGATGAGCTCAATTTAGCATCTATGGATGAATCAGAATCTGACTTAGTTGAAAAGGAGCAAACAAAAGAAGAAATGATGAGGATGTGGTTCAGGAAGGAGGAGAAGAAGACAGACCTGGTAGTAAAGAAAAGAATGAGGCTGCCAAGTCCAGGAAAGCTCTCAGGTTGGTATCTAAGTTGGTTCTTTGATAGGGAACTGCAGCTATTCGTGCTTAAAAGAAGAGACAGACTTCAGTATTCGAGGTGAACCTTAAAGGTTTTTAATACATTGCCCAAATGCGAAGTGAGGGAACTGGCCTGGAAAGAGCTTATCAACTTGGGAGACGAACCCTACGCTGAAGTTATAGCGAAAATCATCAGAAAGAAAGGGAGGTCTAGAAAGTTTGAAAGGATAAAGCCGAGGTCAGGCAGGAGAGTCGAAGATGAGTCGAGAATAGATCCCCACACTCGCAAGCGTTGGGCTAGAATGGTCTACAAGCCAGCCCGTTTTCTGAAGAGAGTGCCGATGAAGTCTATGCCACAGGATGTACTTGGAAACATGAAGTGGTGGTATGTAGAAAATGAAACGGCTGAAGCTGTGATGGAGGATCTGGATGAAAAGACTATTTTGAAAGTATACGATCCACTGCATCTGATCAACTTATCCAAGGACGACCTGAGAAAGTTTCATGATCAGCCGATTTTCTTTCACGAAGGCTGGAGATCAGAAGGCAGGAAGTTCCAGAAGGTGGTTAGGGTTTGCATAGAGCAGGGATTATATGTTGGTAGTAGTTTGTATAGACATAGTAAGAAGACAAAATATATATAGTTAGAAGTTATCGTTAAGTAGGAGTCTGTTAGTGCATCCTGTGTGACGATAGCAGTCTAAGTATAGACAATAGTTTGTATTAGTCCAAATGTTTGTAATTGCATATTAATGCATGTTTGTTATATGTTTGTTATGTGTTTGATATATGTTTTATATTGATTGTATATGTTTGGCCCAAAAAGGCCTCAGTCAAACCTGTTTTACATCTTAGGGGGAGATTTTTAATCAAACCTGTTTGATGCACTTGAAGGTATAATTTAAGGCCTGTTTATGCCTTATTGAAACCTGAAAAGTGATTTGCAATAAAAGTCAAAGTTGGTTACCCTGTTGCATTCATTGCAACAAAGGCAGATTGTCCAAGCTGTTCTGTCTGCTAAACAGCCTGGACCTAAACTGTCTGCGCTGCTCTGTTCTGTTGAGCAGCTTGGAGAGATTCTAAGTGTCCTGTTCATTGTGAAGAGGCTAAACACTTTATGGAATATGTTTCCAAGTCCTCATGTATTTTTTTCGGCTACAAGATCAGTTTACAAGTCGAAGACAAAGTGGAAAACAGAAACTGCAAAAGCCTGCCCACGCTGTTTTGTTACATGAAGACAAAAGGATATTTGAAATGGGTGACAGGCCATTTCTTATATCAAAATGGCCTTATCAAATAAAGAAAGATGCAAAGTTGACATTTCTCTTTTGGTTAAAGCCTTATGCAATAGAGACAAAAAGAAAAAGACAAAGATTCTGCCACATGAAGACAAGTCTGCTTTTTCAGAATGTGCAGAAAAGTTATTTTGTCTTTTTGGAAAGACATCCCATTATCTCATCGTCCAATGAAGAAGCTTCACTGAGATTCTCAGTGAGAGTATAAAAGGAAGCTTCTAAGGATTGTGAGATAACCAAGAGTGAGAAATCTGATTGTGCATTGAAGAGTGTATTTCCATGCATGCAAGTCTGTTTGAATAGAACAGTACGTGTGTCTAAGCTGCTCATATTCAAGCTGTCCATCTGTGTCTTGTAAAATCAGTGAGTTCATCTGAGTGAGTGTATTCATTGTATCTAGTCTGAGTGTGTCTTAGATTAGTTGAAACATCTGTTGTATCTGTCATCTCAGCTTGAACCTTTCCGCAGTCAAGCTTGTCTCATCCTTCCTACTTTCCCATGGACAACAGTGTTGCCAGTTCCTCCTCTTACTATGACAATGGTTCAATGGCCAAACTCCCCAAATTCAATCATCAAAACTTCTGTTGTTGGAGGTGCAGAATGATGCTCTACTTAGAGAATCTGGATGTACAACTGCCAGAGATAGTAATGGAAGGTCCCTATGTGCCAACTTCTGTTACTACTATCACTCCTGCTGTTGAAGGAGCTTCCCCTGAGATCAGAACCTTTGAGAAGGCCAAAGCTCAATTGTCTGATGAAGACAACAGGCTGGTTGCTCATGATGCAAAAGCCAGAAACAATCTGGTCATTCCTCTTCCTGATGATGTGTTCAAACAGGTTGAGAAAATGAAGACTGCAAAGGAGATGTGGGATACTTTGTGTACCGTCTATGATGGTCCCTCAATCACACAGGACAACAGGATTAACAATCTTGTTAGACAGTATGAACTCTTCTTTGCAAAATCAAAGGAGTCTCTCACAGAAACCTATACCAGGTTCACTACTCTTATCAATGTTCTCAAAGTTGTTGGGATCACAAAGGACAGTTTAACTCTGGTGAACAAGTTCTTGGACATCCTGCCTGAAGAATGGAACTATTTTTCTACTATCTTGAGAAATTCAGGCACCATCAAAGGTATGGATCTTGTAAATTTGTATGGATCCCTACTGAATGATGAGCAGTCAAGGCAACAGAAAAGAAATGCCATGGAAATGTCTAAGAGAGGTGCTGCCTTGGTGGCCATCGTAAGACAACCTGTTGGTCAGGTATGTGATGTGTTCACACAACCTGATCAACAAGCTGATGATAAAAGGGAAGAGATGTCTGAAGAGGAAGATGGTGAAGATCTTGCTGAACTTGATGATGAGCAAATGATTGCAATGCTTGTCAAAAAGTTCAACAAGAAGAGGTTTGGTGGAAGAATGCTGCACAAGAACTCAAATGCTGTCAAAAAGAAGGCATTTGATAAAACTCAAATTCAAGACAAACATGGGCGATGGCTACAGGGTTAAGTACCTTATGGCCATGGCTAAGCTGAAAAAGTTGGAAAACTCAGTGGCTTCCAACAAGCATAAGGGACTCATGGCTGAGACATGTGATTGGGAGGAATCTAACTCATCTTCAGATGAAGTAGATAACAACTATCTGATGGCCAACACTGATGCACCATCAACAAGTAACTTCAAACAAGACCTAGCTGAAGCTGAAGCGTTCAGCAGCTTAGAGAACTGAAATCCCACAATGATGTAGAAGGTACAAAACTTTATGGCTTACAGTTATGATGAAAAAGTATAAATGTTTGAATATATGCTTGTTGATTTAAAAGCTGCTGTTGAGAAGCACAATGTTTTACTGTCTGAAATCTCTAAGATTAAAACTGATATTGACATAAAAACTTATAAACTGGACAGTTTCCATAAGTTGGAAACTGAGCTTGATGAATAAAAACACATCAACTCCATTTTATTAGAGGAAAAGAGAGAAACAGACATAAAACATGCAAAGCTTCAAAAGATTGTTGACTCTTGGTGCCAATCTGCACAAAAAGTCAGCCATTGCATCAGTCAACAGAATCCTGCACAAATCCAAGCCTATCTTGGAGGGGATCTTGACAAAGCAGCTTCTATTGTTGAGATAGATAATCTGAAAACTTACTTATCCACTCTTGGTGAGCTTCCCAGCACTCTCATTCAGAAAGTAAATGGTAAGCTTCAACAAACAGGTTTGTCAGGCCTCAAAATACTGACAGCTTGTGTGAAAAAGCTCCAAAAACTGATGATGGAATATGTTCTCCATCAAGTCAGCTTGCTAAGTGCTCTGCTGATTCACACAAGCAAAAGAAAGGAAAACAAGCTCAAGCTACAGCTATGGACTCTAAACCTGTTGACAAAACAGGCTCTGGGTCTAAAGTTGATGGTAAGAGACCTGTTAATCCTTTCGATGCTAATCATTTTGAGAAAAAGTTTTCAAAAGGTAAGTAGCCTGCTTTCAACAGGGCTAAGGCTCATGTTGAAAGTAAATCTTCTGTGGTTTCAAATAAGTTTTTAAATCATAGTGGAAAATTGGTTATAAATGAAGGTAAGTCTTTCAAAACCAAAAGCTGTGATTATGTTGATAGGCAACATCCATCACATCTCCGTAAGAGCAAAGGCAAAGCCATTGCTCAACCTGAGAAATTTGGAAATAAGTTTTCCAAACTTGTGGAAGGTCAAAGGCCAATGAAATTTCCTGTGTTTGCTATCTGTCCTCCTAAAAAGAGGAAAGAAGATACAGGAAAAGTTGTTGCCATTATGCCTTCCACCCAAACTGTTGATTCATCTAAAAATAGTAATAAGTTTGCTAAACCTGCTGACAGAATCAACAAGAATAACTCAGAATATGTTTTTGGAGGCTCTTCTTCCAAAAAGGCTAAAAAGAGAAAATGCTATAAGTGTGGGACGAAATATCGCTAAAAGACTGTCCTGAAACTGAGGACATGAGGCCTGTTGACTTTGCTAGTTCCATCATTGCAAAAACAAGCAGTGTTGGAAGTAAAATAGTTAATGAGGATAGTATCCAAGATGATTCTATCCAAATAGGAAATATTAGTGTAAACATCACTGATCCATCAACAAATGTTGATGAAGTAGGAGAACTCATCCCTATGATGAGTTCCCCTAAAAACAACTAATATTTTCTCATGACACTCTGCAGGACAAACAACCATCTCAGGTTTGTTACTTTGACAGTGGCTACTCAGGACATATGACAGGTTGCAAGTACCTGCTGAGTGTTCTCAGACCTGAAAAAGGGCCAAAAGTCACATTTGGTGACAATGTACAGGGATCCACAAAAGGATATGGAACCCTTCAAGCTGGTGCTGCTGTATTCAAAAGGGTAGCCTATATGTCTAGGCTGAAACATAATCTTGTAAGCATAAGTCAACTGTGTGATGCTGGCTACAAGGTTAACTTTGAGGAGCATCGGGGTTACATATTGGATCCCCAAGGCAAAGTTGTGTTGTGTGCACAATGAAGGAAAGGTGTATATGTTGTGGACATCAAATCTGCTTTATCTCAAGAAGCAATGCAGACCTGAACTGGTTATGGCACAAAAGGCTATTACACCCGAACTTCAAGAATATCAACAAACTCTGTAAGATAGAGTTGGTAACAGGTTTGCCTTCTATAACATTTGTTAAGGATAAACTATGCACAGCTTGTGAGAAAGGCAAGCAGAGAATATCATCTTTTAAATTTAAGCACAATTTCTCTATTGATACTCCTCTCTTCTTAATCCACATGGACTTGTTTCGACCAGACAGTGTCCCAAGTCTAGGAGGAAGAAGATACACTCTAGTAATGGTTGATGAGTTCTCCAGGTTTACATGGGTGATCTTTCTAAAGAACAAAGGAGAGGCTGCTAGAGAAATCATTGGATTTATCAAAAAATGGAAATGTTGAACTCTGCTCAAGTCAAGCAGCTTAGAAGGGATCATGGTACTGAATTCAGAAACAGTACTCTTGAGGACTTCTGTGAAGAAAGAGGGATCTCACAGAACTTTTTAGCAGTAAGAACTCCACAACAAAATGGAGTTGCAGAAAGGAGAAACAGAATTGTCATTGAAGCTGCTAGAACCATGTTGTGTGCATCAGGTTTACCTTCATCATTCTGGGCTGAAGGTGTCAACACTGCCTGCTTTACCCAAAATAGATCCTTGGTGGTGAAAAGGTTCAACAAGACTCCCTATGAGTTAATCAAAGGGAGGAGGCCAAACATTAGCTATTTCCATGTGTTTGGATGTCCTTGCTTCACTCTGAATCAAAGACACCAACTGGCAAAGTTTGAACCCAAAGCTGATGATAGTGTGTTTGTTGGATACTCTGCTATATCTAATGCCTACAAAGTTTACAACAACAAGAGAAAGGTGATAGATGAATCTATCAATGTCACCTTTGAAGAGTCTAGGAATGCCTCCACCAAAACTGTTCCTGAATCAGTTTCAGGACATTTCAGCTTTGATGATCTTATGCATTCCATCAATGAAGAAAAGGACTCAAAAGCTTCCATTACATCCAGAGTGGAACCTGCTAATCATGATGGGCATGATGATGACTATGTTGATACACCCTGTGTGAATAAGTGTACTGACATAATTACAACTTCATGTCCTGAACCAATCAATGCTGATTTTCCTGGATCCTCTGTCGATATGTTCAACACTGGAGAGTCATGCTCAACAAGTGAACAAGCTCAAGATATCAGTGTGTCTGAAAATCTTGAGAGCTGCACAACAGGACCTGTTGAATATAACTCAGGAGAATCCTCATTGAGGCAAGATCCTAAGTGGATCAGGTGTCACCCAAATGATCAAATAATTGGTGACATCAACAAAGGGGTGCAAACAAGATGAAACAGGTTAGGAAACTTTTGTATGTTTTCTAGCTTTATGTCCCTGATGGAGCCTAAGAAAGTGGATGAAGCACTTAAAGATGCCAATTGGATCACTGCCATGCAAGAACTCAATCAGTTTGAAAGAAACAAAGTATGGAAGCTGGTCCCTGCTCCTAAAGGAAAAATAATAATTGGCACCAAATGGGTTTTCAGGAACAAGGTGGATGAGCAAGGTCATGTCATTAGAAATAAGGTAAGACTAGTTGCTCAAGGCTACAGACAGGAAGAAGGCATTGACTATGATGAAACATTTGCTCCTGTGGCCAGGTTAGAGGCAATTCGTTTGTTTCTAGCCGACGCTGCTCATAAGAGCATGAAGGTATTTCAAATGGATGTGAAGAGTGCATTTTTGAATGGTAAGCTGCAACAAGAAGTCTATGTCAAGCAGCCTCCAGGTTTTGAAAATGAACATCATCCAGGTTTTGTCTATAAGTTGGACAAAGCCCTCTATTGTCTAAAATAAGCCCCTAGAGTCTGGTATGACACTCTAACTGATTTCCTTATGAGCAATGGATATTCCAGAGGTAAAGTGGACACCATACTGTTCATAAAGAAGGTGAAGTCTGATATTATGCTTGTTCAAATTTATGTGGATGACATAATATTTGGTTCTACTAATGAGCAGTTATATTTTCACTACTCATGAAGTCTAAATATGAAATGCGTATGATGGGAGAACTTACTTTCTTTTTAGGAGTACAGGTTAAACAAACCTCAAATAGAATTTTCATATATCAAAGAAGAGTTAATTACAAAAATGGTCCCTGTGGTTTGTCCCAAAATTTGGATTTGGTCCCTGAACTTTCAATTTTGCAGAAATGGTCCTTATTTTCATAGTTTGTTTGCAATTTTGGTCCCTCAACCTATTAACTTTTCTAATATGACCAAATTACCCTTATTTTGATGCAAACTTTAAGGACCATTTCTACAATTAATTTTTTAACTCTTTTTTATTCTTAGTTAAATAAATTATTTTTTAGTGTTACTTAAATTTACTAACTATAAAAAAAGAAAAGAATTATTTAATTATTTATGTTGGTTCATAAATGATTTAGATTTTTTTTAGTCTTAATTAATTTTAATTTACTATAATCAAAGTGTAAACCAATCAAAATTTATAATCGAAAAAACCATTTATGTTTAGAAACTATTTTCTGGAGGTTTCGTATATAAAATATTATAAAAATATTTGACTCTATAATTATTTATGTTGGTTCATAAATTTATAATAAAAATATGTTTGTTGGTCAAATATATTTTACTTTCTTCTAAAATAAAATCGGCCGAAGATTCCACTTTATAATACGTTCACATTTGTATCAAAGCAAGATGATAATGCTAAAGTAAAAAATCTAAATGGTTTAAAATTTTAAGGTGTCGATTTAGTCGTGTATTAAAATGAAAAGTCAAACTGAAAGACGAAAAAGATTAAAAACCTATTTATATTTCTCGATTTTTATGTAATTGTACGATAAATCAAAGTTTGATGATTAAAGTTGTTAATCATGAATCTCAAAGATGTTATATGGACCTAAAATTTTAAATCGTTTTGGTGTAATTAAAAATTAAACGATAAAATAATTGATACGTTAAATAAAAAAAAATTGAGTTGTCTTAGACCATTTGGAAGTTTTTTTAACCGGTCAAATTAAACGTTAAATTTTTATTTATTTAAGTTCTTTAATATTTTTAACTTTAATTAAACTGTTGGCTCATAAATTAAATTTTTTTAATTTATTAAAGTTAATTAACACTAAAAATAAAGTAGAGTTAATTACATAAATGGTCTTTGTGGTTTGATCAACATAAATATTTTTTATTATAAATGTATGAACCAGTATAAATAATTATAGAGAAAAAATTTCTTATTTATGAAGCCTTTAAAAAATATTTTCTTAACATAAATGATTTTTTCGATTATAAATTTTGATTGGTTTACACTTTAATTATAGTAAATTAAAATTAATTAAGACTAAAATCTAAATCATTTATGAACCAACATAAATAATTAAAAAATTCTTTTCTATTTTTTATTGTTTATTAAATTTAAGTAACACTTAAAATAATTTATTTAATTAAGAATAAAAAAGAGTTAAAAAATTAATTGTAGAAATAGTCCCTATAGTTTGCATCAAAATAAGGGTAATTTGGTCATATTAGAAAAGTTAATAGGTTGAGGGACTAAAATTGCAAACAAACTATGAAAATAAGGACCGTTTCTGCAAAATTGAAAGTTCAGGGACCAAATCCAAATTTTAGGACAAACCACATGGACCATTTTTGTAATTAACTCATCAAAGAAAGTATACTTTAGATCTTTTGAAAAAGTTTAAATTTGATCAAAGTTCTCGTATCAAAACCCAAATGGCAACCAATGTAAAGTTCGATGCAAATGCCAATGGCAAAGCTGTTTTAGTAATAGCTTACAGAGTAATAGCTTACAGAGGCATGATTGGGAGCTTGCTATATTTGACTGCTAGTAGACCAGATATTATGTTTGCCACCTGTTTATGTGCTAGCTTTCAAGCTGATCCTAAAGAATCACATCTAGCTGCTGTAAAAAGAATCTACAGATACCTTAAGGGTACACCAGGTTTGGGTCTTTGGTGTCCAAAAGACTTAAGTCTTGAGCTAACAGTATACTCAGATTCTGATTTTGCAGGATGCAGGGTAGACAGAAAAAGCACAACAGGTGGGTGTCAACTTCTTGGTGATAAGTTGATAAGTTTGTGTAGCAAGAAGCAGAACTCAGTTTCTACTTCTACTGCTGAAGCTGAGTATATTGCTGCTGGAAGATGCTGTGGGCAGATTCTGTGGATGCAGCATCAGCTTGAAGACTATGGACTTGTATATAGGAAGACTCCTATTCTGTGTGATAATACAAGTGCTATAGCTATCTCCAACAATCCAGTATTTCATTCCAGAACAAAGCATATAGAGGTCAGACATCACTTCATCAGGGATCACATCCAGAAAGGTAATATGGAGGTAAATTCTGTTTCTACAGATGAACAGCTTGAAGATTTTTTCACCAAGCCTCATGATGAAAACACATTTAATTATCTTGTAAGCAAGCTGGGCATGTTAAATAACAGTGACTAAGTGTCCAAAATGTTGTAAGTTATTATATGTTTCACACTGCTCAAGTTTCCCAGAACAGCTTAGGCAGAACAGGCTATGCATGTTCTACACTTAGCCAATTTCTGAAAACTTCAACAGCTTGAGCGTATAACAGGTTTGACAATATCAGTTTCCATCTCAAACCTGGTGTGTTGATCAAACCTCCAACCTGCTCACTCTCTCAATCTGTCATACAAGACATTCTATTGTAACCTGGTCAGCTATTGAACATATCTGTTTTTGCATAGCTGCACAGGTTGAATGAACACCTTAGAGAATGAACAGCTTGTTTTGACTCTGCTCATCACAGGTTTGACCAACAGCTTAGACCATCTGTTTTAATTACCTTTCTTCACAATTAAGTTACTTAATTTCTATATTTATTTAACTTAATTACTGCGGATAATGTGTGTAAACGTGTGTTAGTGACTAAAAAGGGCTCGAGTGGTCTGACAACCGTTCTGACATGGACAACCGTTCTGTTTTCCGTTAAAGAAATTTTCAAATCAACCGCCCAAAATTTTCTCTCTCATACCCACTCACACTCAAACCCTATAAATACCTCACTACTGTTTCATCTTTGTCTTCCTTACTGCTTCCATAACTTCCAAAGAACCCTAAATTCGACTGAGTGTCTTGTGCTCATATCCTCACTACTTTCAGTATGGCTCACCGAAACAACCCCTTTCTACCAGTATTTGTTGGTGCAGATGTTCAGAAACACTCTTCAGTTACCACAATGCTAACACTGAAACCCACAAACTACATAGTCAACCTAACCATTCCCGGAAACTATGTGGGGAAAGGTTATGAAGATATGGTGGAGTTTCTAAAGGTTCACCCTCTGCATTACGCCATGACTGCCACTCCTGGTGTCCTGTACCAGGAGATAGTGTATGAGTTTCTGTACACCTGTGCCTACGACCCAGCAACCAAAATCACAAGGGGAACCATTCTCAATAGGACACAGACCATTGAGATCACTACTGGTCATATCAGGGAAGTTCTTCATCTCCTTGTGGCTAAAACTTATGATCAGCCATAGCCTGAAAATGATCAGATGGGAAATCTGCTACGTTTTTGTGGTGTAGCAGAGCCCAAGATTGGAGCCACCCTGTTCACGAAGGATCTATCACCTACTTACAGCTTTCTATTTTCCTCTATGGTGATGTGCTTCAGCAGCAAAGTTGGTTCTTTTGACCAGCTTAGACGTGATGAGATCCCAATAGTCCTACAGCTCGTAGATGGGACTACCATGAACATGACTCGGTGGAATTTCATGAATTTGAGGAACCTGGTGCAGCAGGAAACACATCCAGCTGCTGCTCAATATCCAAGGTTTCTGAGCCTCATTTTCAACCATGTCTGTGGTGAGCATTTATACAACTCTCAGCCTATGTTACGTATTGCTGCTTTCCCAGTGATTGGGAATAGAGTTTTCTACACCCCTGTACTTCCAAATGAGCCTCCTCTATCTACTCCAATGAGCAGGTTGCTTGGTATGGTGGAAGGACTCTCTACTGTGAGGGTGGATCTAGTGACTGCTCACAAGGGAAAATCCAAATCCAGGGCTAAATTTTTAAAAAGATCCCTGGAAAAGACTCAAGCTAAGCCTGTCAGCAAGAAGGCAAAACAGCTAAGTCCAAGTCTGTTCCATCAGCCTCTGTGGCTGAGGGGGAGCAGGCTTCTCACCATCAGTCCAAACAGAACCCCTTATCACCTCTCCACAACATCCATCCTCCACTTCATCTTTGAGATCCTACAGACGCAAAACCTTAGCAAAAAAGAAACCAACCGACCCAACTAGCCCCTCTGACCCCTCTCAACAGGATTCAGTTGAAAAAGAAGCAACCCTTGCTGCTTCTACTATTTTGGGAGAAGCTTCAGCACACTTGGAGCAGGCTTTACTCCAACAAGAGTCTACCCTGAGTCAGCCTAGGCCCTCTGGTTCCTCCCAATAGGAGCCAGTTGTACATATGGAGACAACAACATCAACTATTCCACCCTCCCAACAGGCTGAGAATATTGAAAGACAGGAGTTCACTCCACTCCACACTGAGTCCACACAGTCTCCACTCCTTCCTTCTCAAACACATCCTGAGTCTGCACGAGGTGCCAAACCTGCTGGATTAGACCATCCAGTAGATCAGCCTCCATCTTCTGCTCCTCATGATACAGCTGTTGTACACCCAACAGTTGCTGAAGGACCAACATCCCAAGCTGATGAACCACAGGGAACAGACCATCCCTCTGGTGAGGTTGCACCTCAAATGCAAATTCCATCAGCAGGTTTCACCGCTGCTGATGTTGAAATGCACATCCCATCTCCTCATGATGAGACACCTTTAGACCAAGGTGCTGCTGAGGGAACCACCCCAGGCTTCAATGAAGGCGCTGCAACAGAAGCTACATCTGAAAGACCATCATTCTCTACCCCTTCTCCTGATGAAGCAGTTACAGCCGCTGCCGAGGGACCCATTGACCCTTCCAAGTTGGGCCATATTACTTTTGCCCAGGCTATGGAACTTTTGTTCAAAGTCACCCTTTCATCTCCATCACATCCTTAAACACCTGCCTCATCCTCATCACATTCCTCACCATCTACACAATCCAAACAGTCCACCTACACTCCTCCATCCCCCAAAGATCTTCCTTTGAAGGATCAGTTTTCTTTGCTAACCAACAAAGTTAGCTCTTTGGAACATTCGATGACTTCTCTACCCTCAATAATCTCAGACTCTGTGTCTGCACAGCTCCAGGGATTCTTTGATTTGTTCAAGAATTCCTTTCCTACCACTCCCCAAGCTGATCAGTCATCACAACTGCTTGCACTCACTGCACAGCTGCAAAACATCTCCAGTACACTCTCCTCTATGCTTTCAAATCAACAGGACTCTGTGTCCTCCATGATAGCCATATCCCAACAGCTGTCCACTCTCATCACCACTTGCACTACTACCCTTCCTACTACACTGGCCAGCTTAAACTCTCTCATTATTTCTCTGTCGAATTCGGTGTCAGCAAACCTTGATGACGTGCAAGACTCTCTTGAATTACATCTTGCACAGCTTCAAAGTTTGTTGTTCACAGCTTCTGATAGAGAAAATCTCTCTAAGTTGTCCTCAATTGCTGATTCTCAATCCTCCTCTCTTCAGACCTGCCTTACCCAGCTTGTAGAGGTTAAGGACAATCTGGATTTTTTAGTGCATAGCCTGGTTTGCCCTAAGCCTGCTACCAAAACTGCTGCTAAGCCTGCTGAATTTGTTTCTCCAGGCAGACCAGTTGTTGAAGTTTCTGAGCCATCTCCTTCAAAGGGGGAGAAGTTGTCTGCCTCAAAGACTAAGTTAAAGGGGGAGAAAACCTATTCTCCTAAGGAGAAATCAGTATCTGCTGGTCAAGCAGCAGGTGCATCACAAACAGGTCCAACTGAAGATGTCTTCCAATACACTGAAGCTGCTCAGCATACTCAGGCTGGATCTCCAAACCCTGCACACACTAAGGGGGAGAAATCCATTCCTGGGGACAGGCTAAGCAGAAGGAGGCAGCTGATTCTGGAAGAAGAAGAAGAGGAAGAGGTTCCTGAAGATGTTCAAACTATAACAGCCAAAGGAAAGAGGAAAGCAGTTCTAGACCCTGACCACCAAAGAGCAGCGCAGCTGAAGTTTGACAAGGCAAGGGCTAAGGAAATGGGTATTCCTATGGAGAAATACTATCAGTACAGAGATGAACAGCTCCAAGCCCTGGAAAGACTAACAAAGGAATAAGTCTCAGCCAAAGCTGCCAGATCCTTTGCATTCAAAGAGGCAAGAAAAATCAAAATTCCTTCTTTGGATGTGCAAAGAAAATTGTTTGAAGCTGCTAAGGAGTCAGCGGCTGAAAAGGAAGGTGATAGGGAACAGGGTGCACCGTTCTCAGTGACTTAGTCCAAGCAAGCATCCTCTGCAAGAGCCCAGATTCACTTTGACAACTTGGCAAGGAAAAAGTTCTTTGATGTAGCTGACAGAAGACTTGCCAAGGAATCTATTATCAAAGCTGTCCCCATCTCAAGAAAATGCAAACAGTGGAAATTACAGATAACAGATTGGGTGATACAAGCCCAGAACTGGAAGCATATGATTACACTGACGTTGCTCAGATGGGATACAGAGAATGGGTGGAGTTGGCAGTTGCCCTGAGCCAGTCTAAGTCTGAAACAGCTAAGACTATCAGGGGATATGTCAAAAAGTTGATGGAAATGGTGAAAGATCTTGGCCTGATTTCAGAAGAGAAAAGTAAGGGTATCTCAGTGTCTACCCCCAAAATAAAGGCCAAGAGGAACAGATAGGATTCAGAGCTGGAGGAACTCCTGATCATGATTGAAGAAGGTGATGTTGCAGTAAAAATCAAAGGAGTAAACCACAGTCTGCCTAAAGGAGTGGAATTTGAGGACGGCAAGCTGATTGAAGAACCTGAGCTGGGGTATTTTTTGTATATCCCCTGACAAAGAAGAAGTGCTTCCAAAGAGCATCAGATCTGCACAAAGTGGGTCTCAAACATCTTGTTGCATTCAGACTTGCAAACTCCTTCAGGCAATCCATAAAGTGGAGAGCAGCCATCTGGGATCAGCTTAGAGGCTTCTATGAAAGAGGGGAGCTTCAACATCCAAGTTTCATGTTCCTCAGAGTTGAAATAGAAAATTTGGAAGAAACCAGGGAGGAGCTTGAAAAAATGTTTGAAGAAGGAGTGCCACCACCACTGTTGTTGGTACACCCTGTGTGACGATAGCAGTCTAAGTGATCTAACATTGTGGTTTAGCAAGTGTTTGATATATATGTTTATATATGTTTGATATTTATTATTGATTGTATGTTTGAACTTGATGTAACCTATTACAAGAAGTTCAAACATAAAGATCAAAGATAAAATCAAACATAAGTTAAAAACATAAGTTTCAATTCTAAGTTAAATAGGTGATAGAGTAAATTCGAATTTATAAGGATTGGCATTCGAATCTATGACAGATTCGAATGTGTTCCTAGGCAGATTCGAATGTTCCTCATAAGGTAGATTCAAGAGTGTCCAGGGGACAAACTCGAATGGGCCTTGGGCCTGATTCGAGTTTGGCCCATGACAGACTCGAATTAGCCTCTATTATTAGGGATAGACTCGAATCATTAAGGGACTTTTTGCAGAATTTGAGAGAGATTAAGCAAAAGGCGATTTCGAGTTTATCAGTGGTTTCAGTGTTGTTTCGGAGAGAATCAATTCGTAGGTGCGTCCGTCGTAGGTCGTGCAGCTTATTGATAGTCTCCGTGTTCCTAGTGAGAGTTGTTACCGTCAACCCGTTAACGAGGATTCCGCACTCGTTGACGGTCTCGCGTCTAGATAGATCCGTAGTGTGTAGACCTTACAACTGTCTTGAAGTCCATCTACTATCTGAGTAAGTGAAGAATGGAAGATGTCCATCTGTTGACAGGCTCGCCATTATTTGCTCCCATCATCAACAGTCCAAATTGTTGAATTTCTATGTGCTTTAATTGTACTTTGTTACATCAGTTGTAATATACACTAGTACATCAATTGTACTTTTGTAAAAACATATGTTGTTTATGTAATCAAAAATCAGTATATATATAAATTGATCTTTTAGTTTACTTTGATGTTGTAATTTCATTTCAGCAAAATGTATTGTAAAAATATATAGTGATTATTGATAATATCAGCTTACACTGATTATTGCAAATAGGGGGAGATTGTTAGGCACAAAAAGGCCTCAGTCAAACCTGCTCTACATCTTAGGGGGAGATTTTTAATCAAACCTATTTGATGCACTTGAAGGTAAAATTTAAGGCCTGTTTATGCCTTATTGAAACCTAAAAAGTGATTTGCAATAAAAGTCAAAGTTGGTTACCCTGTTGCATTCGTTGCAACAAAGGCAGATTGTCCAAGCTGTTCTGTCTGCTGAACAGGCTGGACATACACTGTCTACGCTGCTCTGTTCTGTTGAGCAGCTTTCGACAGTACTAAGTGTTCTGTTCTTTGTGAACAGTCTAAACACTTTATGGAATATGTTTCCAAGTCCTCATGTATTGTTTTTGGCTACAAGATCAGTTTACAAGTCAAAGACATAGTGGAAAACAGAAACTACAAAAGCCTGCCAACGTTGTTATGTTACATTAAGACAAAAGGATATTTGAAATGAGTGACAGACCGTTTCTTATATCAAAATGGCCTTATCAAAAGAAGAAAGATACAAAGTTGACATTCCTCTTTTGGTTAAAGCCTTATGCAACAGAGACAAAAAGAAAAAGACAAAGATTCTGCCACCTGAAGACAAGTCTGCTTTTTCAGAATATGCAGTAAAGTTGTTTTGTCTTTTTGGAAAGACATCCCACTATCTCATCGTCCAATGAAGAAGCTTCACTGAGATTCTCAGTGAGTGTATAAAAGGAAGCTTCTAAGGATTGTGACATAACCAACAGTGAGAAATCAGATCGTGCATTGAAGTGTGTTTTTCCATGCATGCAAGTCTGTTTGAATTGAACAATATGTGTGTCTAAGCTGCTCATATTCAAGATGTCTATATGTGTCTTGTAAAATCAGTGAGTTCATCTAAGTGAGTGTATTCATTGTATCTAGTTTGAGTGTGTCTTAGATTAGTCAAAAAATCTGTTGTACCTGGCATCTCAGCTTGAACCTTTCCGCTGTAAAGCTTGTTTGTAATTAACATTTGTTAATAGTATATACAAACATTGAGAAAACAGTGTTGAATTTTAATTAGCTGTATTCAGCCCCCCCCCCCCCCCCACAACTTAGAACAATACTGTAGGAAAACCTTTTAGGACCTACAGTATATATGTTTGAACTTGGTTGTAATTGATGTGTTACAATAAGTTCAAACATAAGTTCAAAGGTAAGTTCAAACATAAGTTCTAGAACAAGTTCAAAGACAAGTTCTAGAATAAGTTCAAAGGCCTAATTTGAACTTATGGTGGACAAGTTTGTGGGCTTGGGCTTTCTCGAACTTGTCCAAGGCAAGTTCGAATCTAATGCCTATAATTAAGGTTTAGTCAGTTTTGATTAGTGATTTTTGCAGAATCAAGCATCAGAGGCGATTACGAACTTACAGAGACGTTTTTGTTTGTTCTTGGAGAGAATCACGAGTCGAGACGTTCTAGTGTGCGTCTATCATCGTGTATGTCTCCGTGTTTCGTGTGCGTGATCATTCCGTCAAACCACTAACGAGGATTCCACACTCGTTGGACGGCGTCATGTCAAGATAGGATCCGTAGGTAGGTGACCTTACAGTGAATAACTTTCTTCAATATTCATTTGAGGAAAAAATTATTTCGTATCACATTCCCCTTAATCAAAATAATGAAACCAAAATCAAAGGGGATGACTATTTGCAAGGGTTGTCCAATGGTGTGTTACTTTTTAATCCATGTGTTTCATGTAATTTGAGAAGTAATTAAAACAACACAAATATTGCATACATTAAAAAGTAAGGTGTTGCAATTAAAGAATACAACATATACATCTTCTATCAGTCTCACATATTCCTGAAAATTCAAAACGACAATGTAACATATCCCTTCATTTAGAAATAAATACATCATTTTTACTTTGTAATAATAATTAGAAGATGAAAAAGAACGACTCTTACAATATTTTCAAGGAACCTGAATAATTGCCATCTTCTTTCAGCTCCTCCACAACTGTAAAGGATTAAAGAGAAAACGTTAGAAAATTAATTACCTAAATATAATAAACTAGAATTATATTCAGAAAGTTACATATTTAGTTTATTATTTTTTTCCATTTTCATTTGCAATGTTGGATTTGAAGTTACAATTTCATTTTTTACTTTAAAAGTAGGTAGCTGCATTTTAATTAGTTTTTTAAGTTATTTGTAAATTATCAATTATATTATTTTCACGCACTAAGAATTAAGTCATTTGTATATGAGGGATGTCGTCTTGTACGACTTTCTTTTTAACAACGTTGATCAAGACTTATGAACTATCATGTATTAGAATTACTAATTTTTTAAAACTCTTTCAATTCTCAGATGTTCAACGAGACGGACCCCAGAAACTAAAAGAAACTCTAGAATTATGAAAGAAGGTGCTCCTACCATCATTTATTGATTGAAAAGTTCCAAAACAATTAATAGCTACGGATTTGGTGGTCAATGTTTTGTTTTTACTCGGGCTTTGTTGATTAATGTTTTTATTAGTATTTATGTTTGAGCATTGTTGGGGAATATTCTATTTATAGTATTTGTATTTTGTTTAATTTGACGAATGAAAATGAAATATGTTGTTGGATTCATTATATGTATATATAGGTGTTGGAAATTGTTAAAATAACAAAAAAAAAATAAAAAAAAACAAATGCAAACTGTTTAATGCCACATACACATACACAAATGCAAACTGTTTAATAATTCATGCATACATATTTTATATGTACTGCTATCTGATGCTTCCTGTTTTGGCTGTCACAAACACACAAACTTAACATATTTATGAAATGGTTGATAAGGCTCTGCTGTATTCATTCTCTAACTCAAAATCGCAGACATACATACATATATATACTTATCTAACAGACACAAATTGAACAGCATCTGAACCATCACAACCATTGTAGGTCCCAAAAGGTTTCCCTACAGTATTGTTCTAAGCTGTAGAGGGGGGGTGAATACAACAAATTAAAATTCAACACTCTTTTCTCTATGTTTGTGTATACTATTAACAAATGTTAAATACAAGCAAGCTTGACTGCGGAAAGGTTCAAGCTGAGATGACAGATACAACAGATGTTTCAACTAATCTAAGACACACTCAGACTAGATACAATGAATACACTCACTTAGATGAACTCACTGATTTAACAAGACACAGATGGACAGCTTGATTATGAACAGCTTAGACACACGTACTATGATATTCAAGCAGACTTGCATGCATGGAAAAACACACTTCAATGCACGATCTGATTTCACACTCTTGGTTATCTCACAATCCTTAGAAGCTTCCTTTTATACTCTCACTGAGAATCTCAGTGAAGCTTCTTCATTGGACAATGAGATAGTGGGATGTCTTTCCAAAAAGACAAAACACCTTTTCTGCACAATCTGATAAAGCATATTTGTCTTCATATGGTAGAATCTTTGTCTTTTCTTTTTGTCACTGTTGCATAAGGCTTTAACCAAAAGAGGAATGTGAACTTTGCATCTTTTTTCTTTCGTTAAGGCCATTTTGATATAAGAAAAGGTCTGTCACCCTTTTCAGATATTTGTTTGTCTTCATGTAATAGAACAACGTAGGCAGGCTTTTGCAGTTTCTGTTTTCCACTTTGTCTTCGACTTGTTAATTGATCTTGTAGCCAAAAACAATACATGAGGACTTGGAAACATATTCCATAAAGTGTTTAGCCACAAAGAACAGACTCCGTTCACAAAGAACAGAACACTTAGAATCTGTCAAAGCTGCTAAATAGAATAGAGCAGCACAGACTGTTTATGTCCAGCCTGTTCAGCAGACAGAACAGCTTGGACAACCTGCCTTTGTTGCAACGAATGCAACAGGGTAAACAACTTTAACTCTTATTGCAAATCACTTTTTAGGTTTCAATAAGGCATATACAGGGCTTAAATTATACCTTCAAGTGCATCAAACAGGTTTGATTAAAAATCTCCCCCTAAGATGTAGAGCAGGTTTGACTGAAGCCTTTTTGTGCCTAACAATCTCCCCCTATTTGCAATAATCATTCTAAGAAGATTTTATCAATAATCACTATATATTTTTACAATACATTTTGTTGAAATGTAATTACAACATTAAAGTAAAGTAAAAGATCAGTTTATATATATACTTATTTTTGATAACATAAACAACATATGTTTTTACAAAAGTACAACTGATGTAAAAATAAAAGTTACAACTGATGTAACAAAGTACAACTAATGTACAAGAAAATTCAACAATTTGGACTGTTGATAATGGGAGCAAATAATGGCAAGCATGTCCAACAGATGGACAACTTCCATTCTTCACCTACTCAGATAGTAGATGGACTTCAAGACAGTGATGGTGGCACTCCTTCTTCAAACATTTTCTCAAGCTCATCCCTGGTTTCCTCCAAGTCCTCTATTTCAACTCTGAGGAACATGAAATTGGGATGTTGAAGCTCCCCTGCCTCTTTCATAGAAGCCTCTGAGTTGATCCCAGATGGCTGCTCTTCACTTTATGGATTGCCTGAAGGAGTTTGCAAGTCTTAATGCTACATGCTATTTGAGACCAACTTTGTGTAGGTCTGATGCTCTTTGAAATCACTTCTTCTTTGTTAGGGGATCTACAAAAAAATGCCCCCAGCTCAGGTTCCTCAATCAGCTTGCCTTCCTCAAATTCTACTCCTTTGGGCAGACTGTGGTCTACTACTTTGATCTCTACTGCATAATCACCTTGTTCAATCATGATCAGGATTTCCTCCAGCTCTGAATCCTTTCTGTTTCTCTTGGCCTTTATTTTAGGATAAGTCACTGAGACACCCTCACTTAGTTCTTCTGAAATCAGGCCAAGGTCTCTCACCCTTTCCATCAACTTTTTGACATATGCCCTGATAGTCTTTGTCGTTTCAGACTTAGAATGGCTCAGGGCAACTGCCACCTCTACCCATTCTCTGTATCCCATCTGTGGAACGTCAGTGTAGTCATATGCTTCCAGTTCTGGGCCTGTTGCACCCATTCTAGTTATTTGTAGCTTCCACTGCTTGCCTGTTCTTGAGATGGGAACAACTTTGACAATAGATTCCTTGGCAAGTCTTCTGTCAGCAACATCAAAGAACCTTTTCCTTGCCAAATTGTCAATGTGTATCTGGGCTCTTGCAGAGGATGCTTGTTATGATTTGGTCACAGAGACCGGAGCACCCTTTTCCTTATCCCCTTCCTTCTAACCGCTGACTCTTTAGCAGCTTCAAGCAGTTTTCTTTGCACATCCAAAGAAGACATTTTAATTTTGCTTGCCTCTTTGAATGCAAAGAATCTGGCAGCTTTGGATGAGGCTTCTTTCTTTCTTAGTGTTTCCAGGCCTTGGAGTTGTTCATCTCTGAACTCATAGTATTTTTCCATTGGAACACCTATTTCCTTAGCCCTTGCCTTGTCAAAATTTAGCCGCGCTGCTCTTTAGTGGTCAGGGTCAAAAGCTGCTTTCTTCTTTCCTTTGGCTATTGTAGTTTGAACAGCTTCAGGAAGCTCTTCTCTTCTTCTTCTTCTTCTTCCAAAATCAGATGCCTCCTTCTTCTTTGCCTGTCCTCAGGAATTGATTCCTCCCCCTTAGTTTGTGCAGGGTTTGGAGATCCAGCCTGAGCATCTTTAGTGTTATGGGCGACATCTGCAGCTGGACCTGTTTGTGATGCAACTGCTGCTTGACCAACAAATGCTAATTTCTCCTTAGAAGGAGAAGAGGTTTTTTCCCCCCTTAGACTTAGTCTTTGAGGCAGACAACTTCTCCCCCTTTGAAGGAGATGGATCAGAACCTTCAACAATTGGTCTGCCTGGAGCAACAAATTCAGCAGGCTTAGCAGCAGTTTTGGCAGCAGGCTTGGGGCCAACCAGGCTGTGCAATAAGAAAGCCAGATTGTCCTTAACCTCTGCAAGTTGGGTAAGGCAGGTCTGAAGAGAAGAGGATTGGGAATCAGCAATTGAGGACAGCTGACTAGATTTTCTCTGTTAGAAGCTGTGAACAGCAAACTCTGAAGCTGTGCAAGATGTAATTCAAGAGAATCTTGCACATCATCAACGTTAGCTGACACAGAATTTGACAAAGAGACAATTAGAGAGTTTAAGTTGGCCAGTGTAGCAGGAAGGGTAGTAGTGCAAGTAGTAAGGAGAGTGGACAGCTATTGGGATATGGCTGTCATGGAGGACACAGAGTCCTGTTGATGTGAGAGGATAGAGGAGAGTGTAGTGGAGATGTTTTGCAGCTATGCAGTGAGTGCAAGCCGCTGTGAGGACTGGTCAGTTTGAGGAGTGGTTGGAAAGGAATTCTTGAACAGATCAAATAATCCCTGGAGCTGTGCAGACACAAAGTCTGAGATTATGGAGGGTAGGGAAGTCACTGAATTTTCCAAAGAGCCAATTTTGTTGGTCAGCAAAGAAAGTTGATCCTTCAAAGGAAGATCTTTGGTGGATGGAGGAGTATGGGTGGACTGTTTGGAGTGTGTAGATGGTGAGGAATGAGATGAGGATGAGCCAGGTGTTTGCGGACGGGATGGAGAGGGAAGGGTGACTTTGGACAGAAGTTCCATAGCTTAGGAAAAATTAATATGTCCCAGCTTGGAAGGGTCAATGGGTCCCTCAGCAGTGGCTGTAGCTGCTTCATCAGGAGAAGGGGTAGAAGATGGTAGCCTTTCAGATGCTGCTTGCGTTGCAGCACCTTCATCAAGGCCTGGGATGGTTCCCTCAGCAGCACCTTGGTCTAGAGGTGCCTCATCATGGGGAAATGGGATGTGCATTTCAACATTAGCAGTGGTGAAACCTGTTGATGGAATGCGCATGTGAGGTGCAGTCTCACTAGAGGGATGGTATGTTCCCTGAGGTTCATCAGCTTGGGATGTTGGTCCTTTAGCAGCTGTTGGGTGTACAACAGTTGTATCATGAGGAGCAGAAGTTTGCGGCTGATCTATTGGATGGTCTAATGCAGAAGGTTTGGCACCTCGTGCAGACTCAGGTTGTGTAGGAGAAGTATGGAGTGGATACTATGTGGACTCAGTGTGGAGTGGAGTGAACTCCTGTCTTTCAATATTCTCAGCCTGTTGGGAGGCTGGAATAGTTGATGTGTTAGTCTACATATGTACAACTGGCTCCTTTTGGGAGAAACCAGAGGGCCTAGGTTGACTCAGGGTAGACTCTTGTTGGAGTGAAGCCTGCTCCAAATGTGCTGATCCTTCTCACAAAATAGGAGAAGCAGCAGGGGTTGCTTCTTTTTCAACTGAACCCTGTTGAGAGGGGTCAGAGAGGCTAGTTGGGTCGGTTGGTTTCTTTTTGGCTAAGGTTTTGCATCTGTAGAGTCTGAGAGATGATGTGGAGGATGGATGTTGTGGAGAGGTGATAAGGGGTTCTGTTTGGACTGGTGGTGAGACTAGGTCAGAAATAGGTGGGTTGGCCTGTTCCATAGTCTCAGGTGCCATAGAGGCACCAGCCACAAAGGCTTCAAGTTCAACAGATGCACTAGGGTGAGAAGCCTGCTCCTCCTTAGCCACAGAGGCTGATGGGGCAGACTTGGACTTAACTGTTTTTGCCTTCTTGTAGACAGGCTCAGCTTCAGTCGTTTCCAGGACCCTTTTAACAACCATTCATAGACTAAAAAGTGCGCTGCTTTAATATATATTTTTTCAACAACTTAATATCACACACATATATACATATGCATACTTATTCAACAACTTAAAATCACAGACATACATACATATATAACTGCTTTAATAAGCTGTAAATAACCACCCTAATGGTAACACTTAAGTCTAGCTTATTAATTTCTAACATTCCCCCATAAGCTAGACATAACCAAACACGGAATATGCACGAAACTTGCTGCACAATATCTTCCTGTTTTAAATCGTTTTCCAGCAATAAAATCAAAGGACTAAAGGCGATTGATGCATCTAAATGAAAAACACACACACATATATGAATATGCTGCACTTATTTTCTGTTTTTATCACAGCACCAAACAGAGCATTGATACTAAACTTTACTTTTATGTGTGTGTGGTTCTACAAGTTTATATATATATACATATATATATATATACATATATATATATATATATATATATATATATATATATATATATATATATATATATATATATATATGGATGCCCCAGAGCAACCAGAAAATCAACCAAAAGGACAAAGGAAGAAAAGAAGTGTCACTTTACTAAAGCATATCACAAAATCGGATTCATCTTGCACCACTAAGTTTGATGAATATGATCAACCAACTGGAGTCAACCAAGGAAAATTTGCTTCGTATGTAGGGGTAACTACGAAATCCATGATTTCTATACTTGATCCTACTTGGAACGATGTGAAAGAGAAGGACCAACTATGGTTAACGATCAAGGTAGAATATCTACACCATTAGTTTCATATTCTTTTATTTAATATATGTATAAACATTTAACAAGCTTTTTTTTGGGAAAATAACAAAGATTCTGGAATATCGAGGATGATACAAAAAAAACTCAAGTCTTAAAACAATGCAATGATTGTTGGAAGGACTTAAAGAAGACAGTTCGTCGCAAATACATGGATAATGGAGAAAATCCATGTGTAGACTACCCTTTCATCTCGAAAGAGGATTGGGAAAAGTTTGTTCAGATGTATGATACCGACAAAGTTAGGGTATGTTTAACTTTATATTTCAGAAATGATATCAATTGAAATATTTATGAAAAGTTGAAAACATCCAGGAAGATGTAGATGAAGATGAAATTGAGTTTTTAGAAGTAAGAAAATAGATTGAAGATGAAATTGAATTTTTAGGAGTAAGAAAATGATGTTTAAAAGCCAATATAGGTGTGCACTAAATCTAGAATAAGCCTGCAGCACCAAAATTCCTCACCATTTTACAAACTTCACCAATTACACACACACTATATGTATATGCCTATTATGTTTAAGGGCTTATTAACGTGTTATTCTTCGAGCTAAACCTATACACGTACTGCATCACAACTTAATTTCTATTCCCCGAGACTTAAATATCTAGAGGTTCTAATTCTGATAACAACAGCAACATTATATATATATATATATATATATATATATATATATGTGTGTGTATATATATATATATGTCTATATATATATATATGTATATATATATATATATATATATATATATATATATATATATATATATATATATATATATATATATATATATATATTATATAATATATATATATATATATATATATATACACATATATATATATATATATATATATATATATATATATATATATATATATAATTTAGAAGTGAATATATGTATGTATTAATTCTGGAACAAGGTTGTTGCACCTAGTGTTAAGTGAGGATTTCCTCGTGGTTTTTAGGCAAACACGCCGTAACATTATAGCACTCCCACAACACACAGTTCTGAGATTTAGAGATAGAATTACCTTAAATAAGTTACAGGGTCTTGATTGTTCTTATTTGCTTAACGATTTCTATCAATTTTCTTCAAAACTATATAAATAAGTTACAAGGTCTTGAGAGATTTAAACAGATTTTTAATTGTATTCTCTTTTTACTTATTAAATTCATAAGTATGCACCAAAACTACATTATGATTTGTTACTTTTATGTGAAGGAAATACATCGAAAAGGTAAGGAATGGTCAAAGATGAATAAGAATCGTCCCTGGTTAGGTTCAAAAGGCTACCGTGGACATATACCTACCTGGGAGAAAGAAAGGGAGGATCTAACATTAGCAACAGATGTCCACAAGATAAATGATGAACGTGCAAGAAATTATTTGTTGGCTAAGAGGATGATCAACCAAAAGGGACAACTTAAGTTACCGAGTCATCTTGATGGCTTGGCCGAAGAGTTGGTATGATGCTTGCATTTTTTTAATGTTTTATAATAAAAACTATTAACTTGTTTATGAAATAAATTTGTGAAACGTAACTTGTTTCTTGCTTGAACAGATAGAGAAAGACTTACAAATTACTAAAGGAGATTTGCAACCTGAACTGGGAACAGATGCTTTAATGATGGTGATTGGACCTGAGCACACAGGCCGCACAAGGGGGGTCGGCCACATGGTTGGATTAAAAAAGGGATTGTCGAATATGAGTGGAAAAAAGAGGAAGCATCGCACAACATCAAGAGAATGGGAAGAAAAGTATTATGAATTAAAGGAGCGGGAGGAAAGATCCAAGAAGTTGAAAGATGAAATTTGGGAAAAAAGATTAAAAAATTAGGAGAAGCAAATTGACAATATAAGTAGACAAGGGATGACACCTATTCAAGGGGATGGACCTGATGGGAGCCCAAACATGCGAAAAAGTAGTGTTGGTTCAACCTACAACTTTGATAATGTTGATGATTTGGATGCGATAAAGGTAAGTATGTTTCTTTTATTTCTTATCGGTTTATGTATTACATATTTACATATGATCTTAATTTAAATTATAGGAGCCTGCCATGTGCTCGTTGATGCTTCCTTATGGCCAACGAAACGTCGTTTGTGCAACGGGTATGGTATATCCAAAGGATCAGAGTGTAATACATAATGTTCCCATTTCTGCGAGGCATGTTAAGGTGCATGTGGACCGGGTAGAATAAGAACATAATAAATTGCGTCTACCAGTGCCTACTGAAGAAGCTATTACACTACTTGAGGCACTTCATTCTTTTATTCAATGGCCAAAGGATTCGGTGGAGTTATCCAAGGTACATTTGAAGAGTACCATTCCTTGTTTACTTCATATCTATTTTTTTAGTAACATGTAATTTTATACATATATAACTTGTTAATATGCTTCAAAGAGTATGGACAAAGCAACAACAGCAACAATAATGTTTGATGAAAGCAAGGCAGAAAGATTGTCAATCATCAACAAGAAGAGTAAAGCCATTGAGGG
Organism: Centrapalus pauciflorus; assembly: GCA_020465985.1. Lineage (NCBI taxonomy): Eukaryota > Viridiplantae > Streptophyta > Magnoliopsida > Asterales > Asteraceae > Centrapalus > Centrapalus pauciflorus. The sequence continues at coordinate 80,225 of JAANYP010008740.1, read as the reverse complement.
TAGACCAACGTTTATGATAGTGGCACGTGACAAAATTATGTCACGAGAGGACCCTACAACACTTTTTTAGAGTATTGTTGAACCGAGGGTCTTTTACGAGAATGGATTTGAGATCTCTATTTACCCTGAAGACATACTAGATCTCATGCTAAAAGACTGGGTGGATATTACTAATGTACTTTGGTTTGTGAGGTAACTACTCTATGCTTACATTATATTAATAAGCACGATTTCACTTTCAAGTTTTTTGTATTGTATTATATTCAGTATGTTTGTAGGTCATTACAAGAGACATCGCGTCGACGTCGATATAATAAGTGTTGTTTTTTAAACCCAGCCGTGAATAAATCTGATGAGTGCCACAAATATAGTGTTGGTAGTTACGTGCTTGAAATAATGCGTTACCACCAAAACACACCTTTTTTCTCGCTCCATATTGGCAACGGTATTTCACATGTCTTCATTGTTATATTATTTATCACTTCATTATGTATAATATAATGTTTTAAATCTTAACTTCAGTTCCCACTGGGCGTTGTTCATCATTCACCCTAAAGCTAAAAGGGGGTACATATTAGATTCGATAAAGGGTAAAAAGACAGCCTACATGTACGAACTCACAAAACATATTGACCGGTATAATATATTTAAATTGGTATATGATTCACATTTGTTACTAAAATGTTAATCATTCGATTGGTTATTTTGTCTTTAGGGCTGTTGCGAGCTTTAACAGAGGCCAATGTGTTATGACATTGAAATTTGTCAAAGTAAATCATCTCAACACTTTACTCACACACACACATACACATATTGAAAACTGTTGTGTTTTATTTCACATATTGATTAAACCTTGATATTAAAATTTAGTGCAACCAACAACGAGCGGGCTGGGAATGTGGTTATTATGTGATGAAGTGGATGCATGAATTCATCCTTGATGGACAACATCGGTTTCCCACTACGGTTTGATGCTGATAAATTCTCAACGTTTTGTCTATTACGATACTTCTTTTGGTTTTTAATAATGATTTATTAATTTAATTTGTATAAAGCTTCCAACGAACAATGTATCTCTGTTTACCCCAAACGAGTTGGACAATGTTGACGGCACTTGGCTTTCACATTTTATGCACGTTTTTTTTATTAGAATATAATCAGGTATACTTTTCTTTGACACTCAAAGTCCAGCTTATTTGAAACATTACATTTTTTTAGTTTATTCTTTTTCTCCATTTTCATTTGCAATTTTGGCATTGAAGTTACAATAACTTCATTTTTTTGCTTTAAAAGTAGGTAGTTGCATTTTAATTAGTTGCATGTTTTACTCATTTGTAAATTATCTTTTCTATTATTTTCACGCACTAAGAATTAAGTCATTTGTATAAGTCATTTTAGATTAACTTCATTGTGCATTATCAATTTATCATTGTGGATTAAGTCATTTCTGTATAAGGCATGTTGTCTGTGCGGCTTTTCCTTTTATCAACATTGATCAAGACTAACGAAGTGTCATGTATTACAATTACTAATTTTTTAAAACTATTTCAATTCGAAGATATTCCAGGATACGGGCGCCGGAAACTAAAGAAACTCTAGAAATATGAAAGAAGGTGCTCCTACCATCATTTATATATAGAAAAGTTCAAAAACGATTGATAGATACGTATTTGTTGATCAATGTTTTGTTTTTACTCGGGCTTTGTTGATAAATGTTTTATTTTTAGTATTTATGTTCTAGCATTGTTGGTGAATATTCTATTTTTTGTATTTGTATTTGGTTTAATTTGATGAATGAAAATGAAATAAATTGTTGGATTCATTATAATGTATATATATAGGTGCTGGAAATTGTATAAAAAAAAGATGCCACCCGGTTCTCCCAAAACAACCGAGGAGTATCCGGTTCTTACAAAACAACCGGGGTGTATTTGTATTTTATTTACAGATGTACCCCGGTTACTTCTTATTAAACCAGGGTCCATATACAAATATACCCCGGTTGAACGACCGGGGTCCTTTACATTCAAATACACCCCCCCCCCTAATAAGCTCCGATTCTACGACCGGGGTTTATTAGCGATTTTGACCGGGGTCCATTATTTTTTTTGTAATAGTGTGTGTATATATATGTAACACCCCTCCCGATCCCGGAAATGTCACGTCAACATAACATCATAAGTGGAAATAACGCAACGGATCTATAACACACATGTCATAGGATAACGCAGATTACGGCTAATTTAAAACTTTATACATGAAGTCAAACACAGTCAATACATTCATAATCCCAAATTAGCAAAACATAATAATCCCAATCACTGGATACATTGTTCCCAAAACAAATATTACATGCAGTTTAAGTCATTACACGAACAAAATACAGATCTTCAGGTCAGCCCCGAATCTATCTCTGCGGCTGCTGTGGTCCCTTTTGATTCCCTAAACATGTTAGACTCGAATACATGAGTTATAAAGCCCGTGAGCACACGAGGGTTGACATTGCACATAAACACATAGCATGTAGCACACACTATCCATGTCCCTGTCCCTGTTGTCTCACACACATATCTCAGGTATGATATCACAGGTATGAGATCGAAATAACACACAAGCCCTGTGAGGACCCCTCCCCGATGGACACATTGCACACAGCAATGGTCAGTAATCCCCTGTAGCACGGAAGCTACCCGGCTACAGGCCCTGCCGTATATTTACACCCCAAGGACTGTTGGGGACTGTAAACCCGCGCGATTCCCCTTCGCGACTTATCGTCCGTATGGAACTCATCACGGACCCTAGAATCGATCTCAAATCACATACATAACACATATAAGGAATAGAATATACCTGAGGTTCACGTCCCTGTCTCATATATATAACACGCACAATATAACAACACAGCTAAAATCGTAAAGACGGCGTGCGTTTAGAAAAGTCTCGAGTACTCACCTAATTGATTTCCCGAATTCTGAGCACCCTGATCGAATCCGGCCTGTTGTCCGCTAATCCCTGTAATCACACAGAGATCCCAATAGTTAAACACAATCCCGAGTAGCAGTTATCACACAATCACATTGACCCGAATTCAATTCGAACCCGACAACCCCAACGGAATCGAAACCCGATTAATACCCGAACCCGACCCAAAACCCGACTCATTATAACCCCAATGAGACCTCAAGCATTCCTACAGAACCCAACTCGACAGCCCGAGTAAAACCCGACACAATTCGACTCGAAGCCCTTTCATGAGATTAAACTCGAATTTTCCCGGCAGGCTGTTGGTCGCGCCGCGGGGACCCTTCTGGTCGCGCCGCGACCCCGCGAAAACCCCATAGATGACCTGCGATTTCAACTCTGCCCAGGACTACGAAACTCCCTCTACACACGATTTCAACTTCAGATAAGCATATAAAACTAACACATACAAGTCTCTTGACCAATTCTAACCACTTTACTCAATTCAGCAGCATTCAATACAAAATCAAAAACCAATTCATAGTTACTTACCTCTAGGCATGGCAAAAAAACCCAACCCCGACGGGGAACCCGTAACTCGACCCCGATTTGACCGGGGAATCCCCGAGTTGACCGGGGATGGGGATGGGGACGGGGAATCCCCGATTTAAAATAATGGGGATGGGGCGGGGATGGGAGACACTTTAATCCCCGACCCCGAACCCGACCCCGGTTATAAATTATGTTTTAATATAAATTATTATATATATTTAACTTTACAATGTAAATTATTCATTACATTTTATATAATATATTAAATATCATTGTATATGACTTTTCTATAGTTTAAAATACTATTGTTATTTTTCATTTCATTGGTTTTATAAATGTTTTGCATCCATTTCTTTGTTTTAGTTTTATCACAAATTATAGGTTATATATGTAGATACCTCAAATATGTTTGAATTAATTTTTTTTTAATGTTTATTTACATATATTTTATACTAAATTACTATTTATAGTTTAAATTTAAATAATCTTTAGGAGCTTGAAAAACCCGATTCCCCGACGGGGATCCCCGATCCCCGATTGGGACGGGGATGGGAATAGGAACTCAATCCCCGACGGGGATGGGGCCGGGGATGGGGGAGAGGATTATGAAGCGGGGATGGGGACGGGAACTGAGATCCCCGCCCCGCCCCGCCCCATTGCCATCCCTACTTACCTCTTGGAGCTCAAGAACACCCACACAAGAAGATGAGGAAGTTAAATTCAAGGTTTCACACCCAATTGGAGCTTGAAGTTGAGCTCTGGTTGTTGGATCTTCTCATAAGCACACACAACACACTTTTTAGGGATTTTAGAAGTGGATAAGGGAGAAGGAGGATAAACATATATGTATGTCCCTATCTTAACCGGTCCCGAACCCATTAACCCGAACCCGGTATCACATTTTCAATATTAATACCCATTTAACCCATGATCCCAAAAACATAATCCGTTCATTAAAATTATGACCCGATGACACGCAAGCCCGATCTCGACACATATCAATCAACGAAACGAGATATAATTGGACCAACCCAATATTAATAAATTATTTATCCACTAAAATAATTTCACGTACCAGGTCGAAATAACGGATGTTACAAATCCTTCCCTCTTAAAGAGATTCCGGGCCTCTTAAAGAGATTCCATCCCGGAATCTAACTCGAACTCTGGAACAGGTGAGGATATTTCGATCGCATCTCCGACTCGGGCTCCCAAGTGGCGTTGGTACCCTTATGGTGTCTTCACTGCACAAGTACCAAGGCAATCTCTTTATTCCTCATCTTCTTGATCTTTCGGTCGGTAACGGCCTCAGGCTGCTCCACATATCGCAGCTGATCATCGACTTTAATCTCGGATAGGGGCACATACTGATCATCTGTAGCCAGACACTTCCGGAGATGACTCACGTGAAAGGTATTGTGCACACCGGCCAACTCTGATGGCAATCGTAGTCGGTAGGCCTGATCCCGGACTCTCTCAACAATCTCGAATGGCCCGATATACCGCGGACTCAGCTTCCCACGATGTCTGAACCGGATGACCCCTTTCCACGGCGACACCTTAAGCAATACTCGGTCCCCAACACTGAATTCCAGTTCTTTTAAACGGCGATCGGCATAACTTTTCTGACGGTTTTGGGCGACCCTCATATGCTCCCTGATCAAAGCCACCTTGTCACTGGTCTCCTATAGTAGCTCCGGCCCACTGATAGGTCGCTCACCGACCTCACCACAACACACTGGGGTTAGGCACTTGCGTCCATATAGTGCCTCAAACGGAGCCATTTTGATCGTGGCGTGATAGCTATTATTATATACAAACTCGACAAATGGCAGATGCACATCCCAGTTGCCGCTGAAGTCGATAGCACACGCTCGCAACATATCCTCGAGGGTCTGATTGGTGCGCTCCCGTCTGTCTTCGGTCTGTATGTCGTGCTCAGCTGAACCCTGGTGCCCATCTCTCGCTGGAAACTCTGCCAAAATCGAGAAGTGAACCGCGTATCCCTGTCCGAAGTAATCGACATCGGAATCTCATGCCGCGATACCACCTCGTTGAAGTACAGTCTCGCCAACTGATCCATGGTGATAGTACCCCGAACGGCTAAGAAGTGCGCACTCTTCGTTAGTCGATCCACTATGACCCAGATCATATAGTTCCCACGGACCATGCGTGGAAGTCTCACTATGAAATCCATCGTAATATGGTACCACTTCCACTCGGGGATCTCTAACGGCTGAAGATGACCGTGCGGCTCCTGGATGAAGCGACTATAATACCCGGCGAGACCCAGAAAACTGCGAATCTCCGGCACTGATCTCGGAGGCTCCCAGCTCATCACTGCCTCAATCTTGGCCGGATCGACTTTTATACCCTCAGCTCTGACCACATGACCCAAAAACTGTACCTCACGTAACCAAAACTCGCATTTGGAGAACTTCGCGTACAGTTTCTCCCTGCGCAGCACAGTCAAAACCTCTCGGAGGTTCTGCTCGTGGTCCTCAGCACTCCGTGAATAGATTAGGATATCATCGATAAACACAATCACGAATCTATCCAACATAGCTCTACACACCCTGTTCATCAAATCCATGAAAGCGGCGGGTGCGTTAGTCAAACCGAATGGCATCACAAGAAACTCGTAGTGCCCATAACGAGTTCGGAACGCTGTCTTTGGCACATCCTCATCCCTAACCCTCAACTTATGATAACCGGACCGCAAGTCGATCTTGGAGAAGAAACTCAATCCCTGGAGCTGATCAAACAGGTCATCGATACGTGGAAGCAGATAACGATTCTTCACGGTCACTTTGTTCAACTCCCTGTAGTCGATACACATTCGCATGCTGCCGTCCTTCTTTTTCACGAATAACACTGGCGCACCCCACGGTGACAAACTAGAACGGATAAATCCACGATCTAGAAGCTCCTGCAACTGAGACATCAGCTCTCGCATCTCTCTCGGTGCCAGCCTATAAGGCGTTTTCGCAATCGGCACCGCCCCAGGAACAAGATCTATGCGAAACTCCACTTGGCTATCTGGCGGTAACCCAGGAAACTCCTCTGGGAATACCTCAGGGAACTCACGAATCACTGGAATATCCTCTAAGGTCTTCTTTTCCTTCCTCGCGTCAACTACATAAGCTAGGAAGGTCTCGCATCCCTTAGACACATACCGCTGAGCCCTGGCCATAGACACAATCCTGATGTCTCCCTTACGGCGCTCCCCATACACAATGACACTCTCACTGTCAGAAATGGGTATTCGGATGATCTTCTTAGCACACAGAATATCAGCCCATCTGGCAGTCAACCAGTCCATACCCACAATCACATCGAAGCTACTAATCTCAATTGGAAACAAATCAATCGCAAACTAATGGGAATCTATCTCTAACACACAGTCCCGATATACCCGACTCACTAACATAGAACTCCCATCGACCCTCACAACCACCAAAGGAACAGACAAAGGAGAAGGAGACACACTAAAATACGCACAAAATATAACAGACACATAGGAGCGATCGATCCTGGATTCAAACAATACACGAGCTCGAAGTCCGTTAAGAATGTACGTACCCGAAACAACATCTGTGGCATCCCGTGCCTCCTCGGCTGTCGCCTGAAATACACGCCCTCGGCCCCTCAGAACAGACTCGCGGCGGCTGGACGATGATGGCTCAGCCCTGGCTCCACTCGAACTGGCCCCCTGAACTGCCGGCCCTGGTTCCGGACAGTCCCTGACACGCTGTCCCGGCCTCCCACATCTGAAACACAGCGGCTCGGGAACTGTACAAACTGACGCGGCGTGGCCCCGCTGGCCGCACTGGAAGCAACGCGGCTGCTCTGACAAACACTGCCCTGAATGGCACCGGTGACACTACGGGCACTCCCGATCCTCATAAGAACTCTCAACACGGCTGTCGGACGCCTGGGACCCTTGTCCCACACTACTCTGGCTCTGTGCTCCAGATCCCTGACCCGGGCCATGTCGTCTCGATCTACAATCTCGACCCCGGTCCCTATCTCGTCTCTGCACTGAACCCTGCCCTGAACCCTGGCTCGAAAACTGCCACTGATCCGGACGCTGGTCACTAGGAGCGTCCCTCGGAGGACATCCATACACTCGTCGGCTACTCGGACGTCCCGGTGCGCTGTCTCTGAGAAGAGGGTTGCTTCCTCTACTTAAGAATCTCCAGCTCCCTCATGCGGGCCATCTCGAAAGCTCTGGCGAACGTCGGGGTATCGTGTAGCCCTACAAACTCCCGGATGTCCGATCGAAGCCCATCAATAAATGCATCAGCCTTACGGCTCTCCGTATCAACATGCTGAGGCGCGAACTGTGAATACTCATTAAAACGGTCGACGTACTGCTGACCAGTCATATAACCATGCTGCAAATGCAAAAATTGGCGCTCCATTTCTCTGCGCTCCATTTATCTGCGCTCATCCGGAGGGATGTACTGAAGCACGAACATAGCTCTAAACTGCTCCCAGGTCATGGCGTATGCGGTGGACTCGGTCATCGATGACTCAATCGATTTCCACCAGTGCGAAGCTCCACCTCGTAACTGATATGCTGCATACCCGACCATATCCCTGGGATCCACATGGGCCACTCGGAATGCAGCCTCAATCTCTCGCTCCCACGCGATGGCCACCCCCGGCTCACCGTCACCCCGAAACTGTGGTGGGGCCCCTGTCATGAAATCTTTGAAAGACCCGCCCCGCTGAGAAGATGACGAAGCTCCACCCTGACTCGGTCTCGGTATGCCAAACCACTGGCCCCAAACTCTGACCCTGCTCGCGCTCTTGCTCTTTCTACTGTCTGTAAAACTCTGTAAGAACCTCTAGCAGCTCTGATTTGCGGATATACTCGTCACTGGGCGGATTACCCGCGCCCGAACCCTCACCCTGATCTACCATATTAATCTGCACAAAACAAAACTATTAAGCACAAAGGATAAATCACCCAGCGTTATACACTAAGCCAGGTCGGTTAATCCACTATATAAGCGCAAAACGATCCCCCATGGACCGGAACAAGGTCTAAGTTAAGCATCCACTAATGATACTCAAGCTTCAAACCACAAGCTCTGATACCATGCTGTAACACCCCTCCCGATCCCGGAAATGTCACGTCCACATAACATCATAAGTGGCAATAACGCAACGGATCTATAACACACGTGTCATAGGATAACGCAGATTACGGCTAATTAAAACTTTATACATGAAGTCAAACACAGTCAATACATTCATAATCCCAAATTAACAAAACATAGTACAGTACCCGCGCATAGCGGCGGCGGCAACATATATGTTTTATTAGTAACATATTTACTCAACATATTATCTTGTAAACGACATAGGTGAAAAATCATGGTTGTTGAAAACATGTCATTTGTAGACTATAAGTAGCATACATTGTATAAATAAAAACCCTAACACAACTATGTTTGAACGGACGTAAAGGTATTCAATTTGATGATATTGGTTAGATTAATAAATTCTTATCATTGATTTTCCATAGATAACTATAACTCATAGGATAATCATCGATGGCAAAAGGAGAGCTTAAAATTTTTCAATGCTTATGCTATTTGTAAACATTCAATCTCGAACATGACATTCTAAAATTTAAAAGCGATGAGATTTAAGAAAGTTATTTGCAACTACAAGTGTATATCATGGTTTAACTAATTCTTATGCATATTTTAAGGAAAAATATTAATAAAGAAATTTCCATAAAAAATCAGTCAATAGCACACGTCATTTTTAGGTATTTGAGAGAACATGGAAAGAGAACAAGTCATGGTTTTTGTTGAGTTTTAGGAGGGTTATTTTAGGTATTTGATAATAAATAAATTAAGGAAATAATATTTTGTATTTATATTTGGTTGTATATGTAACAGGAAACTTATATAGGAAAGAGATAATTGTGCAAAAAACCCCAAACTTGTCGGTCTTTTGTGATTAAAACCCCAAACCATTTTTCGTTGCATAAAAAACCTCGAACTATCTAAAAGTTAGTAAATCAAGGTTTTATCAATGAGGAACTGGTTGAAACCGGTTATTAATCCTACGTGGATGGGTAAATAACCTACGTGGAATTGTTGAAACCGGTTGCCAAGTATTATACATTATTTAAACCCTCGTAGATGATTTAATCCCATTTAAAAATTACATTTAAAAACTATTAACGAGTGTGTAAATGATGTATAATAGTTGACAACTGGTTTCAACAATTAAAATTTATTCCACATAGGTTATTTACCGGTCCACGTAGGATTAATAACCAGTTTCAACCGGTTACCCATTGATAAAACCTTGATTTACTGATTTTTAGTTAGTTCAAGGTTTTCTATGTAACGAAAAATGGTTTGGGGTTTTAATCACAAAAAACTAACAAATTGAAGGTTATTTGCGCAATTATCCCTATATGAAATTCTTCTTAAAACAAAATACAACATAACATTCTGAAAGATTTAAAGGACCATGGATTCAAAAAGAACCAACTTAGTTTCAAACTTTATGGCAAAATGCATGTACCCACATTTATATTAATATTCAATTTTACTTATTCTTCATCCAATTTTGCTGCAATTGCAAGCCATTATATAAAACACCACTTAATTAAATATTGACATATAAGGAGAACATGGAAAACAGGTGCCAATAAGACGTAAAAACTAAACTGCATAAAAACAAGATTTATATCGACGGTAGAAAAATTTCCAACATGTAGTCTTGATTAACCACAAGTTGATCTAATTCACAGCCCCAAGAAAGTATAAAAAACTTGGAAAACGCTGTCATAAAATATAAGAATTACACCCAACTTGCAACCTTAAAAGGAAAAAATATCCATCATAAATTAGGGCCATATAGGATAATATATGCCCTAACTTGCATTTCCATAGCAAAATAAATTAACCAAAATCAACATCGTCTTGTATGAATTGTCTTCATCTTTTAAAGAGAAAATCTAAAATTGCCAAAACAAAAGGCTAATATTAATGAACAACCTAAAATAATTTAATACTCAGAACTAACTTTGAAGTTTCATAGATGCCAAAGCATGAAAAAAAACATTTAATTGTCATCATCAAGCTCATTTTCAATTCTGTAGACAATATCTTCTGATTCTTGAGGTAAATTTAATAACATATCAATTAAATTTCAAAAAGGACGATCAGAAGTGATGTAGCCTGCTGCTACCTACTAACCTTGTATATATTGTACAAGACCTTCATCCTCCTCTTCGAGTTTGTCCAACTGTATTGTAATATGAACATGCAACCAATGAACCTAGGTTATTGCCCATATACATATACTTCATGTTGCTACAGCTAATTAAATCCAAACACTAACACATAAAGGACTGCTGCCATTTCTTTAAACCATAACCATGCTCCCCTGCACCACCCCGATACGTAGGGGCTGATGCGTGCACACACACACGACTATGTTCACGTACACACACTGCACTCTCACCCTTTACTTGACCTGCTGTTGCTGTCAAAGTCCATTTAAAACACACACACATTGGTCACATACATTCTGCACATGCACTTATTTTTGCTGTCTAAAGGTAACACGCACACACACGATTTTTAATCTTGAATCACACACACATGTATGCAATAGCTGCTGCTGAATATTTCACAACACACCCACACCCACAAACACACACATATATATAGTTAGGCAATCTGTTGTGATTTTGGTTTCCAAGATTTGTCTCCTGTAAGAGTTTGGTATGGCACCTGTTACTTAGTTTTTGTTTTGAACGGAAAATTAATCTACTCCTAAACATGTTAATTAGTTGAAGCTCAAGTCCCTTCAAAAAATGAAAAATACAAAAAAAAAAAAAAAAAAAAAAAAAAAAAGAAACTAATGATCCCACCACATGCATGCAATATATCAAGAACATAATGCAATTGCATGGGTGACTTTGGCAAACACAAACACTTAAATAACACTCAAGTCAGGTAGGATTGGTAAAATACAAATTTGTTTATAATGGCCATGTCCCAACCAAATGATGATGCTAGACTTTGGGCAATAAGAAATGTGCAAGTTTCATGTTCCTAAAATTATGACTTTTGTCACAAAATGGACTGATTTAATTGGGAAAGAATTTAGAATAAGTGTGGAATTATTTTTAACAAACTTCAATGACAAAGTAGAAAAGAGAAAAGACGAGTGACTCGTCACAAAATGGAGAGATCATGCCAAGCCTTATAAGACATGGAGTTTGGAACTAAAATTGTTCATTTGACCTTAAAAGTCGGTCAGAGAAAACAATATCATGTACCTTATGGAGATGGAAAGACATGCCCTCAACTTCAATGACGATATCACTTGGGAGACCAGTGGTGCAAAACATGAGATGATTTTCATATTAAAACATCTAAATTAGCATCCAAGAAACAATGTTGTATAACAGCGATGGTCATGTTAATCTTCAAATTAAAAAAGAGTCAACTGAATAGGCAATAACAGGTCCAATACATCAAATGAATCAATTTGAGAACAGAATCAAAAGTAAAGAACATGTTTTAATTTCAAAAGCAATATACCCTTTTGACTTATAAAGTCAACAGGTTTATTTCAAAATTCAACAATAATATGGGTTCTTTTAACTTTGAAGTATCAAAAAAGCAAAATGGAAAATACAATAAAGTCTTCAAAAATGAATCACCTAAAAGATATCGGTCCGATAATCAGATTCTCCTTATGACCAAAACGAATAAAGAACAGGCAAGTACTCAAATTCATATAGCATAAATGTCAAACAAAACCAATAATCGGATTCTCCTAATGACCAAAACGTATGCAAAACAAGCCAAGTAATAAAATTCATATAGCATAAATGTAAACAAAACGTTAAACGGATCCTGGAAATCACGAAATCAAGAACAATATGCCCTAAAATCCTAACCTCACATACATACCGTCAAGCATACATATATACTATACATACACATAGATATATAATCAAATAAATAAGCAAAAACAACAAAATTTATGAAGGAATAAAGAACATTCCAAGCTTGGCCTTTTTTTTGAAATGCATCGGCTTTAGATCCTAACTTCATACAAGCCATTTTCACTGCTTAAAAACCAAAATTTAAAAGCAGAAATGCTCAATCACAAGCAACAATAAAAAGTCATTGTTTCAATTTAGTGAATGCACTTTAAAAAGTCAAAATCAAACTCCAAAAACCCTAAAAATCCTAACATCAAATAAACCATAAATCAATCAACCGGTACCACATCAAATAAATAAGCAAGACCAACAAAATTTATGAAGGAATAATGAACATATGAAGCTTGGCCTTTTTTCTGAAATGCATGTGCTTTAGATCCTAACTTCATACAAGCCATTTTCATCGCTTAAAAACCAAAATTTAAAACCAGAAATGCTCAATCACAAGAAACAATAAAAAGCCACTGTTTCAATTTAGTGAATGCACTTTGAAAAGTCAAAATCAAACTCCAAAAACCCTACAAATCCTAACCTCAAATAAACCATTAATCAATCAACCGGTACAAAACCAAACCCACATAACAGAATGATGACACGTTTTACTACAGCTTATTAATACAGTAAGATTACTTACATAAACCTATTCACCATCATTATATTTGTTAATTTAAATAATCACTGAAATTTGCAAAATGCTCAAACAACATGAAAAGTAAGCACATCAAAACCATGTCCAAACACTGTCGTCTGCAACGTGCTTCATCTTGGTTGATTATCCAATTCAGATAATTCCATATCATATTATCGCTTATATAATTCTCATCCAAACAATGTAAAGCATACATAAATATATACCTACTGATCAATGTCGGACACATAGGCAGCTCATAGATGTAAGGGCCAGGTTTGGTAAAACCCAATTCTTTGGAGTCGATAGGAACTTCAAAGATCCGCTTCTCAAGCTTTGGTAAAAGTGCTGAACAGAAAGCAAACTTTTCTATAATAAAAGAAAAATCTTCATGGAGTTGATGAGAATACAAGGATCATACAACAAGACATGAGACAAATCAATGAAAGAAAGAAATTTTTTAAAAGATAATAGGATGTGAAGTTAATTGAATCATATGATATTATGATGGCAGGGCTATTTACTTTATTTCTATCATAGAAGAGGGTATACCTCTGAGAATTGCAAAATTATCTTGATAATATGTTTTGTCATTTAATTTATCTCTCTTGTCAACAACAAGGTCTACACAGGTTTGTGATTCGGAGATGCATGATGTTAAGAGTGTAGAAGGTAGGTCAAAAGAGGCAGCATCTGCTGCACATATGCCCTCCTACATATTTCATGAAACACGAGAAGAGAGTTCATTTCATTAGCATTAAATTACCATGTATACATACATCTCTTGGTAACACTGAATAATCTCATTTATCAAGTATTAAATGGAAACAAATCTGTATAAGAAACATTTTCGTATCACTACACGAAACACTTTTAGAAAATTGTGTAGAAATTTCAAACCAAAATCATGTAGAAACCCAAGAAATCAAAAGTATATCAGAACCCCTTCAACTTACCTTCAAAATCTGATAATTGTTGTCTTCAAGAAAACCCAAATCCAAATCTTCAGAACCTTCGGCTTCAACATTATATGGAAACAAATCTATACAAGAAACACTTTCATATCACTACACGAAACACTTTCAGAAAAATGTGTAGAAATTTCAAACCAAAATCGTGTAGAAACCAAAGAAATTAAAAGGATACTAGAACCCCTTCAACTTACCTTCAAAATCTGATAATTGTTGTCTTCAAGAAAACCCAAATCCAAATGTTCAGAACCTTCAGAATCTAGTGGTTTTCATGTAGAAATTTCATCCTCTTCAAGTTCGAAACCATCCTCTTCAAGAAATCATGTAGAATTTCCACCCTTCAGATCTTCGTCTTTAATATCTGAGATCTTAGAAAACATCGGTGGTGGAAACATAAAAACAAACAGTGAGATCTAATAGCAGTATTCTAGGTTGTTCATAGGGCCGAAACAATACAAGTAGCGGCGGTGCATTCCAGGTTGGCGACAGGCAGGGGAGGGCGATGAGCAGGGCTTCCGGAAGCAGGCAGAGGAGGGCGATGAGCAGGGCGGCGGCGGCAAGGGAAGGTCGTCGCTGGTTGGGGGTAAGGGATCTGGTGAGCGACTGGATTTGAGGTGAAGGGGAAGGAAGCATGTAGTTTTGGATTTGAAAAAACTACTTATGTTTTCAAGACTAAAGGTTCAATGTAATTTGAATTTCAAATTCTATAGCTGCAAACCTTTGTACCATTGCAATACAATCTTGTGCCTCTTAAAATTCAGCCATGTGCTTTAATTATTTGTACTTTATGCATAGATAGTTGTTTTTAAGACTAACAACTACATGCATTATAAATGAGTATAGATAATAATCCCGATCACTGGATACATTGTTCCCAAAACAACTATTACATGCAGTTTAACTCATTACACGAACAAATAACAGATCTTCAGGTCAGCCCCGAATCTATCTCTACGGCTGCTGTGGTCCCTTCTGATTCCCTGAACATGTTAGACTAGAATACATGAGCTATAAAGCCCGTGAGCACATGAGGGTTGACACTGCACATAAACACATAACACGTAGCACACACTATCCCTGTCCCTGTTGTCCCACACACATATCTCAGGTATGATGTCACAGGTATGAGATCGGAATAACACACAAGCCCTGTGGGGACCCCTCCCCGATGGACACATTGCACACAGCAATGGTCAGTAATCCCCTGTAGCACGGAAGCTACCCGGCTACAGGCCCTGCCGTATATTTACACCCCAAGGACGGTGGGGGACGGTCAACCCGCGCGATTCCCCTTCGCGACTTATCGTCCGTATGGAACTCATCACGGACCCCAGAATCGATCTCAAATCTCATACATAACACGTATAAGGAATAGAATATATCTGAGGTTCACGTCCCTGTCTCATATATATAACACGCACAATATAACAACACAGCTAAAATCGTAAAGACGGCGTGCGTTTAGAAAAGTCTCGAGTACTCACCTAATTGATTTCCCGAAGTCTGAGCACCCTGATCGAATCCGGCCTGTTGTCCGCTAATCCCTGTAATCACACAAAGATCCCAATAATTAAACACAATCCCGAGTAGCAGTTATCACACAATCACATTGACCCGAATTCAATTCGAACCCGACAACCCCAACGGAATCGAAACCCGATTAATACCCGAACCCGACTCAATATAACCCCAACGAGACCTCAAACATTCCTACAGAACCCAACTCGACAGCCCGAGTAAAACCCGACACAATTCGACTCGAAGCCCTTTCATGAGACTAAACTCGAATTTTCCCTGCAGGCTGTTGGTCGCGCCGCGGGGACCTGGTGGTCGCACCGCGACCCCGCGAAAACCCCATAGATGACCTGTGATTTCAACTCTGCCCAGGAGTACCAAACTCCCTCTACACACGATTTCAGCTTCAGATAAGCATATAAAACTAACACATACAAGTCTCTTGACCAATTCTAACCACTTTACTCAATTCAGCAACATTCAATATAAAATCAAAAACCAATTCATAGTTACTTACCTCTTGGAGCTCAAGAACACCCACACAAGAAGATGAGGAAGTTAAATTCAAGGTTTCACACCCAATTGGAGCTTGAAGCTGAGCTCTGGTTGCTGGATCTTCTCACAAACACAAACAACACACTTTTTAGGGATTTTAGAAGTGGATAAGAGAGAAGGAGGATAAACATATATGTACGTCCCTATCTCAACCGGTCCCGAACCCATTAACCCGAACCCGGTATCACATTTTCAATATTAATACCCATTTAACCCGTGATCCCAAAAACATAATCCGTTCATTAAAATTATGACTCGATGACACGCAAACCCGATCTCGACACGTATCAATACACGAAACGGGATATAATTGGACCAACCCAATATTAATAAATTATGTATCCACTAAAATAATTCCACGTACCAGGTCGAAATATCGGATGTTACAATATATATATATATATATATATATATATATATATATATATATATATATGTATGAGTGTGTGTGTGTGTATACATACATATATACATAATACATATATATTTTATGTATTATGTATATATGTATGTATATATATACATGATTGAAACATCCATCTCAACGTAATATAATAATTAATGGGGTTACATTAAATTAATGACAATTAACATGAATTTTTAATAAAATAGTGTGGGCATAGCCCATTAATTTGCATAGGTTGCGGTGCATGACCCGCTAACCTGTTGTTGCCAACAGCTGTGAATCCATGTCCAGCTGCGCAACTCCAACCAGCTTCATGACCGGCCACCTACCTACGAGCTCATGTGGTGTAGAAATTTATACGCAAGAACACAAAGTAAGGCGTTTAATAATAATAATGATAATCTGGATATCCAGTGAAGCCAATGAAAAATGAGCATAGCTCACAATGGGGTAATCAAGTGTAATCTTGTGAATCATGAAATGAACGATCTTCAAGGATAGCATGAAGGTTAATATATGAAATAAAAGTTATCAAATGATGTATGCTGGCCATAGGCCATGATCAAGTAATGAACCGTCAATAGGGCAGTATAATAAAACCAGTGCAATGCATCATATAAGAGGATGATGTCAATTAGATATGCACAATGTCATAAATAAAATAAACATGTAATTATGTATGCAACACACACATCAATGCTAGAACTCACTATACAATAGGCTATAATAGCCTTTAATGATCAATACGGCTGATACGCCGCTTAATGCCCTGAACCGATAATCGGCACTTCTTCCAGCTCCAAACCTAATATTCAAGGTATTCATAAGTTTATAATAGTATATCATAAGGTTTGGAAGTCATTTGAAGTGTTTAAACGTTTTTTGTTTAAGTTTCCGAATTTACCGACACCGATATATCTCTTATTGAGTTTTATCGACTTTTGGGCGATGTTTAACGTTAATTTAAGTATTATATTAATGTATAATTATCATATAATCTATTGAAGTTATTTCACACAAACATTATTTTTCATTCGGCGTTTCGTAGACGAAGAAATCAACATGAAACGAAGAAAATTGTCCAACTCGCACTAGTTTCGTATTTTGGCCATAACGTTTTCATACGAACTCGGATTTAGGTGAGTCAAAAGCCCAGACGAAGAGGACACACAGGGCTACAACTTTTATCTTTTGAAAAATGTTCATATCTGAGAGTGACTCGACGAGTGAATGGTATGACTCGATGAGTCGAAACTTGCTGGAACGAATTTTGACGTCCTGCTTGCCAAATCTCCGTTCCAAACTCAACTTTTTCTATATCAAACTCTTAGAAACTTGGTTTTTATGTATTACTTGATTACTACAACATATATAATCATTATCTTGGCATCAAAACATCATTTAATCCAACTATTGTACTAGTTAAATCCTTGGGTTTAATCCATGGATTTCTAAACTCATTTCATGGGTTTCAAGGATTCCGTTATGGCTATAACCCAGAAATTAAACATATAAATTGTTGATAATTTACCACTTTATGGAACCTTTCATTCTAAATTTCCTTATACACACACTAGTACCTTTGTTGACTCCAATTAAATAAGTAGATATTAACATACAAACACCTACTTAACCAATATAAAAGGAGTTACCTTGTTATTTGTAAGAAGTTTAGTTGCTAGACTTCTCAGATTTTCTTAGCCCTCAAGCAATAAATTCCAGCCCTAGTTTTGTTCTTCAAGAGTGTGTAGAGCAGAGAATTTTTGTGAAGGCAATAGAATGAGGAAGAGGACATCCGAATGGGGGAATTGATGGCCCTCAACTGGTTATCTATTTACACAACACCCCCTTATCTTTTCATTTTCTAACACTAGCCATAAGCATATCTTTTCTTATTCATTTTAACTTCTATAAGTGCTTAAGAGACTTGTACATAGGCTTTAAGGCTTGTACATAATAATATTGGTTGCCAATTTATAAGGCTTTGAGTGTAAAGCACAAGTGGTTAAAGCTTGTGACCAATTCTTTAATTTTATTCATAACCCAACATGAAAATAAAATTCATTTGGACGTTTAATTCATTATAAGTAATATTTTAAATGGAGGTTATTATAGCAAACTATGAATTTACCGGACTCAAATATAGATATATAAGTCCAGTTTACCTTTTTATAAGTTTATAATTCAACATTAACATATATTCTCATCAGATAATAAAAATGTCAATCTTTACATATTGATTGGATTGACATAATTAATTCACCAAATCATCGGTGAAATGTATAATTAGTAATTTAATTATTATATCAAATTTGAGGATGTTACAATAATACACACACACACACATACACACACACACACACACACACACACACACACACACACACATATATATATATATATATATATATATATATATATATATATATATATATATATATATATATATATATATATAGAGAGAGAGAGAGAGAGAGAGAGAGTCAGGTTCAAAAAAGTATCTCTCGAAATCAAGTGCACCAGAATGTACCAACCTTTAAAAAAAATTTATTATTTTTTTTCTCATAACCATGTTATATGCATGATATATGAATTTCACATACATTCACAGTTTCTGTGTCCTTAAAATTTATGTGAATGCTCAATGCATATTTATGTGAATGATCATCCATGTGAATGGTCATTTCACACCATGTGAATAGTCATTCACACCATTCATATGGTGTGAAATGACCAATCACATGATCTTTTTTTAACATTCACAAGATCTATTATGTTGTTTCTTTTGAAAAAAAAATCTTATAATGTTGTTTTATACATGTCTATTCAAAAAAAATATATGTGAATAATCATTCACATTATGGTACGCTGGAATCTTATAGGTATGCTGATGAAACCTGATTATATATATATATATAGTCAGGTTCAAAAAAGTACCTCTCGAAATCAAGTGCACCCGAAGGTACCAGCCTTAAAAAACGTTTTTAAAAATTTTTTCTCATAACCATGTTTAATCTAATGTTACACACACACACACACACACACACACATATATATATATATATATATATATATAGTCAGGTTCAAAAAAGTACCTCTCGAAATCAAGTGCACCCGAAGGTACCAACCTTAAAACACTTTTTTTTTTTAAATTTTTCTCATAACCATGTTTAATCTAATGTTATACACATGATATATGAATTTCACATACATTCACACTTTCTGTGTCCTTAAAAATTATGTGAATGGTCAATGCATATTTATGTGAATGGTCATTTCACACAATGTGAATGGTGTGAATGACCATTCCCATGATTTTTTTTATAATTCACAAGATTTATGATGTTGCTTCTTTTGAAAAAAAAAAGTCTTATAATGTTGTCTTATACATGTCTATTAAAAAAAATTAATGTGAATGATCATTCATATTAGGATACGCTGGGTACGCTGGAATCTTATAGGTACGCTGATGAACCTGATTATATATATATATATATATATATATATATATATATATATATATATATATATATATATATATATATATATATATATATATATATATATATATATATATATATATATATATATATATATATGGGGAAGTCAAATAACTCATGTTCTACAATTTTATTCTAAAATTTAAGAGTTGTAGACATAATTCAGCCTCTTCCCAACCAGCCAAGGCCTATAGCCTATATATAATTAACCACTCTATATTTATTAGGGAAAATTATACAAAAGATAACATACTTTTGATATTTTCTGATTAAGTTCCTGTACCAAAAACGTTTTCATAAAAGTCCTTCAACTTGAATTTTTTACGAAGTTGTTTTATAAGATTTTTTAAGGATTTTTCAGATGTTTTTTTTCATAAAATTTCATTAAGTTAAAGAACTTTTAGGGAAACATTTTATGTGCAGTGATTTTTACGAAAATGTTTTTTAAGTTGAGAAACTTTTATGAAAACGTTTTTGGTACAATGACTTATTCCAAAAATACTGAAAGTACATTGATTTTTTACATGATTTTCTCTATATATATATAATGTATACATACATATTTCAATATTTTGTTACTCCTATGGAGGAGTTGTAGCTACTTCTCTAGACTCTTATTAGTTATTAATGTCCGTCGTCATTTCTTCCATTTTCTACCACCCGACCCGATGTAACACCCTTTCTAGATTTGTCATATATAGTGGTCCTTATATGTTATTTATTACCATACATTAAAAAGATAAACTCCAGTATTATAAACATCCATATCAAGGTTGTCAAGATCGAGATCTTATCTAGGATCGTTTTTGTTATTGCAAGATCGGGATTGTAGGATCGGATCGGGATCGTAAGATCCTACCGAAATTAAATATTATATATCATAGTATTGTATTATAAACAAAATAGAGTCATTTCTATAAAAAAAAATCATGTTCATAGAGAAAGTAATTCTCATACGAAAGAAAACTAGTCATTTTTATAGAGGATTCAAACTTTAAATACAATACTAAAGAAATTCATTTTCATACATCCATTCACAAGTTATAAAAAGTTTGAAATACACGTCGTACGATCTTACGATATTACTAACGATCTTACGATATTACTAACGATCCTACAATCTTACTTACGAAAACAAACCGTATACAGGATCGGATCGTTGTACGATCTTACTAACGATCCTACGATCTTGCTTACGATCCTACCCAAAACCGATCCTACTAGCGATCCTGATCGAAATCTACTTGTAGGATCGTACGATCCTACGATTTAAATCGCGATTTCGATAACCATGATACATACACATTAATTAACATAATCTATTATGTCTATAAATCATATTTAATCACTCTTGATAAGTTAAATTGTATATAACATGTGATTTAATAAAAAAAAATTCGTCTTTTTTTTTATTTTTTTTAATGTATAGTAACCAAAATATAATATCAAAGTAAGAAATATTAGAGAATATATTCATTCTAAACCAAAATATGTATGCAAATTTTTAAAAATTTCAATTTTATCGCCTTCATTCTGTTCCTTAATTTTGGTCCCTAATAAACATTAATACACTTTATTTAAATAAGGGTAAATTACAGAAACGGTCCCTGTGGTTTGCATAAAACTTTGGATACGGTCCCTGTGATTTCAATTTTGCATAAACGGTCCTTATGAACACTGTTTACTTGCAATAATGGTCACTCTGCCATTAACTTTAACAATCAATTGGTTAAATCTTTTATAATGACCATTTACCCTTTTCTTTGATAACATTTTGGTCACTCAAGTTTGTAGTTCATTTTAGTTTTGGTCCCTCAAGTAAATTTTTTTAAATAACTCTTTTATTATTATTATTATTATTATTATTATTATTATTATTATTATTATTATTATTATTATTATCAAAATTATTATTATCATTTATTATTGATTTAACTTTTTACATCTTAATTTATTTGTTTATTAAGTTTCCTATATATTAATATATTTTTCAGTTTAAATTACAAACTTATTAATTTTTTTTATTATAAACAATAGTATCAAATTAGAATCCATTTCGTTTTTTTAGCTTTTTCGAATGAAAAAATACAAAAAAAAAAAATTGCTGCATCAAAAGATTCAACCTATTCCGATTTTATGTTTTGGAAAACGAAAGTAAATACAAAAAATTCTGTTATTAGTTTTTGCAAAAGAAAAAACAACGGATAATTCTGATTTTTCAGTTTTTCCAAACAAAAAAAATCATTTTATTTTTCTAGTTTTTCAAACCAAACCATTACCTTTTGTTATTTTTGTCCGAACGAAAAACTACGAACCACTACGTTTTAAAGTTTTTATTAAAAATAAAATAGTGTGTAGCCATTTTGTTCGGAAAAAAAATGAAATGGTTTCTAGTTTTTTTACGATTGAAAAAAGTTAAATACGTAATGATTAGATAACATAAAAACCGAACAAAAAAATAGACTATTTCATTTTTTTGAAAAATCGTATTTTGTACGTTTGAAAAAAACTAAAAAATCAAAATGAGTCTATTTTTTGTTCGATTTTAATGTGATTCTAATCATTACTTTTTAAACTTTTTTCAATAGTAAAAAACTAATAACCATTCCATTTTTTTAGTTTTTCCAAACAAAAAGGCCACACACTATTTCATTTTTTTAACAGCTTTGAAGCGTAATGGTTCGTAGTTTTTCGTTCGGAGAAAAAAAATAAAAGGTAATGGTTTGGTTGAAAAACTAGAAAAATAAATTGATTTTATAATCAGAATTATTTATGGTTTTTTCGTTTGCAAAAACTAATAACAGAATTGTTTGTATTTATTTTCGTTTTTCAAAACAAAAAATCGGAATTGGTTGAATTTTTGGTGCAGAAAAAAAAATAAAAAACGGATTGGTCTTGGTAGCTTTTTACGTTTTAAAATGAAAAAACTTAAAACATGCATGGTTAGTAACTTGTTTTCGTTTGAAAAAACAAATAAAACTTAAGGTTCAAAATTTTTTGGTTTCGAAACTACAATATAAAATGTTTGTATTTTCATTTGAAAAAACTAAAAAAGGAAATGGATTCTAATTTGACACAATTATTTATAATAAAAAGAAATAATTAAGTTTGTAATTTAAATTATAAAATATATTAAAATATAAGAAACTCAATAAACAAAAAAATTAATACGTAAAAGCTAAAATAATAATAATAGTTATAAATAATAATAAAAGAGTTAAATAGAAAAATTTATTTGAGGGACTAAAACTAAAATGAACTACAAACTTGAGAGACCAAAATATTATCAAAGAAAAGGGTAAAATGGTCATTATAAAAGATTTAACCACTTGTTTGTTAAAGTTAACGGCAGAGGGACCATTTTTGCAAGTAAACAATGATAATAAGGACTGTTTATGCAAAATTGAAACTACAGGGACCGTATCCAAAATTGAAACTACAGGGACCGTATCCTTGTGGTTTATATGGAATTATGGTTTTAGTCCCTAAAAGAATTTTATTACACCACAAGTCTCTAAAATCAAAAAGTTGTAACATTTTGGTCCCTGAAACTAATAGCAGTTAACTTGAGCCGTTAGTTTTAAGAGCATTTTTGTCTTTTTCACTTTCAAGGACCATTTATGTAATTTCAAACTTTCAGGGACCATTTATGTAATTTTCATACTTTCATATATATATATATATATATATATATATATATATATATATATATATATATATATATATATATATATATATATGGTATTTCTTTATTTTTTATAATTTAATTATCCAAATATAACATTTTATTTTTTATTTCTTTTGTTTTAATCATTAATTTTTATTTGTATGTTTAATGTTATTATTAATGTTATTTTTTTTATATATATTACTATAATTATTTGTTTAAGATTAGTGTATGATATACCTGATTCACTTTTTTTTCATTATTTATTGAGAATTCAAATATTTCTCTATTCTTTTTTTCATTTAAGAAAAATAAAAATAAAATTAGTTGTAGTTTTATTCGTTCGGAAAATCTAAAATCGAAATGATTTATTTATTTTCTCCATTAAAAAAATTCAAAATAATGACGTGTTGAAACTTTTTTCATTTGGAAAAAGCATATAATCAAAATGCTTCGTAGTTTATTCGTTGCAAATACTTAATAAAAGTTTTAATGCTAAATGGTTTGAAAAAAAAAACAAGAATTGGAATGGTTCATCGGTTTTTAGTCAAAAAAATTTAAATTCCAAATGGTTTGTTGTTTTTTATTAAAAAATTGAAATTGTATTGATTTTTTTATCTACATTTAATTAAAAATCAGAATAGTTTTTTTGTTTGAAAAAATCAAAAAATCATAATGGTTTACAGTTTTTTGATCAAAAATATTAAAATCAAAATGGTTCGTCATTTTTTTAATAAAAAAGTGAATACCAGATGGTTATCGTTGTATAAAAAAATCAAAAATCATAATGGTTCATCATTTTTTGATCAAAAAAATTATCAAAATGGTTCATCGTTTATTTGATCCAAAAAAACAAAATTGGAGTGGATCGTAATTTTTTTTATCGTAGCGTAATCAAAATCGGAATGGTTATTATTTTTTTTTTAATAATAAAAAATCAGAATGATTCATATTTTTATCGATAAAATTAAAATCAGCATGTTTTTGGATCAAATAAACGATTAACAATTTCGAGTTTAATTTTTTGATCAAAAAACGATGAACCATTATGATTTTTGATTTTTTGAAATTTCGATAACCATTCCGGTATTAATTTTTTTATCAGAAAAATGATGCACCATTTTGATTTTGATTTTTTTATCAAAAAACAGTGAACCATTATGATTTTTGATTTTTTTCAAACAAAAAAACCATTCTGATTTTAATTAAACGTAGATATAATAATATCAATACAATTTTAATATTTTCAATAAAAAAATCATTCGGTATTTAATTTTTTTGATTAAATAACGACGAACCATTCCAATTTTTGTTTATTTCAAACTATTTAGAATTAAAAAAAATTTAGTAACTATTCGCAACGAAAAAACTACGAATCCCTTTGATTATATAATTTTACCAAATGAAAAAAACTTCAACACATCGTTATTTTGTATTTTTTTTAATGGAGAAAAGAAATAAATTATTATGATTTTAGATTTTTCAAATGAAAAACTACAACTAAATTTTATTTTATTTTTCTTAAATAAAAAAGAATAGGAAAAGACTTGAATTTTCAATATATAATTGAAAAAAATGAATCAAGTGTATCATATAATGTAATATCCCATTTTTGGGATAGGTAAGTGAAATTATTTCATTGGGTTCAATTAATTATTTGGGGTCCGGGGATATAAATTTGTATTTTGGGATATTCGGATCAGATATTGGGTATTGGACCGGGTTTAATCCAAGACGTATATAATGTGAGCTACTTGGGGTGGTTGTTTCCACTCTTTTCCTGCAAATTGAGAACTAAAAGGTGTTGTGTGTGTGAAATTGATTCCAACAGCAAGGAGATTACCAAATTCCAGAATCAAATTGAGATTTGAAGGTTGCAATCTTCCTCAACTTCTTCCTTTGAGTTCAAGGTAAAATTTGGGCTTAAGTTGAGGATGGTATGTTGCTGGTTGTTGTTAAATAAGTTGAATTGAGTTTGTATATATTTCTGAATAGAACCGTGATGTTTTGTGTCCATACATCGAGATAATTTGGTATTTGGGGATTGATTCCCCCTGGCTGTAAAGAACAGAGCATCATTGCTGCTGTTCGTCTGTGAGCGCGGTTGAGTAGATCGCTGGCGGTTCGGGTTTGGGCGCGGGTCGCGATGTGAGCACGGCCGGGATTGAGCCATCGCGACTGCGACCGCGATGGGGCCAATGCGGCCGCGATGCGTCTAAGGTTTAGGGTTAGAGTTTTTGGTCTTGTGAGTCGTGTGTTCGGGTATCTGGGCTGGCGTGAGTTGTTGGGAGTCATGTATAGAGTTGTTGGGTTAAGATTGTGATATTAAGTTGTTGTGTTGTGATTTCAGGGTCTCGAGTTGATTGGGTTGGGAAAGGGCAGGTAACCAAGACTTAGTGATGGGACTTCAGGGCATGTGAGTTTGCATGTTTTTCTGAGATACTTGTACGATTGTTTATTTAATACTTGCATGATCTTTTACTGAGCTTTGTTACGAGACTTTATTACGAGCTTTTTATCGAGATATTATCATGCACGTATTATCGAGCTTTATTGTGAACTGTGTTTTACTATACGAGATTTGAGCACTCGAGCTATCGAGATACTAAACCGTACGGCTGGGCAGGGGTCGGGTCGTCCCCGATTCCCTTTTGAGTCCTGACGACTGCTTTATGCGGTCTAGGGATTTGGGTACGTGGATTCATCCACACGGGTTGAGTACCTATCTGAGCCACTTTGTGGGATCTCATATACCTGTTCAGTAGAGAACACACTGAACATTTTATTATCGAATTTATTTCTTTTATCGAGCTTTTATAATCGTACACTAACACTTGCATCTCACCAGCTAAAACCTATGTGTGTTTAATTGTGTGTCTCAGGTGATCGGAGCGTTAGTGCCTGCTGGACCCAAGTAGGTTTACTTTTCAGACGATTCGAGGAGTTAGCTACCTTTCTAGAGGTAGTTATATTTTGGGGATGATTGTATATGTCAATATTAAGTGTGACTTTTCTATAGTCAAAGGGTATAGATTGAAACTAGTTGATAGTTGAAGGGGTTAAATGGTACAATCTCAAAATGTATATATATGCATGGATATGTACGTAGGAATTCAATTCTTTCACAAGTTCAAAGCATACATACTCGAACATACTGTCTTCTCTCCCTCCCTCTCGATTTTGTTCCAACTCTCTGTAATAATTTCTTGATCAATTTTCTCAATAAAGATTTCTTTCTTCTCCATTTATTTTGTTCGATTACTTGTTTAAACCACAACAAAGTGGTATCACGAGCCAAGGTTGCGGTTCTCGGAGGTTTACGTAGGAAGTGTGTTCCGATATTGTTGAGTTCGTTTCGAAGCTTTTCGGTTGTCGTAGGAAAACGTTTCAATTCTTTGGGTTTACGTAGAAGGTGTGCTTTACCGTCATTGTTGTTCGAAAATTGAAGATACGTTCGTTGAAAGGGGTTGCGTTGCGATCGACGATTCTTGAAGAATCATTTCCTTCTTTGTCTCGTTCTTGAAACGGTTCTCGTTTTTGGTTCTACGATTGGAGACGAAAATCAACGACGAAAATCGAAGGAGATTGAAATCGATTTTTCGGTGGTCTTGATTTTTTTCTGCAATTTAATTTCGCCAGAAAAACTAGTTAAACGGAGAAGACGACCGGAGACGAAGATAGAGACTGCTCGAACTTGCATGATACTCGAAGTTGAGCAATCACGAAGACAGCACCCTCGAAATCAAGGAGGTTCGAACTTGACACCATCAAAATTAAGGAGGTTCGAACTTGGCACCTTGAATTTAATGCAATTCGAATTTGACATCTCATTCGAATTTAGTGCAATTCGAATTTGGCATTTCAAAAATTGAAGTTTGACTTTTTCATATTTTGAACTTGTTGGCACTTAATTTGGGTTTCGAAGTTAGGTGACCCTCGAAGTTAAGGTGATCCCGAACTTATATTGGTTCCTCGAATTTAAGTTGTTATCGAACTTATTTTTTTACGAACTTGATTGAACTAATAATGGCATAGTGGTTGAGAAGTTTATGGGAAAAAATAATTTCAGTCTATGACGACTTAAGATGAGGGCACTTCTGAAAAGGGAAAGTATCTGGACTCCGTTAACGGGTACACGGCCCGAAAACATGGACGAAGCCGAGTTCAGATTGCAGGACGAAAAAGTGCATTCCACGCTTTTGTTGTCACTTTCCGATGAAGTACTATATGAAGTCGCAGATGAATAGACAGCTGAGGGCTTATGGATGAAGTTGGAATCTCTGTATATGACGAAGTCGTTGACGAATAAGTTGCTTTTAAAACAACGATTTTTTTCATTGAAGATGAAGGAGGGTTCGGCGCTTAAAGATCATTTAGATGAATTAAACTTGATCTTAAAAATCTGGAGGTAAAAATCGAAGACGAAGACACGGCTTTGATTTTACTCGTGTCGTTGCCGCCATCTTATGAGAATTTTATGAATTCGTCGGTCGTCGGAAGGGATACAATCATACTTGAAGAAGTGAGATCGGGTCTTCACTCGCGTGAACTCCGTCATAAAGCCTCAGGGAATGGTCAGGATTCTCAATCGGTGGGTTTAAATGTGGTTAGAAGTGATAGATACAATGATCGATCAAGCAAAGAGAAAGGAAAGCAGAGGAGAGGAAGATCAAAGTCACGGACAAGGAAACCCGGTAACAAAGACACTTGTCACACTTTTGGTCAAAAGGACCATTGGAGAAGAGATTGTCCGAAGAATCAAGCAAGTAGTTCTAATGCAAACGTCGCAAAGAAGGTTACAAAGTCGGAATCAGATTTTGTGCTTATGGTGTCGTCTTGTCATGTGGGATTTCACAAGAGTGGATTCTGGATTCGGGGTGTTCGTTTCACATGTGTCCGTACAAGGAGTGGTTCTCGACGTATGAAGAGCGGAATTCTGGAAGTGTTCTAATGGGTCGATCAAGATTCGCATGCATGATGGAGTCGTTCGGGAGTTGACCGATGTTAGACACATTCCAGAAATGTCAAAGAGTTTGATTTCTCTTAGCACTCTCGATGCTAAAGGTTACAAGTACTCATGTCAAGGTGGAGTACTCAAGGTATCCAAGGGAGCATTGGTTGTCATAAAAGGAGTTCGAGAAGCTACACTGTATGTGTTGAAGGTTGAAACGATACTGAGGAATGGAATCGCTGCCGTTTCGCAAACGCAAAGTGAAGATCCGGAGTTGACGAAGATGTGGCACATGAGGCTTGGCCATGTAGGGCAAAAAGGCTTGGAGCTGTTGAGCTCAAGAGAACTTCTTGGAGGACATAAGGTGACGAATTTGGATTTTTGTGAGAATTATGTGCTTGGCAAACAGACGAAAGTTAGTTTCTCAAAGGCCGTTCATCAGACTAAAGCTTCGTTGGATTACGTTCACATGGAATGTTGGGGTCCATCCAGAGTGCCGTCACTCAGTGGTGGTCGGTATTTTCTTTCAATCATAGATGACTTTTCGCGAATGACATGGGTGTTCATAATGAAGAACAAGGGTGAGTCGTTCGGAAAATTCAGGAGCTGGAAGACATTGGTGGAGAACCAGTTAGAACATAAAGTCAAGAAGATCAGGACAGACAATGGGTTGGAGTTCTGTTCAAGGGAGTTTGATGATTTCTGTGAGGAGAACGGCATTGCAAGAAACAAGACGGTTCGGCATATGCCTCAGCAAAACGGGGTAGCTGAAAGGATGAACAGAACACTGCTGGAACGAGCAAGGTGTTTGTTGCTGAATGCGGGTTTGTCACGTGGATATTGGGCCGAAGCAGTAAACACGACGTGTTATCTCATCAACCGTTCACCTGCTACCGCCATTGATTGTAAAACACCGTTTGAAGTTTGGATGGGTAAACCAGGGACTATTCGAAGCTCAGGGTGTTTGGGTTTCCGGCGTATTACCATGTAAATGATCGTAAATTGGAACCGAGGGCCTAGAAAGGTGTTTTCATGGGGTATGGAGATGGTGTTAAGGGTTACAGAGTTTGGTCTCCAGATGAGATGAGAATTGTGATGAGCCGTGATGTTACGTTCGATGAGAAGAAGATGTATTCTACCAAGGAGAGTGTCACCAAGAAGGTGGAGGAGCACGATGTGTCTGATCGTGGTTCCAGTGACAACAAGGTAGAGTTTGTGAATGAAGAAGAAAACCAAGTGAACGCTAAGAACGAGTCTAGAGAAGAAGATGTGGAATACAGGAGTGAACCATTGACAGGTTCAGGTTCGGGGACGTCGTTTGTTCAGGGTTCGAGTTCGGGATTATCTCGTGAAGGTGGAGCCGGTAGCTCGCTAGCTCAAGATAGGATGAGAAGACAGATAAAGCCGCCGACTCGATATGGTTTTGAAGACATGGCCGTTTATGCTTTACAGGTTGAAGAAGATATGGACAGCTCAAACGAGCCTAATTCCTATCGGGAAGCAATTGTGTCTAAAGATGCAGATCGGTGGTGTGGTGCGATGTCTGAAAAGATTGAATCTCTACACAAGAATAAGACGTGGGTTCTTGTTCAGTTACCGAAAGGTAGAAGGGTTGTTGGCTGCAAATGGATTTTCAAGAATAAAGTCAGTGTCGAACAGTAAGAAGAAGTAAGATTCAAGGGAGACGGAAGGTCTCGACTACAATGAAATTTTCTCCCCGGTGGTTCGTCATACGTCAATCAGGGTGTTGTTATCGCTAGTTGCACATGGTGACTTGGAGTTGGAACAACTAGATGTGAAGACGGCATTTCTGCATGGTGATTTGGATGAAGAGATCTCTATGTCACAACCGGAAGGTTATGTGGAGCCAGGAAAAGAAAATTTGGTGTGTTTGTTAAAGAGATCGTTGTATGGCCTGAAGCAATCCCCAAGACAGTGGTACAAGTGGTTTGATAGCTTTATGGTGGGTCATGGATTTGTTTGAAGTCCCTATGACTGCTGTGTATATCAACAGAAGCTGAAAGATGGAAGCATTTTTTACTTGTTGGTGTATGTAGATGATATGTTGATCGCTGCTAAAGATATACGAGAAGTTCAATGCGTGAAGAAGCTTCTCGGTACCGAGTTTGAGATGAAGGATCTAGGTCCTGCTAGGAGGATTCTGGGGATTGATATCTTACGAGACCGAAAGAACAAACGGTTGTTCTTGTCGCAGCAAGTTTATGTAGAGAATATACTGCGTAGATTTGGGATGTACGATGCGAAGCCAGTGAACAAACCGTCGTCATCAAGTTTTCGTCCTTCATTGGTGGTGTCTAATGGAGTTGAGGGTGATGATGAGAAAATGTCAAACGTTCCCTACTCTCAGGCTGTGGGAAGTTTGATGTATTTGATGGTCTGTACGAGACCAGCTTTAGCATACTCAGTGAGTGTGGTGTCTCGCTTTATGTGTAATCCGAAGAAAGATCATTAGGTGGCAGTTAAACGAGTATTTCGTTATCTCAGAGGTACAATGGATGTTGGTCTCATTTACGGAGGTGATCGAAATGTTGAAGTAATCGGGTACTCAGACTCGGATTATGCTGCAGATCTGGACAGACGGAGATCGCTTACGGGTTATGTGTTTACACTCGGTAATGCGGTGATAAGCTGGAAGGCAACACTTCAACCGTCAGTAGCTTTATCCCACTACTGAAGCAGAGTATATGGCGCTAACTGAAGCAGCCAAGGAGACAATATGGTTGAAAGGTCTGATTGGAGATCTGGGAGTAGATCAAGAAAAGACGATGATACACTGTGATAGCATGAGTGCTATTAGTCTGGCGAAGGATCAAGTCTTTCATGATCGTACCAAGCATATTGATGTTCGTTACCATTTCATTATATCTGAGTCGCGAATCAGAGTCGTCAAAATCGGTACGAAGGATAATCCAGCAGATATGTTAACGAAGACAATTCCTGAAGTGAAGTTCAGAAGTTGCTTAGACGTGCTGAACGTCGGATATTGAAATTTACATTTGACTTAGCTAAAGTCAAGGTGGAGTTTGTCAATATTAAGTGTGACTTTTCTATAGTCAAAGGGTATAGATTGAAACTAGTTATTAGTTGAAGGGGTTAAATGGTAAAATCTCAAAATGTATATATATGCATGGATATGTACGTAGGAATTCAATTCTTTCACAAGTTCAAAGCATACATACTCGAACATACTGTCTTCTCTCCCTCCCTCTCGATTTTGTTCCAACTCTCTGTAATAATTTCTTGATCAATTTTCTCAATAAAGATTTCTTTCTTCTCCATTTATTTTGTTCGATTACTTGTTTAAACCACAACAGTATATACTTCGGATAGGTTGTGCTATGTTCAGAGACTTCCGTGACTTGTTTGTGTAATTAAAGTTTTAAATTATTGGGGTTTTCCACGTATGCATATCGGGATAGTGTAGATATTATTATATTACATTGCTGTTGACATGTAAATTACGTGGTTTTGGGGATTAGTTCGAGGGTGATACATATAATAATCTTAAATTAATAACTATAGTAATACATAAAAACAAGTTAACATCAATAATAACAATAAATATACAAATAAGAATTAATAATTAAAACAAAAGGAATAAAAAATTAAATGTTGCATTTGGATAATTAAATAATAGAAAAGAGAGAAATCTAAATAGATATGAAAATAGATGATAATATAAAGGGAAAAAAAAAAAGAAATAAAGAATACAAAATAAAAAGGTATGAAAATTACACAAATGGTCCCTGAAAGTCAAAAAGACAAAAATGCCCCTGAGACTAACGGTTCAAGTTAACTCAAGTTAACAGCCGTTAGTTTCAGGGACCAAAATGTTACAAATTTTTGATTTTGGGGACTTGTGGTGTAATAAAATTCTTTCAGAGACTAGAACTGTAATTTCATAAAAACCACAGTGACCATTTATGTAATTAGTCTTTATGTATTTACCGTGTCTATATTTGATAACAGTCCTAAATTTTGGCGACTCAAAAGTAAAAAATAATGATAAGAAATAAATTAAGAAATGTTAGATTCTATATTTTTGAGAAATAAATAAATGAATTGTAAAAAGTTTAAATATTTCATTAAGTTTAATATGTCTAATAGTATTAATGTATATACCTTTCTATACGTTTATTGTTAACTATGATCGGGTCGGTCCTGAAAGTTTTGATGCTTCGGGGGAAACAATAGATAAAATGCCCCTTATAAGTATTGAATATTATTATTTGAGTGCTTAATCTCCAAAGATTACAATGCCACTAAATAAATAAACATAAACATAGAAAAGGGCCAATAGTGGGCCAGGCCTATCAACTAACACACCCCCGCAGTTTGAGCGGGAGGGGAGCAAACGCTCAAGCTGGATCGAAAGTCAGTGAACAGAGATGTAGGAAGGCTCTTCGTGAAAATATCTGCATACTGATAGCGTGAAGGAACATGAAGAACTCGAACTTCGCCATTAGCCACTTTGTCACGAACAAAGTGAATGTCAATCTCGATGTGTTTGGCACGATGATGTTGCACCGGGTTATTGGAGAGATAGACGGCACTGATGTTGTCACAAAACACAATCGTGGAGTGTTGAATCGGATAATGAAGCTCAAGAAGAAGGTTACGAAGCCAGGCTGTTTCACCAACGGCATTAGAGACACCCCGGTATTCGGCCTCCGCACTCGAGCGAGATATGGTCTGTTGACGCTTAGAGGACCAAGACAGCAGATTAGCGCCCAAAAACACACAATAGCCCGAGGTGGATCAGCGAGTAATGGGGCAGCCAGCCCAGTCAGCATCGGAATATGCAGTAAGTTTGTCGGTAGAAGATGCATATAGCTGTAAACCATGAGTCATAGTGCCTTTGACATATCGAAAAATGCGTTTAAGAGCCGTTAAGTGAGGTTCTCGAGGATCATGCATTTAGAGACAAACTTGCTGGACCGCATAGCAAATATCCGGGCGTGTGAAAGTTAGGTACTGAAGAGCACCCGCAAGACTGCGAAAAAGGGTAGGATCAGATATTGGCGATAATTGTGGGCCAAGTTTGCCGCTGGTATCAACTTTAGTCCGACATGGATTGCAATTAGACATATGAGCCCGTTCCAAGATTTCAGAAGCATACTTGGACTGAGAGAGAAAAATACCCGACGATGTACGAGTAGCGGAAACCCCAAGAAAATATGATAAGTCCCCGAGGTCAGTCATAGCAAACTCCTGATGTAACAGGTGAGTAATGCGATCAAGTAAAGTGGTTGATGATGCTGTAAGATTGATATCATCGACGTAACAGGTACGCAGTCTCACCCCCGTGCTGATATATAAATAGAGAAGAATCACACTTACTAGAGGTGAAACCAATCTGATGAGCATAAGAGGCAAAGCGAGTGTACCAAGCTCGCGGTGCCTATTTGAGACCATAAAGAGATTTCTGCAATAAACACACGTAAATCTGGATGAGTGTGATCAACAAAACCCGGTGGCTGATGCATGTAAACTGTTTCAGATAGATAGTCGTGAAGAAAGGCATTCTTGACATCAAGTTGATATATAGGCCAATTTTGAGAAACAGACAGAGACAGAACTGTGTGAATAGTAGCCGGTTTGACGACCAGACTGAAAGTCTCATCACAGTCTATACCAGGTTTCTAACTGTGACCATTAGCAACAAGACGTACTTTGTAACGATTGAGAGATCCATCTGCATTGAACTTGTGCTTGAATAGCCAAATGGAGTTAACGATGTTCGTGTCAGCTGGACGGGGGACAAGTTCCCACGTTCCATTGTAAATCAAAGCCTGATATTCCTCGGTCATAGTTATTTGCCAATTGGGATCTTGGAGAGCGTGACGATGAGATTGAGTGAGAGGTGAGAGAGTGGAGGTATGAAGGTTTAATTTTTGAATGGGTTTATGAATACCAGACTGAGACCGAGTGATCATAGGGTGAGGAGGTGGTGCGGTAGAAGGAGCCGTAGTGGGAGAGGGAGTGACGGATGGGGAGGAAGAGGTGGTAGGGGGTCCGAGGGGGGAGGGGGATCCGAGAGGGGAGGGTTAGGTGTGACGATTTGAGGAGGATCCGAAGGGGAGGTGAGAATATGATGAGCGAGAAGGGAGAAGTCAGTGTGATCATCAAGAAAAGTATAGGATGGGGAGTTATTGGGAGAGATGGAGGCGTAGGGAAATGTAGATTCGTCAAATGTGACGTGTCGAGGAATGATGATGCGATTAGTGTGAAGGTCAAGACATCGATAGTCGCGGTGATCGGCACAAAGACCAAGGTGGACACAGGGAGTAGAGCGAGGTTGCAATTTGTGTTGAGTGTGAAGATGGGGATAGCAAAGACAACCGAAAACACGCAGGTGGGAATAGATCGGTGAGTTGTTGAAAAGACAAAAGTAGGGGATGTCACGATTGATGGCGGTGGAGGGTAGTAGGTTAAGAAGGTGACCATCATATTGAGAGCTTCAACCCAGAAGGTGGGAGGTAAGTGGGAAGAAAAAAGTAGAGTGCGGACGGTGTTGTTAATGGTACGTATCAACTGTTCCGATTTACCATTATGTTGTGAGGTATGAGGACAGGAAAAACGAAAG
Source organism: Centrapalus pauciflorus (assembly GCA_020465985.1). Lineage (NCBI taxonomy): Eukaryota > Viridiplantae > Streptophyta > Magnoliopsida > Asterales > Asteraceae > Centrapalus > Centrapalus pauciflorus. The sequence continues at coordinate 44,914 of JAANYP010008740.1, read as the reverse complement.
GTGATACCATTTGTGGAGAAAAAAGATTGCATTTGTTGGTTATCAAATTCACCCCCATGATCACATTGAAAAGATTTAATAGGTAGGTTAAATTGTGTTTTGGCATATGATTGTAGCAATTGAAATTTAGAGAACACATCCGACTTTTTATGTAAAGGAAAAACCCAGGTGAAATGAGAATAATGATCTAAAAACAGAACGTAATATTTAAAACCAGAAAGACTTGGAATAGACGATGTCCAAATGTCCGAATGCACTAATTCAAAAGGTGCGGTTACAAAAGAATCAGAACGATAAAATGGAAGTCGAACGTGTTTGCCAAGTTGACAGGCATGACAAAGCACGGTCGATTTTTCCTTATTACAAGTAATCAAATTGCGTGAAATTAAATTACAAAGGCTATCAGATCTCGGATGTCCAAGACGTTGATGCCAAGTTGTAGAGCTAAAGGTCAAGAAGGCGGACGGAGAAGATGAGTGGACCGGGTACAAGTCGTCGGTGCTATCAGAGCGGAGAAGAACCTGTCGGGTGACCATGTCCTTCACAGAAAAACCAAACGGTTAAAATATAATAGTGCAACTATTATCTTTAGTGAATTGACGAACACATATTAAATTTTTGATGATGTTAGGAGTAACTAAGACATGGTTCAGATGGAGAGGTTTGTGAGGAGATGGCAAATAGCTATAACCAGTGTTAGTAACGGGAATTGAATGCCCGTTACCCACTAGAACCGAGGGAACAGAACAATGATTATCAAGGGAACGAAGTATACCTGTATCCGCAGCCATATGAGCAGTTGCACCGCTATCTATGTGCCAGTCATTGTGACCCAAATCTTGAAGAGTCATGGTGCTGAAAGCTTGTGGAAGATTGGTTGGTTTTTCGGTAAGGGAAGGCTGTTGTAATTGAGTGGGATAGGCCACGGTTGGGGTAGGGGAGGGGTGCGGTTGAGGGCTGTTTTGAGAGAAGGGTTGCGGCATAAAAGGGTAGGGTTGGGGATGTTTTGAGAGAAGGGTTGCGGCATAAAGGGGTAGGGTTGGAGGCTGTTTTGAGAGGTGTGTGGCATCAGTGAGGATGGGTTGGGGTATAGTGGCAGCGGGGAGAGATTGGGGTGGGGTAGGGACAATGTGGTGGGGAGGTTTTGAAGAGGCGGTGATGGGGTAGTGGTGAGATGAGCCGAGGGGTATGGGGCTAGCCAAGGAGGGGCGGAAGTGGGTGGTCTAGGGGCGGTGGGGAGAGGGTTCAAGGGTGGGGTGGGGTTAGGACGAGGATATGTAGGCGGTTGATTGTGGAGATATCAGCAACGTGCTCCGAAGCGACAAGATCCGCGGGAGAAATTACGACACGCTTGTGGGTTATTAGGGTTGCGAGAGGTTGTGGAAGGTGGCGGGTTGGAGGGTGTAGAGGGTGTAATGAGAGCCATGTCATAGGAGGGTGTGGGTTGGGTGACGGTTGTCAATTGGGACTCCTCAAGGAGAAGCATGGAACGAACGTCGTTGAATGGAGGGAAGGGCTTACTATGGCGAATCAACGTGGCTACATTACCGAATCTTCCACGAAGGTCATTGAGAGTGTGAATGACAAGATTCTTGTCGGTAAGTGGCGCACCAATATTAGCGAGAAGATCCGACGTGACTTTGATCTTATGCAAATAATCACCCACGGACATAGCACCGATATCAAGGTTCCGAAGGTCGTTCTCAAATTGCATAACCCGAGAATCCTTATTATGATGAAATAACGTTTCGAGACTAAGCCAAACGTCACAGGCGGTAGAGTTTTTGCGAAGAATGGTTTGAAGAAGGGATTTGTTTATTGTGCCATAAATCCACATTTTGACGAGATTGTCGAGTTGAGAGATAACGGCAGCATTGACTTGTGGTTTGGGTGTAACACTGTCAACCATGCCAAGAACATCGAAGCTCTTGCAATGAGTGGTGAAGAGTTCGCACCAAGCGTCGTAGTTTAAATGATCTAGGTCAAGGACAAGAGGGATGCATGATTTGATGTTAACGACACCAAAAGCTTTGTGAAAATTTTAGGGAGGATGATTATCGGCCATGGTGGTTCACGGCGGAAAGACGGCGGCCAAGGGAGGGGGGCCGATTTTTTCTAGGGTGGGCAGAGGATAGAAAGGAAGTTTGTTAGCTTTTCTCTGATACCATATTGAATATTATTGATTGAGTGCTTAATCTCCAAAGATTACAATGCCATTAAATAAATAAACATAAACATAGAAAAGGGCCAATAGTGGGCCAGGCCTATCAACTAAAAATAAGTACTTAAACCAAGACTCTAAGAATCCTGCAAGTTTGAATCAAGATTCTTGGATTAGCAACTAAAATCAAGAAATAGAAGAAAAAAAGGTGCAAAGTTGCTTCTACGACAACTTTACTCTCATCGACTTCATCTTCTATCTCTATGAATGCTAATAACAAATTAACAATAATCAAATTAGCAGTAATAATGATGTGCATTGAAGAAGTTAAAGTAATTCTAAGCTCTGTTGGTTGGATTGATCTTGTTAAAGCCACCTAGTGCTAAAAGGAAACAAGGGTCTAAAATTCTAAATGATAGGATCTGCACCACCGGTAGTTACCTTGACCAACATGTCTTCATAACAGAAACTCTTTCCAAAACCACCAATCTCAATATTCATATTCACATCTAGGACGATAATGTGCAGCACAAATACTGAAATACACAATCAGTTTCAATGACAGCACAAAGCATCTACATCTTATGAGACGAAATCATTTATTCAAACATCGAATTACACAAAGAACACGTTATAGTTAACTTCGTAAAAAAATTGCTAAATAAGTCGAACACAAATCAGTTTCAAGTGCGTACTCAACTTCATCTTCATCTTCATTTTCATCTTCATCTTCATCTGAATCTGATCACTTTAATTCCTTTGTTTTGGTGAAATTGAGTAAAGTTGAGGAGATAAAGATTTGACTACAATTGGTTCCAAGATGAAGAAATTAACCAAAATTGAAGTTGGTGTTGAGGAGGATAAAGATTCTACCATTTTGATTTTGATTTTGATTTTGCCGGATTTCGTCGTTTGATTGATTCATCGGAAGTTGGTTTTGCCATCTGCCCATCTTCAATTTCATACGAGTTTGTCCATCTTCGTCCACAGATTCGTTGATTTTGATTGAATAATCAGATGTTGATTTTGCTAAGACGACCGTCCATCTTCAATTCACATGTGTCTCTGCCCATCTTCAATTTCATGTGTGAATTCGTCCATCTTTTCACATGCATATCTTATGGTTAATGCTTAATGGGCTTTTTTCAAAACCGAGCCTACATGCAGATACTTAAAATTTTGTATGCCCCTTCAAGTTTGCTGCCCTACGTACCCGTGAACACACGAGATTCAGATATAAACATGCTGTAAAAAAAGTTTTTTTTTTTAATTTTCATATTCACGAATATACAAATAATATAAACTATTTGAAAAAAGTTACATACATTCACACCTTTTAGCATTTTAAAAGTCACATGAACGTGAAAAACTTAATGTGAATATGTTTAGTGTTAACATATGTTTACAACAGTACCGTTCATGTGAACATTCACGTTTTACATATTTATAGTGTGTTTTTATGTGTGATTTTTTACAATTTGTATTGATAATTTATACATGATTATGAAAAAATTTTCCCAAAAGAATTGATCTTAAGCGAAGATACTTCCGATCTTCTGCTAAAGTAGTTATACTCATTTAACTTAAATTTATATAAAAGATAAACCAACAATTATACAACCATATTTAGGGGAAGGGAACGTTAAACACACGCGTGATTGAAGACCCTCCTAGTAAAAAACCCCTACAAGTTTTTGTAGCTTGTGTGATTGGAAATTCTTCAAATTCTAGAACATTTTTATAAATTTCCCCAACCAATGAAATCGTTGCATAATTACTTTTGTTATATTGTAACCAGCTAATTCCATTCAATTGGTTCTTAAAATCAAAACTCCAATTGCATTATAAGTCATTCAACCGCTAAATTTTTTATTTCCTCTTCCTCTTCCTCTCAAACACACTGCCATGCCTCATCTTTCTCCTTAACGTCCACAAAACCCTTGAGTTTTCTTGACCAAAATTCGATAACCCACTTCGAATTTGAAAACTCACATGAAATTTGTCTGTAAACAGGTTTAAATACTCGTTTCTTGATTAATTCATGCAAAAGTTGAGTTGTTGTGAAAACTCACTTGGAATTTTGTAATACAAAGTTGTCATTAATTTGATTGTGGGTAAGAATGGATAGCAGTGGCATATATAAAGCAAGTAATAGTATAAATTTAAGGAGTTTAAGAGCGAACAGTTTGAGATCTTCAAGTATATGGAGGAATTCCGGTAATGAATTTTTTTCGAAATCTTCTCGTGAAGAAAACGATGAAGAATCTCTGAAATGGGCTGCGCTTGAAAAGCTACCAACGTTTGATCGGTTAAAGAAAGGTCTTTTGTTTGGATCAACTGGACCATCTAATGAAGTCGACGTTGATAATCTTGGAATTGCAGAGCGAAAGCTGTTACTTGATCGCCTTGTAAATGCTGCTGATGAAGATAATGAGAAGTTCTTGTTGAGGCTCAGAAATAGGATCGATAGGTACCAAGCCATTAGCCATCATTCACTTGGTTACACGTAATCGTACTAATGTTATGTTAATGGTTTAATTGAATATGATATAAAGGGTTGGGATTGAATTGCCGACAATCGAAGTCAGATATGAGCATGTGACTGTGAAGGCAGATATCAACACAGGAAGCAGAGCTTTGCCTAGTTTTATCAATTTCTACCTTGATATATTAGAGGTAAAACTGAAATTAATGACCACTTAGAGGCGGAGTTTCATTATTATCAAATGTTTTGGGGGTTGAACTTCTTTAATTAAAGATAGTATACTTGGATTTGCGTTTTGTAAAATAAATATGTGAAATTGAACTAATAACTAGATTTGAATAATCATATCATTAGTAACTGTAAGTAAACCTTGGTGCGTGCCAGGCTACTTTCTTTGCTTGAAGTTGTAATAATCAATATTGCCAGATTTTGATTATTCAATGAAATACAAAGATAAAATTAAGGGAAAAAGTTGGGGTATCTATAGACATTAAATTTGATCATCAAATATCAAGATAATCATAAGTAGAAACATATTATGATGACTTGAAATCACATAAAAGACACTGTATCTGGACAACCCCAAAACTTCTTTTAAACATCACCATTAGTTACAGCAGCTCGTGAATATTTTTTCTTGATTGGTTTTCAGAGAAGCTAAGTTTGTTAAAGTTTTAACTATGTTTACTTCGAATAGGGTGTCTTGAGTTTTTTCCAGCTTCTTCCGAATACGAAAAAGCGTATAACCATTCTTGATGATGTTAGTGGTATCATTAAACCGGGAAGGTGAGGAGGAAGGATCTCTCTCTCTCTCTCTCTCTCTAGAGATTGATTGCTTGAAACTGTGCACTAACTATTTAGTACTTGAAATATCATTCAGAATGACGTTACTATTGGGTCCTCCAAGTTCTGGGAAGACAACGTTGTTGTTGGCCTTGGCTGGGGCTCTTGATAAGAATCTTAAGGTAAATCAGTTGTTCATGGAACCCAAAGCTCTTGTTTTTCATTAAAAATTAAAAATATAGTTCATGAATGTAGAGCTCTGGAAAGGTGACCTACAATGGCCATGACTTACATGAGTTTGTACCTGAAAGAACCGCAGCTTATATCAGTCAAACCGATAATCATATTGGAGAAATGACCGTTAGAGAAACCTTGGCTTTCTCTGCCCGATGCCAAGGGGTTGGATCGCGATACGGTTAGTTTAAGCAAAGTATTATTCACTGCAACAGTTTAGTCTGAAAAATAAACCGTGGCTTTTCAAAAAAAATGATAAACTGTCCACAAGTTTTACATAGAACGTACCTTTCCATCTATCCTACTTGGGGAGTCACCAAGTTTCTTTTATTTTTCAGATTGCAATACTTCAAAAGCCATCCCATCTAGGTGAATTTTGAGAGTATAATGACTTGTATCCTAATATAAATATCCACAATTTTGGTTATTTAATAAATTGCAGAGATGTTAGCTGAGTTGTCACGAAGAGAGAAAAACGCAAACATAAAGCCAGATCCTGATATTGATATCTACATGAAGGTAACAAGTTACATATATCTAGAATGAAACATGTATCTGGTGTTTTAAATCAAGTTTAAGCATTTCAATCCAGGCTGCTGCATCAGAAGGTCAAAAAGCAAACATTGTCACAGATTATACTCTCAAGGTATGTTATCTATTTTTAACACGTCATGTATGGTTTTAAAAAACAAAAACGAGAGTGTAATGTTTGTTGTGCAGATATTGGGATTAGATGTGTGTGCAGACACCATGGTAGGTGATGGAATGATAAGAGGTATATCTGGTGGGCAAAGAAAGCGTGTTACAACAGGTTAAATGTTTTTATTTTCCTTATATGGATCAAAACTAGCATAAAATACTTATTGCTTGTTCATTATTTGGCTGATTTGGTAATTACATTTACAGGCGAAATGATAGTTGGACCATCAAAGGTCCTTCTTATGGACGAGATATCTACGGGATTGGATAGTTCTACGACATTCCAAATAGTGAGTTCACTAAAGCAGTTTGTTCATATTCTACAAGGAACAACATTCATATCTCTTCTCCAGCCTGCACCAGAGACATATGATTTGTTTGATGATGTTGTTCTTCTAAGCGATGGCAAGATCGTGTATCAGGGTCCACGTGAAAATGTGCTTGACTTTTTCGAATCTATGGGGTTCAAATGCCCCGAGAGGAAAGCCATTGCCGACTTCTTGCAAGAAGTGAGTATCACATCACTCTATTTGATAGTGAACATTATTGACTTAGTACAGAAGCAATATATACTGGAATGTCGAAACTGTGTTATAGGTGACATCAAAGAAAGATCAGGAACAATATTGGATGAGAAGAGACGAACCTTACAGATTTGTGACGTCAAAGGAATTTGCAAAGGCATATGAATCATTTCATGTTGGAAGGACACTGGGGAACGAACTTTCAATGCCATATGACAAAAACAAAAGCCACCCTGCCGCTCTTTCAAACAACAAGTATGGTTTAAGCACAAAGGAGCTCTTCAAAGCTTGCATCGATAGAGAAATACTGCTCATGAAGAGAAATTCATTCGTCTACATCTTCAAATCATGCCAAGTGAGTAAATACATTGTATATGTTGAAGTAAAACACACACTAGATAATACTCTGAAAATGATATGCATTCAACATCATCAAAACTCCCACTATAAATACACCAGAATAAGTCTCTAGAACTTTCAAACCATTAAAGAACACTTATTAGTACTAAATAAGAGTTAAATAACACAACTCTTCTTATTCTAAAACTCATAATACTTTATGATAGTAGTAAGACCATTCAACTTTCAACTTCCAGCAACACCAAGCAGCCATAACTCACTTCCAACTAGCCGTTTGAATTACTAGCTTCAACAGTATACGTCTATGATTTGTTGTTTAAACTAATCATGACCAACTTACTTGTTTCATTTTCAGCTAACTATGTTGGCGTTTGTTTGTATGACTGTGTTTTTTCGGACTGAGATGCATAGAAATGGTATTGAAGATGGGGGACTTTACATGGGTGCTTTGTTCTTTGGTGTAATTATTGTCATGTTCAACGGATTTGCCGAGCTTGCAATGACGATCATGAAGCTTCCTGTGTTCTACAAACAACGGGATTTCCGTTTCTTTCCCACATGGGCTTATGCTCTTCCATATTGGTTTGTTAAGGTTCCTTTTTCGTTCGTTGAATCTGCAATTTGGGCCATTTTGACTTACTACGTTATAGGATTCGATCCTAATGTATGGAGGTATATCTATACTTCTAATAGTGTTAGAAAATGTTATATCCTATTTTTAAACAACTTTATTAAATTGGAGGGAGACCACAACATGTTGGTTGCTTACCTTAATTAGTTAATTTTTTTTAACTATTGTGCAGATTTGTTAAATACTACTTCCTACTCTTGGCCATTAACCAGATGTCTTTTGGATTGTTTCGATTCATGGGGGCTGCTGGTCGCAACATGACTATTGCAAATACGTTTGGCTCATTTGCACTTCTCATGATTATTGCGCTGGGTGGATTCGTCCTATCACGAGGTGCTAACTAACTTGGTTATTAAAAAAATTGTCACAAAAGGACACAGGCACTTTTACGGTTTTACCTGTGATCAAAAGGGTAAAAACAGATATAAATGACACAAAAGAATCTAGGAATAGATCTTACACCAATCACTAGTGTGATTACATTTTACTTGCATGTTTAAACGGTGTTACTAAATTGAAGATTTAGTGACACTGTCCAATATGTCACTAGTGTTTTAGTAAATACACTAACCTATACGAGTTTTTCTTTCTCCAGATGATGTGAAAAAATGGTGGATTTGGGGATACTGGGCATCACCGATGATGTATGCGATAAACGGGTTGGCTGCAAATGAATATTTGGGACATAAGTTTAACAAGGTAACTGATTAATTGATGTGTGGATTATATTGTTTCAATTAGGAATGCCAATAAGGGGAATTTATTGTTTCATGTAATAGCCTTTTGGTGATTCAACACTGGGGAGGACTATAATGACTTCTCGAGGGCTATTCGCAGAACCTTACTGGTATTGGATTGGTTTTGGGGCTGTTCTTGGTTACGTGGTGATCTTCAACTTTTGTTTTGCGATGTGTCTCCAATTTCTCGACCGTGAGTTATCGTAGCTTTTTAACTCATTGGTATATATCATTTTAACCCCATAACCTTTGTCTCACATTTGATGTCTATATATGAACTCTACAGCATTCGGGAAAAGGCAATCACATGCAGACCATGATGCAGGAGCTGTTGAATTATCATCCACAACACAATATGCAAATGATGGAAACCAAAACAAGAAGAGAGGAATGGTGCTTCCGTTTGAACCACATTCCATTACATTTGATGAAATCAAGTACTCCGTCGACATGCCACTGGTAACTTATTACCTCACCAAATTAAGATTTGTATAAACTAGATGATCAAGCAACTTTTAGCCATCGCATTATGACAAAATTTGTAGGAAATGAAAGAGGAAGGTGTTATTGAAGATAGATTGGTGCTACTTAATAGGTTGAGTGGAGCTTTTCGACCTGGGGTCCTTACAGCACTTATGGGGGTTAGTGGCGCCGGTAAAACTACTCTAATGGATGTGCTTGCAGGGAGGAAAACGGGAGGACTTATAGAGGGTGACATTTGGATCTCTGGGTATCCAAAGAAACAAGAAACATTTGCTCGGATTTCAGGATATTGTGAACAAAATGATATCCATTCGCCTCATGTTACCGTCTACGAATCTCTCATCTACTCAGCATGGTTAAGGTTGTCGAGAGATGTTAACAAAGACACCAGAGAGGTGAATTAGTATATATCTACTATTTCATGTACATCCATAAACCTACACCTCTTTATTTAAGATGTTTCGTATGTTTACAGATGTTTGTTGCCGAGGTGATGGACCTTGTGGAACTGAACACATTGAGAAACGTGATAGTTGGGTTGCCAGGTATCAATGGACTGTCAACCGAACAGCGAAAGAGGTTAACAATAGCAGTTGAGCTCGTGGCTAATCCATCTATAATATTTATGGACGAGCCAACCTCAGGGCTAGATGCTAGAGCAGCTGCAATTGTGATGAGAACAGTTAGGAACACGGTGGACACAGGAAGAACGGTTGTGTGCACCATTCATCAACCGAGCATTGACATATTTGAAGCTTTTGATGAGGTAGTTAAATAATAACCGCTCTCAAACTTTCATCACTTTTCTTGCATATTTAAAATGGAATTCGAATACTTTTGTTGCAGTTATACTTGATGAAAAGAGGAGGGCAAGAGATATACGTTGGACCTGTGGGTCCAAATTCCTGTCATTTGATCAAGTACTTCGAGGTGAGATACCGTAAAATATGAGACATGTCATTTTTCAAGACCTTTCCATAGGCTCATTGCCGTGTATGTATGTGTATGTGTGTGTGTATATCAATCAGTCAGTTGTGTTATTTGTTTCTCATCACCTGCATTTTCCATGAACCAGGATATTGAAGGGGTGAGTAAGATTAAAGATGGATATAATCCTGCGACTTGGATGTTGGAAGTCACTACTTCATCACAAGAAGTAGCTTTAGGAGTCGATTTCACCCAACTCTATAAAACCTCAGAACTTTACATGTTAGTAGCAAAACTACCTACAATGGAATGTTAGTTGTTACTTTATAGTTTTGTTTTTAACTTGTTGGCATAATAGGAAAAATAAAGCGCTTATCATTGAACTGAGTGTACCACGTCCGGGATCAAGCAACCTCCATTTTGAAACTCACTATGCGCAGCCGTTCTTAACACAAACATTGGCTTGTTTATGGAAGCAACGCTTGTCATATTGGAGAAACCCTCCTTATACTGCTGTTCGTTTCGCCTTCACCCTCGTCATTGCACTCATGTTCGGATCTATGTTCTGGGATCTTGGTAGTAAAAGGTGAAAATGAATCAAAGTTACAATTGCCTTTTTTATTTTTTATGCTTAGATTTGACGTATATACATCTCAGGGCAACCGGGCAACAGTTGAATAACGCAATGGGTTCACTGTATACATCGGTTCTCTTCCTAGGGATCCAAAATGCAACCGCAGTACAGCCGGTTGTCGACATTGAACGAACCGTCTTTTACAGGGAACGAGCTGCTGGAATGTATTCTACATTGCCATATGCCTTTTCTCAGGTAACAGCAGAATTTCCTGCAGTTTACATGAATAATTATAATGGTACATACCATGCATAATCAATTATTTCTTTTGCAGATACTCGTGGAAATACCATATATATTTGCACAAACAATTGCATTCGGTCTTATTGTGTATGGAATGATAGGATTCGATTGGAAAGCCGACAAGTTGTTTTGGTTCTTGTTCTTCATGTTTAGTTGCTTGCTGTACATGACATATTATGGTATGACGGGTGTCTCTGTGACTCCCAATGCCAATGTTGCTGCCATTGTTGGTGCTACATTTTACGGGCTCTGGAATCTGTTTTCGGGATTCCTTATCACAAGACCTGTAAGCACCTGTTGATACTTGACGTGAACCATTTTCTTTGTTGATTAATGTTGCATCCCTCCTAATTGTATTTGTTAATATTACTTACTATATGCATCTGTTCAATTAAGCAAATTCCTATATGGTGGAGATGGTACTATTGGGCAAATCCGTTAGCATGGACGCTCTACGGTTTAATTGCGTCACAGTTTGGAGCTTATGACGATGTGCTAACGAATGGGGAGACAGTAAAAGCCTTCTTGCGTCGATATTTTGGATTCAAACATGAGTTCCTTGGTGCAGTTGCGGGCGTTCATGTTGGTTTCGTGATTCTTTTCACATTTATATTCGCGTATTGCATCAAATCCTTCAACTTCCAAAAAAGATAGATAGAATTAACCAACTCCTTTTGAGTGAAATGGAGAAATAATATGACATTTTGATCACTAAATTCAAATATAAAAAGATTCATCGTTGCATAATTATGTAATTGTATCGATATGATTATCATTATTTTTATCTCATGATATATATATATATATATATATATATATATATAGTCGTGTACCCGCGCAAAGCGGCGGCGGCAACAAAATTATGTCCAATCGATAACATATTCGTTGAGTAGCAATTTGAAAAAGGATTTGTTATATGTACATCACTTTCTTTAGTTTTTACAAATCATACACCCCTTACTCACATAGTTTTGTTAATGACGTGAACTCAGTGATTAAAACTTAATCTTTTATACACATATAATTCAGAAGTTTAGCAGTTTATGCAATTTTTCATTTGCACACATATTTATATTTTTTAGGGATGCTTTGCATTGGTTCTACTGCGTTCAAGATAGTTATTTAAGATTTTAGCCGATGGAATAGAGTTTTTCTAGAGTTATTTAGAAAGTTATTTTTGATGCTATCTTGCTGTCTTTTTGAAACTTTAATGGTCCATAAAACTTTGCTTATTAAGATTTTGGGAGTTATTTGCAGCAGACTTTTAGTTCTTGAACCTCTGCAGTATTAATTCTAGAGTTAAATTGTAGGTTATGATGTAGCACTGTAGCAGTTCTTTTCTTCAAATTTGAGGGTTATAATACGATGCAGATTGACTTGAGGGTTGTGGGCTTTGGCATAAAGTCTTCAAAGTGCAAGTTTTAGCAGCCGTTATGGAAAGTTTTAGAAAGTACTATTTCCTGCAGTTTTTTAAGTTAATTATATGTAGTTTTTTTAAACAGCTTCTGTCATAACTTGGCAGAACATTTTGTGCAAATTGTGGTTATAGAAATAAGAAACTATACATAAATACATGACTGATGAATCTATTTTGACCCTTTATCCATAGAAAATAAGATCCTAAATGTAAATACATGAAACCGCTTACGAAAAAACACTTGTACCTATGAGGAATCTGGGAACTGCCATGGCCATGTCCATGTAGAGGGCTTTCAAAACCTACCTGTTAACATGAAATCCAATCGACTTCAAGGTTAGATTATGTCAGATGAATGTGATTTAAGTTTCGAGAAGTTACCTTTGATGATAATGTGTTGTAGCTACTGATTTTGGCGGTGAGATTATCATCCAACAGAACATTTCAATGTTTAAATCATTCCCGAAAATCCTATGTTGAGTTCTAATGTGCAAAAACTGAATTCCTCTAGAAATTCTCATTGTGATTCCCATTCTGTGTGGCCATTTCAAGATTTATTTCTTTCTCCAATCATTCAAATACCTCAAATAACATGCTGGAGTAACCTGCAAACTTCATAGAGTGAAACTATGAAGAAGAAAAAAATTAAAAAATTTAAAGAACCATAGAATGTATGAATATGGGATGTAAATATATGAACCAGGACTCAAAGAAACAGAGTAGTAAAGAACCTTGGGTGATGCCAAAACATAATTTGAGAAATTGATTCCCTTATCTTCTTTCTTCATAATCAGAAATTGAATCGATCAAGTTGACCTAGAGTAGTACAAACATTTCATCAAATAATTGATGTTCATGCTACCAAGGAAAGAAATATGAAAGATAATAAGTGATTGTGTGGACAAGAATCAAATTAACTTCAACTTACATTGAACTGGAGCACTAACCATGATTGAACCAAAAAATATGAAGCAATCAAAAACATAACTATATATTTAGATGCAGATTTCAGTTTAACGCAACAATAATAGTTGAATTATGGCAGTCATTCAATAACATCTAAGTAAGTCCAAATCGAATATACATATATTTAAATAAAGAAACTTCAACCGCAGACTAAAAAAAGAGCAATCATCCACGCAAAACTGGTTAATAAAGAGAGAGTTTCAAATTTCGTAATCTAAACTTTGCAACACTAAAATCCAAACCTTGAAAGGGAGGATTACCTCATTATATAGTTTAAATTCCAAAAATTAAAATGATTGAAATGAAGCACATCAAATAGCATATGAGAATAAGTAAACTAAATTGATGGTGAATTGCACAAGGGCTAAACTAAATGTTAACAACGATAATTTAAATAGCAAAGACCAACCTGCATCACACTGCCATTCAATAGTATCAATGAACCTCGAGTCCTCGACTTAAGCAGTTTTATAAAAGGGTAACAAACAAGAAAGCACTTTGTTTAATTAAATGAACAAAAGTGGGGTTAATTACTTAAGAATGTACTTTCACATTTTTTCAATCTATTGCAACGTACTTTTCAATTTTAATGAGTAAAATAACAACATACTTTCACTTTAACACCTCTCCCCCTATCCCAATCATGAAATGTGAAAAAAGAGGTGATTCCAACATGTAATCACGACAACATTATGTAGAGAACTTACAGGAGCTTGACATTCAGAAACAGAATAAGTAGCAAGCTTACATATTATATAATGTAGATTCATAAATTTGGCTCACTTCTTTGAAAAAGTAAACTAATAGCTTGCTTAAAGTGTCGTCCATAATGAAACATACCTTTGGTAGGAAGGTCCAAGTTGCAATTTTATCCTCTATGCCAGCAATGATTGGATCCTACACCAAGTGCAAAGAGTTTTAAATGGGCAAGGTACATTAGAGAAAGAGGAATAACGCTTAAGCAAACAGAAGCAAATAATGAGATATTGATATGGACAGAAAAGCCTCCATAAACACAATCAAGAGTGATAGAATGCGAACCAATTTGCACCTAATATGCATAAAACAAAAACTATCATAAAATCACAAACATTTCGCACAAAATTTACCTGACAAAAGGTCAAACATATCAACAAACTTAGGGTAGTTGACTCACCTGAGGTTCACGAGGCATCACATTGATACAATCAGAACAACCAACAAGAAGCTCAGGAATAACCAACGGTAGTATATTAACCGCAACTCGAACACATTGAGATCCATTTTTTACATCAGAACTTTCCATGTCGATTCAGATTGTAAAAACCCTAGATTCGAAAACAACCAAACAAATTCGAATTACACATACATTTTAGTGATTGTTTGCATGATTAACAAGCGTAGATTAAGCAAAAAGAGAAACTTAAACTCGATTATTACCTTCAATACTCGATATGGTTTTCCACTGTGTTTTTGTGTGGGTGTCAGAGAGGAAGAAGAATGAATTTTAAATTTGGAGAGAGGTCACATCAGAGATTTATACAAATAGATGGTTTGGAGTTAAAATCAAAATCTCAAATACGATAAAACCAAAATCTGAGATTCATCAAACAATTTAACATGCACAAATCTCAAATCTGATAAAACCAAAATATGAGATTCAGAGAGATACCTTCGAGAAGAGACGGCATGGCGGGCAGCGCGGTCTGGTGTCGCCTGAGAATGGAAGAGGCGTCGCCGGTGTCGTAGAAGGAAGAATCTGGTGTCGCCTGAGAAGAAGGAGTGGCCGCTTGGCCTGAGAAGACAGAAGAGGGCGGTGTGGATCGGCTGAGAAGGAGGAGTGTACGAAGAGTCAGTTTTAGACTTTTTGTTCCCAAGGCCTCGCCGGTGTCGTCTGAGAAGGGAAGAATCTGGCGTTGCGGGTGTCGCCTGAGAAGGAGTGGCCGCTTGGCCTGAGAAGAAGGAAGAGGGCAGTGTGGATCGGCTGAGGAGGAGTGTACGAAGAGTCAGTTTTAAGTGGCGTTTGGGTCGTAGGATTTTAACAACTCATTTAGGATTTGGATTTTGAAATCCTACTGTGTGTTTGGATAAAAACTAAAATGAAAGGATTTAGCTTCATTTAGGATTTCATATTCCACACTTCTCCCCATTTCATAATGCACTCACTCCCTAATAATTTTAAAATCCTATCATTTTAGAATCCATCATTTTAAAATCATGCAATCCAAACGGCACCTTGGACTTTTTGTTCCCAATAAACGTGCACAGGTCACAGGTGCAAGTCTCCATTGTTGAGTTTGAAATTTGAATACTTATGCATTAAGAATTTGTACACGAAGCTTTATATGATTGTACCTCTTAAAATTTAGCCCTTAAGCTTTAATCAGTTATACATTGTGCAATAAAACTTGTTTCTAAGACATTTGTCTAAATGCTTTATAAAGAAGTTAAGATATATGGTTCGTGTGAGTACCTAAAAAATGCAGAGTACCGTGAGTACCCACGGGTTTCAGATGTCAACTTACTCCGAAAAAAAGTTTTTTTTTTTGAATTTTTTTCCATATTCATCTAGATACAAACAATATAAGGCTATTCGTAAAAAATTATATACATTTACACTTTCTATCATCTTAAAAGTCATGTGAACATGAAAAAAATTTATGTGAACATGCTTAGTTGTGAACACACGTTCACAAGAGTACAATTAATGTGAAAACACACGTATCACATAGTTCTAGTGTGTTTTTATGTGTGATTTTTTGCAATTAGTCTTGTATTATTAATTTAAACATGATTATGAAAAAAAATAATTTTAAGCGAGGTACCTCCAGTACTCCGCAAAACTAGTGGTACTCATTTGAACCCAATATATATATATATATATATATATATATATATATATATATATATATATATATATATATATATATATATATATATATATATATATATATATATATATATATATATATAGATTCAGGTTCAAATAAGTACCTCTCGAAATCAAGTGCACCCGAAGGTACCGACCTTAAAAAACTTTTTTAAAACTTTTTTTCACAAAACCATGTTTAATTTAATGTTATACACATGATATATGAATTTCACATAGATTCACACTTTCTGTGTCCTTAAAAATTATGTGAATGCTCAACGCATATTTATGTGAATGGTCATCCATGTGAATGGTCATTTCACACTATGTGAATGGTGTGAATGATCATTCACATGATCGTTTTTTACCATTCACAAAATTTATGATGTTACTCCTTTTGAAAAAAAGTCTTATAATGTTGTGTTATACATGTCTATTCAAAAAAAATATATGTGAATGATCATTCACATTAGGGTACGCTCGGTACGCTGGAATCTTATAGGTACGCTGATGAACCTGATTCTATATATATATATATATATATATATATATATATATATATATATATATATATATATATATATATATATATATATATATATATAGGGTTGGGATCATTGCAGAACCTTAATTTAGTGCAGAACTATAGAACCAATCTAAACCATTTGATTATTATATAACACTAGGGATAAGATGGTAATTATGCAATTAACATTGAATTAATAGTGGTCTACCAAGTTTTACTGCCCACTTTGACCATTTTTGACTCTTTTAATATCGAAGTTACATGTAGTGTTGAATGTGTGATATAAACTGTAATTCGACATTGAATGATCTCTATAAAATATATTGAATGGAGGTCTAGGTAAAAAAAAATTACGAAAAATAAACACGTAAAATTTTTTCGAAAAAAATATATCATTACTATTCTTATTAAATCAACCAACTTTTGACTACTAATTTTGACCATTATTTTGGTTTTGTTAATTTTGGATGTACATGCAGTTTTGTATCGACGTTTGATATACGACATCAAGTGTTCATTCGACATTGAATTATATCGGTCAAGTAGGTGTTGCCTTGAGGATGAGACAAAGCAGGTGTTGCCTTGAGGATGAGACAAAGCAGATGGAGCTGTTTGAGAAATGGAGGCGCCAGAAGACCATGCCTGTCCTCAGAGC
Organism: Centrapalus pauciflorus; assembly: GCA_020465985.1. Taxonomy (NCBI): domain Eukaryota; kingdom Viridiplantae; phylum Streptophyta; class Magnoliopsida; order Asterales; family Asteraceae; genus Centrapalus; species Centrapalus pauciflorus. The sequence goes on along the minus strand of JAANYP010008740.1, from coordinate 27,598 downwards.
CGTCCATAGTACAGATCAGAAGGCCCTCTTTTATCCGGGTTATAGGTATTTCCCTGCTTGGTGTTAGGAGCCAATGGGAATTAAGCAAGAGAGGCTATAAATATCCTCTCCTTCTCCATAAAGAAGATAAGCACAAAATACATACAATTCCCCTGAATACACTTAATCTCTTGTTTATTTAAGACTTCACCCAGTGTTACCCGGAGTATGTCTTACTTGAGCGTCGGAGGTGCCTCACAGGGGTTCCCCCCTGTGTTGCACACTGACCTCTTCTGTTGTATTTCAGTTTTAAGAGGATTCAGACGACTTGAAGCTGGAAGGAAGAACTACATCTAAACAAATTCAAGGTGTATATAGCAAAAGGAAAAATACGTTCAAACAAATGGCGCGATCCGTGGGACCGGCATAGCCATCAGTCGCTCTTACTTCTTTGTTTTTCATTTGATAATTTTTCGAATATGTTGTTGATATACACCCTTAGAAAATTGTAATCTGCTGGAAAAATGAATGGCTAAACTCTACAACATAGCCTAAAGTTGTTAGTCAGAGACTGTAACAACCTAACTTTTGATCCAGTCGTAAATTCAGTATTTTTGAACTGATAATGTAATATTATTACAAAAGTAATAGTGGGTTATGAAATATTTAATTAAATTATATAAATATTTAAAGTTATGATTTAATAATTATTAAAGATAATTAAATAAAAGAGATATATGATACAAAAGTAATAGTGGGTTAAGTTGCAAATATAATTAGATGACGTATATAAACGTAATTTAGGATTCATTAACACTTATTACTGTCTCTCTCTCTACTCTCTCTACTCTCTCACTACTCTCTCTACCTTCTCTCTAGTTTTCTCTTAAATCGACAGGCCGATTATCAAGTTTTATACATCGTTGAAAAGATCTCGAAGAGGACTACAGGATTCTGCTATTTCACGTGCGATTTCATACGAATTTGAGGTAAGAATCGACACTTTTAGCTTTCATATTTTCGGTTTTGAAGATAAGAATTCGAATTTATCATTTCTTGTGTGAATAAAGCTAATTTGGCTTGAGTTTTAACAAGATTTTGATAGATTATGTATAATAGAATCGAATCTAGGCTTAATACTTAGTATATTTATGATTTTTAGACTTAGAAATTCATGATTTAAAGCTGTAAAATATGAACAAACTCGAAATGCATGGAACAAACTCGAATTCTAGCTAAAATCGAATCATAGCTTCGAGTTTAACCCTAAATTCGAAAGGGGATTCGAATTTAACTCCCCTCATTCGACTTTAACCCTAAATTCGAAGCTAGGGATTCGAATTTATGCCCATATTCGAATTTGATGTTCTAGAATTTAGCTTGGAATTCGAATTTGGCTATATTCGAAACATGGAATTCGAATTTAATCCTACACCTTCGATTTTAATCATATATTCGAATGTAATGCTTTCTAATTTATCCACATGTTTGAATTTAATATATAAATTCGAACCTCACACTCTAAATTCGAATATATTGAATAAAACACATAGACAACGCATAAAATAACAAGATAGTAGCTACTGAGGAAAGAAAGATGAATAGATTTCGCGAAGGACTCAACCCAAGATACCGACATCTGATGAGCGCGATAAAGTATAAGTCCTATCTGGAAATGGTGGAAGCGGCCAGACAGATCGAGAGAGGATACCTAGAGTATGGCGCTCAGCTCTATGCTCCATCACCAAACCCGACATGTCCATCTCCTCCGAAGAAACAGAGATTCGACAGATTCTTCAGGCCAAACAAGTCTCAGTCCCAGCAACCTCAGCAATCTCAGCAGTACAGTTCGCCACAGAAAGTCCAAGCCTATTCCCTCACAAACGAGCCCCGATTTTGTAAAAGATGCAGAAGGTCACACATGGGATTCTGTAACCCAGACGATGTTACATGTTTTGCTTGCAACAGAATTGGTCACAGTAGCGAAGAGTGTCCACAGCGAGGGCTCGAATGTGCGAAATGTGGGAAACGAGGACACTTCATGTATCAGTGTCGCAGCGGGCAACGAGGTCAGACACAATCGTCAGCGGGAGGATCTACAATGAAAAGCTCAGCTGCAACGCCAACCGCAAGGACTAGAGCATTTCAAATAACAGCCGAGGAAGTAAAGGAAACCCTGACGTGGTTACCGGTACGTTCATGCTTAACTCAATCCCTGCTCGCGTATTATTCGATTCCGGTGCTAGTCATTCCTTTATATCTACTGCTTTTGCTCGAAGACTATCCAAAACTCCATCAAAACTCCTTGTGATACTTGATATTGAGACACCCAGTAACAACTTTGTTATGGCTGATTCCGTATACCGAAATTGTACTCTCCCTGTTGACAATATCGTGTTCAACCTTGACCTTATCCCGATTCCGCTGAAAGAGTTCGACGTCATCATCGGCATGGACTGGCTAATGAATAACGAGGCTACGATCGTCTGCAACCGCCGAATCATCAGGATCAAGTCTTCAGACGGCCGAGTATTGGAAATCAAAGGCGAGAAGCGAAAAGGTGCTCACTGCTTCATTTCAGTTGAAAAAGCTCATAAATATCTATCTAAAGGTCATCAATCTTACATATGATATGTCTCATCTGAATCCGTCTCTGAAGCCCAAAAGAAATCCTTATCTGATATTCCTATCGTCTGTGAGTTCCCAGACGTATTCCCTGATGACATATCTGGAGTGCCACCGGAACGTCAAGTCGAATTTGGCATTGACTTAGTTTCTGGTGCGGCTCCCATCGCCAAAGCTCCCTACAGACTTGCAGCTGTAGAAATGCAGGAAATGTCAAAGCAATTGCAAGAGCTGTTAGAAAAGGGATTTATAAGACCGAGTTCATCTCCGTGGGGTGCACCTGTCTTATTTGTAAAGAAGAAAGACGGAACTCTCAGAATGTGCATTGATTATCGCGAGTTGAACAAAGTCACCATAAAATAATAAATATCCTCTGCCCAGAATTGATGATTTATTCGATCAGCTACAAGGAGCCAGCTACTTTTCTAAAATTGATCTTCGTTCTGGATATCATCAGCTGAAGGTTAAATATGAGGATATTCCAAAGACAGCCTTCCGAACAAGATACGGTCATTACGAATTTCTCGTGATGCCGTTCGACTTAACAAATGCACCAGCGGCGTTCATGGACCTCATGAATCGCGTGTGCAGACCGATGCTAGATAAGTCAGTTATCGTATTCATAGACGATATTCTGATTTACTCCAAAACGGAGGCTGATCATTCTAATCATCTGCGACAATTGCTAGAGTTACTGAGAAAAGAAAGACTCTACGCAAAATTCTCTAAGTGTGAATTCTGGCTCAGACAGGTATAATTTTATATTGTCTCGAGCTATTTCCTAAGCGTTCTTTGTTTCAAACAAAACTTGAAATTCTGCTTTGATTTCTTTATAGATCCAATTCGTTGGCCATGTCATATCTGGCGAAGGAATTTCAGTTGATCCTTCCAAAGTCGAGGCTGTTCAGAAATGGCAAACACCTCGCAATGCCTCTGAAATAAGAAGTTTCCTTGGATTGGCCGGTTACCATCGGCGATTCATTAAGGACTTCTCAAAGATTGTTGTGCCACTTACGATAATAACACGAAAGAATACACCTTTCGTATGGGCAGATAAACAGCAAGAGGCATTTGAAACTTTAAAACAGAAGTTAATTCAAGCGCCGATCCTAGCCTTACCAGAAGGCAATGATGATTTCGTTGTCTATAGCGATGCATCTGGTACTGGCTTAGGATGTGTTCTAATGCAAAGGGGAAAAGTAATTGCCTACGCTTCAAGGCAATTGAAGGATTACGAGAAAAGTGCACCAACTCATGATCTTGAGTTGGCTGCCGTCACCTTTGCACTGAAGATCTGGCATCATTATCTTTATGGGACTCGGTGTCAGCTTTACACCGATCATAAGAGTCTTAAACATCTTTTTATTCAAAAGGATCTAAACATGAAACAGCGTCGGTCCTTGGAGCTTATCAAGGACTATGATTGTGAGATCCTATATCATCCCGGCAAAGCTAATGTTGTCACGGATGCTTTGAGTAGGAAAGTATATCCAGAAAAGTGTTGCTATGCCCTGACCCCTGTTGTATTCTCTTCCGATCTTATTGAAGACATCTGATCTGCTCAATCTGAAGCACTGAAAGAAGAGAATCTCTGCTCTGAAAATCTTAAAGGGTAATTACAGTTCTTAACTATGAATCATTTGGGACTTCAATGTCTCAAGGGAAACCGAATCTGGATTCCTAAATATGGTTCTATTCGCAACACTCTTCTATCTGAAGCTCATCAGTCCAAGTTATCTATTCATCCTGGCAGCTCAAAGATGTATTTTGATCTGAAAGCTGATTATTGGTGGCCAGGAATGAAGAAAGACATCGGTCTATGTTGAAAGCTGCAGAGTATTTCAAATGGTTAAGGTAGAACACCAGAAACCCTTAGGGGATATGCAACCACTGCCAGTTCCTGAGTGGAAGTGGGAGCATATAACCATGGATTTCGTCACTAAATTGCCTAAAACCAAGAGACAGCACGACTCCATCTGGGTAGTCGTGGATCGATTAACGAAGTCAGCACATTTCACATCTAGATTCTGGCAAGATCTGCAAGACGGGATGGGTACTCGTATCTCTATGAGTACTGCCTATCACCCAAATGCAGATGGCCAAAGTGAACGTACTATCTTAACTCTTGAAGATATGCTTCGTGCCTGTGTTCTTGATCTGAGTGGTATCTGGGATGACCACTTGCCTGTGGTCGAATTCTCGTATAACAACAATTATCATTCAACGATCAAGATGGCTCCTTTTGAAGCTTTGTACGGTCGAAAATGCAGAACTCCCACCTGTTGGCGCGAAACAGGTGAATCACCGATAGCGGGTCCTGTCCTTCTACAGTTGACTCATGAAAAGATTCAACTCGTTAGAAGGATCATTCTTGAAGCTCAGAGCAGGCAGAAGTCGTATTATGATAATCGACATAGATCGATAAGTTTTGCGGTTAACGATTGGGTGATGTTGAAAGTATCCCCAATGAAGAATGTGGTGAGATTCATAAAGAGAAACAAGCTAGCTCCGAGATTTATTGGTCCGTTCAAGATTGTCGAAAAGATAGGAAATCAATCTTATCGTCTTGAACTGCCAGCGGACTTATCTAGAATACATCTTGTATTCCATGTCAGTCATCTGAGAAAGAGCTTAGCAGACGAAAGAGAAGTTCAAATACCACATGTTAACTTGCAAGTTGATGAAAAGCTTCGAGTGGTTGAAGAGCCGGGGTGTATTTTGGACTCGAAAACCAAAAAGCTTAGAAATAAAGGAATACAGATGGTGCTCGTCTAGTGGAAACACCACAAGGGTTCGCATCAGTCTTGGGAATCTGAAGATGTTATGAAAGCTGCTTATCCCAGTCTGTTCGAACATAGCTAACTTCGGGATTAAGTTTGTGCGTGGTGGAGCCCATTCTGTAACAACCTAACTTTTGAACCAGTCGCAAATTCAGTATTTTTGAACTGATAATGTAATATTATTACATTATTTGAATTATAATTCAATTAAGTTATGAAATATTTAATTAAATTATATAAATATTTAAAGTTATGATTTAATAATTATTAAAGATAATTAAATAAAAGAGATATATGATACAAAAGTAATAGTGGGTTAAGTTGCAAATATAACTAGATGACGTATATAAACGTAATTTAGGATTCATTAACACTTATTACTCTCTCTCTACTCTCTCTACCTTCTCTCTAGTTTTCTCTTAAATCGACCGGCCGATTATCAAGTTTTATACATCGTTGAAAAGATCTTTAAGAGTACTACAGGAATCTGCTATTTCACGTGTGATTTCATACGAATTTGAGGTAAGAATCGACACTTTTAGCTTTCATATTTTCGGTTTTGAAGATAAGAATTCGAATTTATCATTTCTTGTGTGAATAAAGCTAATTTGGCTTGAGTTTTAACAAGATTTTGATAGATTATGTATAATAGAATCGAATCTAGGCTTAATACTTAGTATATTTATGATTTTAGACTTAAAAATTCATGATTTAAAGCTGTAAAATATGAACAAACTCGAAATGCATGGAACAAACTCGAATTCTAGCTAAAATCGAATCATAGCTTCGAGTTTAACCGTAAATTCGAAAGGGGATTCGAATTTAACTCCCCTCATTAGACTTTAACCCTAAATTCGAAGCTAGGGATTCGAATTTATGCCCATATTCGAATTTGATGTTCTAGAATTTAGCTTGGAGTTCGAATTTGGCTATATTCGAAACATGGAATTCGAATTTAATCCTACACCTTCGAATTTAATCATATATTCGAATGTAATGCTTTCTAATTTATCCACATGTTTGAATTTAATATATAAATTCGAACCTCACTCTCTAAATTCGAATATATTGAATAAAACACATAGACAACGCATAAAATAACAAGATAGTTAGCAAAATGAATATATATATATTAATATATATACACTGATCCTTTGAGAACTTAATGAAACAAAGAATATGAATGAAAGAATGATTTATGAATGAACAAGTTATCAGAATCAGATGAAATAAAGATTTAAAGACTAAAAGATGATTATATTGATATGATATGATAATTCTGGACAGGTTCAGTGAAATTCTGAACATTGATTTAAAGATTTAAAAGCGGGTCAAAGATTTGAATTGACAGAGAATGGATTGACAAAGATAAAATCCTGAGATAACTCAGGTGGCAGATTTTACATCTGTTTGATAAAGACTCAGATCAGTGAGTTATAGATATTCAGATTTAACATGCTTGAATTTCCGGTTGAGACACATTGTTGATGCTAGATTGATTTGACATTCATAATATCAGCTGGATTGTGACCTGTGCACACCATGGTTGGGTGTTGCCCAGTTGATCATGATAGCTATTTGATCATCATTTCATATGTTATTGCATTTAAAGTTCATTTCTGATACTGCTTTGAGACTACTGCTATCATGACTTTGATTACATATGCTTCATCATTGCATATACTTGACATATTGATTCAGCTTGATTAGCCTTAACGGTCTATTGTTCTAGACCTGGCTATTTCACTAGTTTTATTGAACTTGGTAATGACCTCCGATGTTCCGCCACGTTGATTTACTGGTAGCTAGCCCAGTATGTGGCTGATCCCCACGATTTAAGCGTGAGCGTGGCTTGAACATCATCCGACTCTATGACTTCTATGTCTCAATCATGAGGGCTGTAGCGGCAGCCAAGACATATCACGCTAGACTGATGATCCGCTTGACAATGCATGTTAATTTGAAAATCTATTTACTCACTAAGCATTGCTTACGGCTGTTACTTAACATTTTTACAGGAAAAGACAAAGGATAACACACCTGCCGGACCTAGTTCTTAGGTCTTACTCGATCAAGACAGGAGTTCTCATAGACCTCTACTCAGCAAACCCCTCTTTGGTACTAATTGGATGATGATAAAATGGTGGTCTGGGTATATTTATCTTGATTATATGATGACTTGAATTAGATTAGACTTGTGCCCTTTATAAGTTTAATTTAAAATCGGTAATCTGTATTAAACTTAAATCCTAATAATTTGTACTGTAATTTAATATTCCGCACTTAATTACTCTATCTTAGTTATGGTTGATATAGTATTGCATGATGTGGGACCTAGACTCGTGAGAACTGCCCCGTAAGGGATGGTCTTCACAGAGCCTATCGGTAAGAACCTTTCTAACCATGCGTGTTGGAGCATTGGACGCAACAAACTATCATGTCCCATGATTTCTTCCATCTCCACTTGGTATCCAGGTTTTATCGTTTATTCCACTCTCTTACCTATTCATGTCTATTAAATCTCTATATGGTTGTGAAAGTGTTAAACCGCCTATTTATTGTTAAACTTATTCAGCGATTAATCTTCTTGTTAATCTGAAAATAAGATATAATAGCAATAATTTATGGTTCCAGATCTATATTATGAATTTTGACAATAATTTCGTGAGTCGGAAGTCTGGAAGTCAGACTTCCGAGTGACTTTCGCCTTCCAAGTCTGAATGACTCATCTTAGATATGTTTTCTATTAAAGAAAAATATAAAAATAAAAGAAAGAGAGATAATAGCTTATTTGAAAAGTGACAAACTAGATATTTTTACATAAGATGGAAATGAACAAAAGATTTCTTTTTACTCTCTTTAGTACATCATGGACAGTGATGTCTTTACAAAAACAAAGTGATGAAGAGACCACTAAATGTTAAAGTTGAAAATCTAAAAGGGATAGAGGATTTCACCTCACACCCTAGTCAAAGAGATGTAGGACAACACTCTGACTTATGGTCCTGAAGTCTGATAACCAAAAAACAAAGTTTCTTACTTGTAATCGAAGTCTTCTGACTTCCATGTTTGAATGATATTCTAATCAGAATCTCTTGACTCCTGTTCCTTAATTTCTAATTGTGTTTTCATATAATAACATTCTTGCAACAACTTCAAACATCTTGTAAAAATCATCCACCGTTTGTTAAAAGCATTCTGCCTATGGTGGAGACATTCTGGCTTTCGAGGAACATTCCCTCCGAAGGAAGCTTCTTGCATTTTGATAGATAACCTCAGTTTACACCTTTGGACCCCTTAGTCGGTCTCCGACCAACACCTTAGTCAGACTCCGACCAGCACCTTCTGACCCCTTAGTCAGTATGCCGCCTAGCACCTTCTGACCCCTCAGTCAGCGCTCCGACCAATACCTCAGTCAGAGCTCCGACCAAAACCTTCTGACCCCTTAGTCAGTATGCCACCCAATACCTTCTGACCCTCAGTCAGAGCTCCGACCAGCACCTTCTGACCCCGGCCTTTTGACTCATTAGTTAGAGTCTCCAGAACCATATCTTTCGATCGTTCAACCAAAACATTGAAGCATGTCATAGGAGTTCTGACTCCTCAGTTAGATACTCAGAAGCATACCTTCTGACATAAATCCTTTGACATTTTTATCTTTTATTCAGAACTTATGGATATGACCTTCATGTAGTTGATCATACTCCATTACTTGAGACCATGTATATCTCTGTTAAAAACTTTAACACTTGACTTGATTACCTTTTAACGTTAACCTAGAACCCTTTTGAGTAAAATCTTCTGAACCTAGTAGGTCATTCATGTAAGTTTGCCTACCTAAAACATACTTGTATTCATTTTTGATGACTTCTCACACGACTCTTATTATTAATAATGTTTTATATAAATAATACATTTTCCAAACTTTAGGGATGTAAACGGTTCCGGAACCGGACCGAACCGAACCGGAACCGATTTAACCGAAACCGAATATTAAAGATTGTAAGAACCGATAACCGAACCAATAATTATAATGCGGTTCCGGTTCCAGTTCGGTTATGGTACGGGTATTTCGGGTACGGAACCGATTAGAACCGAAAATTAAAAAATGTATATAATTCTATCTATTATAACACGATATAAACAAAAAAACATGAAAATATAATAAGAGAAGTGTCGATCATGATGTTTTCATATAAATTTTGTAGTTTCACCATCCTAAAAATATTGTTCCAACAAATGATTTTTTTGGTTTTCACATTGTGGGCTTTTAAATCATTTCTTAATTTGCATATTATGAGCTTTTCAAATAATCGGTTCTATAACCGATAAAACCGATACCCGCAGAACCAATAACCGAATAACCGAGAACCGAATATTGAAGATTATAAGAACCGATAACCGAACCGAATACTATTAATCGGTTCCAATCGGTTCCGGTTCTGGTTCGGTTCTGGTTTCGGTTCGGTTTTTCGGTCATTCCACACATCCCTACCAAACTTTATTTGAAAATCTATGTTGGAATGAATACCGTAACTCCATTACTCAGGTCACAACCTTTAGTTGCCTACCTAAAGCATACTTGCTTACACAACTCTAGCCATTTAAAGACTAATATACAACACACCTAAAGATCAATGATACGATTGATTGACTCATCTCATGTTATTTATTACCTTTGCTTCTATTGGTTAAGTTGAACATCATCCGTAGGAGGTCCCTCCGATTAGATGACTTGTTACATTTCCGGGAATTGATATTTGATTTTTCAAGCAAAAAAAAAAAAGAGAGAGAGAATGGGGAAGCATATGATGACTCTTAGAAGCAATGTTTTATTCATATTTCTTTAAAGCTTTCCCAATTTGACATTATTGTGTAGTGAAGCTTAGGCATATGTACCTACATAATTAACATAATCATATTCCATTTAGCACTTTTTACCTATAGATTTTTTGGCAGTTACCTTCGACGCTACAATCTTTGGAGAAATGATTAATTGCCTTGTGTGTAATCTAGTAGAACTCTGACTTCCTCTCATCTAGTGAATCAATTTTGATTTGTCAAAAACAAAAAAAAAGGGGGGGGGGGAATGAGTATAATAGCTCTTATGAAAAATCTTATTCAAATTAGCTTAGAGGCTTCTTAATCCGATTTTATTCATCATATGGTGTCATTAAACCCATATCCAAACATAGACCTCTTAGCAAAACCTCTATGATCCTTCGTCTAGTCTTTAAACGTGAAATTCCCTCTGAGTAGAGTCCCTCCGAATCCCTTCTTAATGGAACATTCAAACCTTTGACCACTTCGAGTCACAGTTTTAACGTATATTGGTCATACCGTTCATTAGATTAATTATTCATATGCCACCTTTAAATGTATTTCTATACATGGCTCCGATCATATTAACGACATCATACTCATTTGCATACCCTCAGCTATCTTGAGTCAAACCAACTAGTCATACTTTAATTCATACCTATTAAACATTAGCTACATTTCTTGTTTGTAATATCGGCTTCATTCTAACTGTCACCTAAATATTTTGGTCAAATTAATATCAGTCTCCATTAGCCATAGTCTGATTTCTTTACCCCCGAATAATTTACACACTAAGGACCAACTCAATACTAATACTACATTTGTTTTTCGATGCACAATTTAACTCTCTAAACATGTGCCAGAAACCTCTGAGTTATGATTAACTCCTATTGGTAGAATATGATATATATACATTTTGTAAAAATTGTAGGTATAGAGGTAATTTATATAACCTCATTTAGTTATAGGACTTGTCTAAGTTTTTTTAACACATACAATACCAAATTGCCTTATGTAGTAGGCAATATTGTTATACTTGCTACTAATATGTCATGGTTATATGTCACATCACATCAAAAGTTAATATACTTCAAAGTATTCTTTAGCTAATGACAGTAAAGTCTGACTTTCAACATCTACCATTTAGTCAGTAAGCATTTTCTCGATCTTCTAGTTGTGCTAGCCCTACATTTGGTCAGCAAGTGTTACATCTGTCAACTTCTAAAACAAACATTTCAATGGGTTACAAACTCACATTTAGAAGAAACATACACCTTATCCCGATGAGTCAATGAATGCTCATGAGCACCGATGTTGAGTATAAGTATAACTAGTCGATGAACAAGACTTAGCCACTAGTCTTACAGTCATGAAACTTTACATCAGGACGCCTTGTGAAGGCCAAATTGTAAGTGATGTTTAATCTCGGAATATATTTCTGAGCCGAGCTCCAACCCGTACTTAGCATTGAACCATGATTTTTAAGACACTTAGCATTTTACTTCACACATTACAAATATACTTTGTGGGTTATCATTTTCTTTATTTTATTTGTCAACCATTTTTAAGAAAAAGTATTCATACATAGGGATACAAAGTATGAGACCGACTCATATGATTGTTTTACAATATGTTATATCTCTACAAACCTATAGTTGACACGTTATAAATCAGTATCTTCTAGCATTTGGCACAACTTAAGTTTTGGAACCATCAAAGCCTTAGTCATGGAATACCGATTCAACTTCAGATTCCAAGACTCCAACTAGAGTTCACACTCCAACTAGGTTCACTCTGGCGTTCGATCACTAAACCTCCAGTCAAGTGACTTCCTAGGTGTAGTTGTTCGACCGTATTCATTATAGTTAAGGTCCTTATATCTGGTATTCATTGTACACCTAATCTCTCCCTACAGTCTTACTACATTATAATGGTAACTTAAACCTTGGGACCGGTACCTTTGATCTTAAACCTCTCATTTTGAGTCACAACCTCTGCCTAATGCATAACATGTCGTGTCTCATCAATGAGACAATATAAAAATAATAAAATTTCCAAGGACATACCAATGTTACGACGGTATTTATTTATTTCCTATATCTATAAACACATGCACCAATATAGATATTTTACTTTCAAAAGGAAAATGCTTACAAATTTAGCATACACCATGATATACATTTTTTTTTGTTTTCTAAAAAAAAAAAGAAAAAAAGGGAGGGGGTGAATATGTATAGATAGAGTTTTGTTGTATTTATATAGTTACCACTAACAAAATAAAGAAAAAGTAAGCTCCAAAAGTCACTCATCAGGGCCATTTTAGTAATGTTCTAACTTTTAGTAGTAAGTTTCCTTCGCCTTCTGGTAGAATTCGTTTGATCATCGTTAGAAGTCTACTAAGTGTTCCTTCTGCTAAGAGTATTAGAGTCTGACCCTCAGCCTCTAACTTTAGTCTGCAAGTGATAACTCTAACCTTCAATGTTCTAGACTCCAGTCAGCAAGTGTGAGCTCTAGTTTACATATTTCGAGTTATTTTGAAACCATCATATATTTGAACATCTTATTAGATCTCATTCTGACCTCCCTTTGAGACAACCTACCTTCTGGGGGACATGTTAGCATTATATACGCATGTTATATCTGATATACTCAACTCAATATACTATATATGTATGTTAATAATATTACATGTAACATTACTATCTGAAAATATAATCAATTTAACTTTTGTCATTTTAGTTCAATACTACTAATGGTGTAGTAACATTGAACTAGGGGATTGTCATATATTACAAGTTTTATACAAAAAGACCATATAGACAAAAACATAAAATAAAATGGAGTAGTAACATTGAAGGAGTTTGATCTCCTTTCTATCGGTGTGTTACCTTCCAGTCAGAGGGCAACACCCACTCTTTCTAAAGGTCGAGTTTGCTCCCTTGATAAATTATACCGACTTTGGTCACCATATCAATATAGAAATGGGATAAGGTGTATGATTCTCCAAATTTCTAAAGGAAGACTTCCTACAAATGAAGATTCCCTTATGAAAAGGAGTGACCAACTTATGCCCTACGTCTAATTCCACCTCGTAAATATTGAAAAGCTAACTTAATCTTAAGATAATATATATGTCCCTTTGGGCTCCGGGATCCATCTTCCTCATTTATGAGCAAACCTCTAGTAGGAGCTTGTTCCTTATTGTGTCGACACCAAGCTGCTTATTGAATACTTTCCATCAGGAATGTGTTCCTCACACTTCTTGAACACTCTCCATCAGGAGTTTGTCCACCCTGCATATTGAACACTTTCCATCAGGAATGTGTTCCTCGAACTTTTTGAACACTCTCCATCAGGAGTCTGTTCCACCCTGCATATTGAACACTTTCCATCAGGAATGTGTTCCTCGCACTTTTTGAACACTCTCCATCAGGAGTCTGTTCCACCCTGCTTATTGAACATTTTCCATCAGAAATTTGTTCCTCGCATTTCTTGAATATTTTCCGCCAGGATTCTATTATGTCCTGCTTAATGAACACTCTCTATGAGTTAGTTCATCACACTTATTAAGTCCATTAGGAGTTTGATGGCATACACTTGGGTTTTGTGGCCCAAAATAAAATCATGTATCACTTCAATATCAATAAATATATAAAATAAAATAATAGGTATCAGTCTGAACTGCTTGATCATCCAAAACACTCGGAATGGGGGGCTTGTTGGTATGGGTAAATCACCCACTAAGTGGAATCTTGATATTGATTGACATGAGTAGAGGGATGCATTTGATTGGTTGCAGACCGGCCCTCCAAGTAGCGCAGGTTAAAGGTCAAGATTCCTATATTGTAAGGGATCCCGCTTAAATAAAAAATCGCCGGATATGACTCACAGAGACACGCGAAGGACTCTGAAGCCGCCATCTGGACTCCTTATCATGATTATGACGTCAGGAGCAGTTAGGCTACCCGGCGCATCTGAGTATTTTTTCCTTTTTTATTCCATTTATATCCAAAATAACATCAATAAATATTTCCCACTTACTCGGAGTCTGAGGCTCTAGACTTCTAGAACTTCAGACTCGGGGGCTTGTTTATGTGGGTAAAATATTTATCCATATAGAGGAAATTCCAAGAAACACTTTTTGGAAAGCTTCTACATAATCTTACCTCTGAGTCAAGTAGGTGTTGACTTGAGGATGTGACAAAGCAGATGGAGCTGTTTGAGAAATGGAGGCGCCAGAAGACCATACCTGTCCTCAGAGCCGTCCATAGTACAGATCAGAAGGCCCTCTTTTATCCGGGTTATAGGTATTTTCCTGCTTGGTGTTAGGAGCCAATGGGAATTAAGCAAGAGAGGCTATAAATATCCTCTCCTTCTCCATAAAGAAGGTAAGCACAAAATACATACAATTCCCCTGAATACACTTAATCTCTTGTTTATTTAAGACTTCACCCATTGTTACCCGGAGTATGTCTGACTTGAGCGTCGGAGGTGCCTCACAGGGGTTCCTCACCTGAGTTGCACACTAACCTCTTCTATTGTATTTCAGTTTTAAGAGGACTCAGACGACTTGAAGCTGGAAGGAAGAACTACATCTAAACAAATTCAAGGTGTGTGTGTGTGTATATATATATATATATATATATATATATATATACACACACATATACATACTTATTATATAAGAAAGGGTGCTTATTTACTGTAGCTATCTCTTATATAAGAAAGCAACCACGTATCTCAAGGGAGTTTTACATTCCGCAGCTTCAAAGTGATGCTTTGCATCAAAGTGATTATTATTGATAAATATCTTTCCCAAGCCTTCCCTTAAGCAAGCCGTGGATAAACTGATACAACCACCACTTTCGGTTGTATTATAAATGATGATAAAAATAAACTATTTTATAGGCAGGCGCAAATGTAACAAGACTATGCGATCAGATTCCAAGAATTAAAAATGAAAACTGTGTTTAATTGTTTCACAAGAAGTTGCTTGTACATCATGCTTTGTTTCTTGTAAGTCTTAAAATTCAAGATATTGCATTGTGAAGTTGTACATTACGCATGACAAGTTATGTACCCGCGCAAAGCAGCGTCGACAACAAAATTTTATTGAGTTGCATATTATTTTTTCCAAAGATGAAGAGAAAAGAAGATTAAATTCATAGATAAGATGACATTCTTGTGTAAACATAGATTATATTTTTTTTAGATATTAGTTATGTTTCTCATATAAACGTAAAGAAATAGTGGTTACATCATGAAATTAACCACGAGCCATAAATCCATGTCGATTTTTGAAATATACATTCTTTCAATAGACAACTTGATTTTAAACAAAGAATTTTTTGGTACATTGTAGACCATTGAGACTTAAAGATGAGAAAAAGAAAAGAATATAAAGTTATCACCATATTCAATGACAAGGTTCCAGTTTATCGCTGCAAATTGTAGTTGCAGAACCCAATGTTTTACAAGCAGTAAGCCTCCTAACCTGCACTTACATAATTACCAACCACATAAAACAAAATACACAAAAAATCAATGGCCAATAGATTTTAAAAAAATTATCTAATCAGTACAACTCAACATGTTAGTAATCCAAAACCTAATTCAAAAAACCCATTACAAAACAATGGGCAACATCTCTTTGGTAACAAATGTAAACAAAATATATCATTTGGCAGTATGCATTGTATGAGTGCAGAATAAATCAAGAAAGATTCAAATGATACTCCTGCAGTAAAACATAACAACTTTAGCAACATTATATTGTCTCAGCCAGCACAAGCTGCCATTACGTCACTGAGCTTCTTACTGATGCATGGCGTCTCTTATCATCTTCTCTAGCATTGCCTTGTACGAGGATTGTGCTTCTGCTAGACGTCGACATTTTTCTCTGCATTCTTGGAGTTGTCTTAGTGTGTCCCTAGCTATGACAAGGGCTTGAAATGGAGTCGTAACCATTTCTGGAATCTCATTTTCTTTTGACATGCCAGGTCTTGATTTTCTTGCAGCTGCAAAATGCAAAAAAAAAGAGTAAAATACTGAGGGTCGACCCATTTATGTTATACGGGCCGACTTGAGTTACATTTCATCATTCCAATGCATACTGGTTTATGCTAACATGTTTAATAAGCCAGATAAATAAAAGGTAGCATTTAGAACCATCTAATTTGCTTTACTGAAAACATTGAATCATATACCAAAATCATAGTTTCTGATATGATTTAACATGCTAGCTATTATTCAAGCTAAAAAGAAAATGATGAGTGTTAAAGGGGCCAACCTGATTAGTTTTATCTTGCTCTAGACCTGTATATGAAAACATCAAAGCTAAAGCATAGACATTTCTTTACCTATAACAGAATTCGTGGTGTGTCTTCTGCTGACATCAATGGACTGCAGAGTTAATAAAGCGTCATTAGACTCCTTTTTAGACACAAAAATAGCAGCTAGAGCTAACCCTGATTTCTTCTTTGACTCATTAGACTCCTTTTTAGGAGTCCATTATATGCAAGGATTATGGCTGAACTCATGATGTTGCTGCACCAAAAACATCCATATAATCTGCAATCCAATTCATTAAACATCACACTTTCATGCTATAAGTTTATGTTTGATGATAGATTAAAAAGTAGAAATGTGTTGAATTCATGGTACATGTTTAAGGGTCATTAAGACGTATGATCTAAGGTTGAATCAAGGCTGAAAGTACATAAATTTTTCAGCTCTAAACAGGGCGTATTTGTACTCAACTAAGGCAGAGTTTCGGAGTCATGGACAGACATTTCAAAAGTGCCTAATGGGTGATGTTTAAGGATTACTATTTATAAAATTATGTCAAGGCTGTTGTTGTGATCATTTTCTTTCTGTTTTGTAGTCAAAATGCACACACACTCTCCACTGTTTACTTAATTTATTTACATGTAGGTTGCTAATGCTAGTGTTAATTAGTTCTGCATTACTCTCAGCATTCTTTAGCAAGTCAAGGATAAATTTAGCAGATTTGGAAGGCCAATATCCTTGTCCATTTGAATGACGATTCTTTGCTTGTGCAGGGGATAGCTTGTTTATGGACAAGAACATCCTCCAGGTATATTTTAGCCTTGATTTAAGGCAGCTTACAAATAGCATGTGCAGTTTCAATTAACATTTCATATCCCTCACTTCTCCACCTTTCTTAATCCACTCATCCCCTAAATACTTTAAAATCCTATCATTTTATTATCCATCATTTTAAATTCGCTCAATCCAAACGGCTTCTAAGTAGTAATCTTACATAAAAATAACATGTTTGATTTATTATCAAAAATCATCCTTTTAGTTATTCCCATGACTATATCTCGGTTAATGGCCCAACTCAACTCTATATCAAACAAGATTCGAAAGAACCGTAAGTAAAAAAGTTAATAAACATTCCAAATGAGCCACTTTTCTCAAAAATCCATTGGGCAGCCACGTTAAATCATCAATATCTAGATGACGGTATCAAAATATATTCAAGCTTGAAATTTATAAAAAAATAAAAGTTAAAATAAAATACAACTCAAATAAGTTTCATTGTACAAGCCAATTTTATTTTGTGTTCTTTAACATATAACAATCAAACGATGAACCGGAACCTAAATTCACATACCACATTATTTCAGCCGAGTACTTTATTTTACGTTCCAAATTTATAAAAGAGAATCACACACACACACACCAAGAACTCAACTGAAATAGTTGTAATTCATCTCGTCAGCAATCAAATGCATATATGTATAACACATATATGTTTTATGATAATTTTCTAATTAATGTGTCCTAAAAAAACCCCCCCTAGCAGCTTCTGCGTTTCTGTCCCCTTTAACATCTATACCCCGAGAATTAAAATGTCTTGGGGTCTTGGTTAATTCACACAACAGCTACATCAACTCAGTTATATATATATAGCTAGGTCTTAACTTATATTGCAGAAAGTACAACCAATTAATGCAAGTTCTTGAATTTTAAGTCATACACGTTTAATAGACAAATGGTACAAACCAGTAATGCAAGGGAGTCTACTTTTGAATCTTGAAAAGTTGTGGAAATCGAAAGGACTTCTTTGACTGACTTTTCAAGAAGTGGTGCAATGTAGCTCTATGTAGCTCCAGATTCTAGAATGTCCTTGTTATCTACAAACTCTATGTATCTCCAGTCAATTTCCTCTTTAGTGTATATTTCTTGCTGCATCTTGAACGCATGTTGTATGAAAGGGACAAATAACTGAAAAATCAACTATATGTTCGCAAAACATATAATCATATATGATAATATTTGTGAAAAACACATCAAGTCACACCTGATTAAAGTGTTGTTGCAGCTTCTCATTGGTGAAACCTGACAAAAAAAACATTGCAAAAAGATTAATGAGTGACTATAAGTAGCACAACCTATAGAAACATATACAAAGCGCATGTAAGCAATAAAAGCAATATTGCGCATGGTAGTCTTAACAATAGAAATTAACGGTACACATAATCTTCTATGAATCTAATTACCTGCAAACATATATAACATTTAATTATTTAGGCCGGGATGGTAGTCCTAAAATACAATAGCCAAGATAAAGCTTGTAAAAAAGCATAAAATGAATATAGTACCATATTTGAAGGGCAAAAAATACAAAAAAAAGAAAAGAAAAAAAAAGAAGCAACAAAATTAAAATGAATATAGTACGATATCTTAAAGATCCATCATTACAACAACGATATATATCTAATGAAGAAGCATTAGCAAAACCTTATATCATTACCTAAATAGAAGTGTCATTCCAGTACAATTCACCTCTTGTTAAACCGTCGTTAAAATTAAATCTCTGTATATGACAATATGATGAACCAAAGCACATAATTACCAAGTTTAAAAAAAAACTGGTTGCACCTAAATAAGAATACCATACCATTGCAATGCACCCTCATTAAACCCCTTGTAAATTCTAGTTATCTGTTTACAACCAAATGATGAACCTGAACACAAAGTTTCCCATAAGAACGGATGTTAGAAGAAAGAAAACTGGTTGATTTAGAAAGGGTTTCATACACCGCACTACGACTTGAATGTCAATTTGAATTTGAAGCAGATCTTCTTTGGTGTAACCCAAGATTCCCTTCAGCTTTCCTTCAGATTCCTCCCTGTGCACCACAGAACCAAAAAATATATTATAACCATCTTATATAAAAATACGCAACAAAAAAATTGTGTACCGATAACACACTTACTTGATGACAACTTTGATATCATCAGAGGTGGCTTCCTATTCCAATCTCACAGTAAGATCAACGATGGAGACATCAATAGGCGGGACACGGAAGGACAACCTGGTTAACTTCTCATTCATTTGTACACATACACAATCCAGATTGTGTCCAGATAATAACAGAAATAGTCATTGTACTAACAAAAGTTGCAATAAACTTTAGGAAAGCAAAATTCAGATTACATGAGAACCAGATGATATAGTAATTATGCATCCTGATTTCTGCTTATCATAAGAAGACAGTCGTAGATACTAATAGGTATGTGTAAACAACACACATTAAACCAATCGTCTTCAAAAATTCTTGTACTGCAAAATTCTAACAACACGACGAGCATAGGTAGCGAAATTACACAAAAATGGTAACCTGAGCGAGAACTGGTATAGGTACACCAGATGCTTGGATGAAGGAAACAACTTCTGCGCCACTAATCCGACTGTCTTGATCCAGTTATCCAAATCGGCTCTATTGAAGCATAATTTAAACATGATCATATTTGGTGCACCACCCGCCATTACTTTCACCAAAACGATGGGTTTCAGGACCAGAAAATTACGAAAATCGAAATCGAAGATCTAGGAGAATGGTAAAAATGAACAGCATGAAGTACTCAAATTCATAATATGCAGCAAAAATCTGCAATAATGGGTTTTCAGGGTTCGATGAATCTAGAGAGAATTGTGTCAGAGTTCTTAGAGCCTCAGAGGGTTCTTCTCTTGCACCCAGTAACGTGAGCGAGCTGCCATCATTGACGAGGAAGGGTTGGGAGGTAACTTCATCGGTCGTTATGAACGATAATGGGGTGGGAATGGGGGTGGACGGTGCGGATCGAATGGTTTTGGATAGTGTGGTGGTGTGATTGTTTTGTGGGGGCCAAGGAGGTTATAGAGAGATTCGAGAGGAAGACACATGATCGTTTCCCAAGCATCTGGAGAAGATGACTTTTTTGTTTTCCAATGTCACCGTTAAACAGCTTTCAAATTTTAAAAATTTCATTCAACACTGTAATGAGTTGTACACCCAGCTTTGTCAAGTTGCATGTCTTAAAATTCAAGATTGGGCATCAAATACTTGTACATAATGTAATAAAAGTTATTTTTATCTAAATGCTTTATACAGTAGTAAAGATAAGTTGTGTTTAACTAAATGTTTTATTAGTAGTACTAGTACAGTACCCGCGCAAAGCGGCGGCGACAACAAATATTTTTTTTCGACGAGTTGTTCGTTTGATAACAAATTAATTTTTTAATTTTTCACATTAAATTTTTTAATGGTTTGATTCGATTTAGATAACTCAACAGTAGGTCTAGAATTATAAAAGTAAAAAAGTTTAAGTGGTGTTTGTATTTAAAAGAATCTCTTCTAATCTGTTATGCGTGATCCCTTATATCTATCATGTTCGGTTTGACCTCAAATCAGGTTTTAGAGTTGATAATTGATTTTGTATAGTTTTACTCGAATAGAATTAGAGACGAGTTTGTGTAATAAATTACTCGACTCAATAGACTCGCAAGTCTAATAGATGCTAAGTTTATAGGTTTACAAATTTACCATTCATAGAATAAATTACATTTTATGCAATTTTTATATTATAATTCATTCTTGTAAATTTCATATCTCAATTAATTTATGATGGCTTCAATAATTTTACAACAGTTTTAGATCGTAAAGTTGATATACTACATTTGTCATGTTAAAAATTAAAATGTTTTTAAAAACATATAAACCATAAAAAATTAAACGAATGAAAAAAAATCCATATGCACTAAATTTACGTGATTTATAATAATGTAATACAAAAAATTTATGTATTTTTCTCCAAGAAATGATAGAATAGTGGTCCACCTCTTTATTGGTTCGAATTAGATTTTTTTACCTAGCTAGTCCTCCTTTCTTGCCGGTTTATCTTATTTGACCATTTGTTTCACTTTCACACATGCGTCACTCTTCACTCACAAATAAACCCTAACAATTTGGATGTGTCTCTCGACCGTACGAGGGACAAACAGTCGACGGCTTCTGGTTTCCGACCACCGATGACGGCATCTGGTCTTTGATTCATTGGATTTGTAATCAATCGAAAGCATCAATCAATGGCTCCATATGAACTTAAGATCTGGAATCGATCGAAGGCATCGATCAACGATTTAGGATTTGGAACCATTGTTCTTGATCTGGGTTTGGAAATCTGTTCGGATCAAATCGCTCGTGTTTGTCTATGGATCTGGAACAAACACACTTGTCTTCTCCAAATCTGGAGTTTCATTTGAGGTTTGATTTGGGTTTCCTTTTCGATGCTTTTCATGTATGGTTTCCCTTTCGATGCTTAATGTTTCGATCAAGATGTGGAGTTTGATGGTTTCGAAGTTGATTTTGAATTTGTTGAAAGTTCCAGATTTGGATGTGTTGTAGATACATCATTTATGTTAAAAAAATGTCTATAGATCTAATTTTTATTTGATTTTGATGTTTACAAATGTAATTTGTGTATGCGATTTGAGTTTGTTTTAAGTTTAATTTTGGTTTATTGGTTCTGAATCTCGTAGGAGTTTGCTTTAAAAAATTTCGAGATCGGAAGCCAAACGTGGGTGGTTATATGTTCTTTGTATGGATCTAGTTTAAATATTTTAAAAGGTTTTAAATTTGTTGATGGTATTTGGTTGTTCTTTGAACACATCTATCTTGATTTGTTTGTTTAAATCCTTTGAATCCTCATTCCAGACTTCTAGTCATGTGCTTTTTTTATTTGATTCCAACTGTTGGTATGTAGTTGGACTATCCTGCTTTTATAGTTCTGTATCTTAACTAACATTTTTTGGCTCTATGTTATTATATCCTGCTTTTATAGTTCTGTATCTTAACTAACATTTTTTGGCTCTATGTTATTATGAATTATCCTCTTTGCAGATATGTTGGCTAGGGCTTTCTATGAAACAGGGTTGATTCTCATTGTTTGGGGTAATAGATGTTAGGGTTTCATCTTATGGTAGGGGTAGAGTTTTGTCTTATGTGTTTTAGATGACGTTGTTTAGATGTAGATTTGATTATGAAAATATATAACATATTGTAGGCAGACCATGAATTGTTACTTTTCTGGAAGACTTTGTAGGCAAACCATGAATTGTTTTGTAAGAGCATTGAAATTTTGAACAAATAAGGGTTTTGCGGTATGAATTAACAAAGCAAAAAAATAGTGAGAAATCTCAAATTTACTACTTGAGATCTAACATGTCTCGATTATAATGAATCAACTACCAATCTACCATAATAATAGAACTTATTGCCACAAATTTACAATCATTAACCAACTACAACTTGTTTAACATTATTGGCTATGTTTATATCTATATGTTTTTTTTTTCTGGTTGATGAGGTTGGCATACTACAATTTTTCATATTGATCTATTAAACGATACATGGTCCTTGTCATTTCTTTAGCCTTTGTATCTACGGGCTTTGAACACAAAAAGCAATACATATGTAGTGTTTTTTTTCTTCTGTTCTTGCCTTATTTAGTGTTATTATCTATTTAAAATAAGATGTGTGGATTCATGGACAGACAAGCAAAACACAAGATCAGTCAACAAGGAGCACACAAACAAGGTATGAAATATTGCATCAAATCTGTAAATCAGAATGTATAAGAGATCACTCATTTCTTTCTCTTTAATGGAGTTTGCTCCAACTTTTTTAGCACTTAGAAAGAGAAAATAAAGACAGCTTGGAAGAATTTGCAGATGCAAATTGAAAGGCGTCAATCTTAAAACAGATGCATGGGGATTACACAACTGTTGTATCACTTGTATGGTAAGTTGCTCAAATTCTTTTGACTATAATAATGAACTATGGAGAATGATATTGTAATATCTAGGTTTTGTCCTAACTTAATGGTTGTGGGTTCAAGTCTCAATGGAGATATAGGTGGTAATTTCATAGGTACCCTTCCAAGAAAACAAAATCTTGTGATCGCTTTTTACATTAAAGTTAGTAATTCATGTCATTTGCTAGGCTATTTTTATGTGTATCCAAACGTGAAATGGTTTGTGTCCAGTTTTTAGGTCATTTACATTCTTGTCTGGTTTCAAGAGCCTACGACACGGATCATCAATCAAGGTCGTTGCTTGAAGCAGCTTCAATGATAGTTGAAACCAAGTTTTCTTCCGTCACCGACTTGTACCATTCTTTGCTCATTGTCTATCTCAATAATTTTCTTCAGGAACTTCCATAGGCCCTTCTATAACACATATTGGCATCTCATTTCACATGCTAAGGGGGTGTTTAGATGTGCATCTTGAATATAATTATGTGATTATTGGTTGATCAAAAGAAGGCATTTAACTTTGATAAAATGTGGTGTGGGCGACGGTGTTTGGATACACTTCTCTTGCTTGAAATTGTGCTAGTCACTTGTAATGGCATTATTTGTTTGGCATCTTCTGATTTTTGGGGAATTAATATTAGAAAACATAAATTAAAAATACAGTTTTTTAAGTAATTTTATTTATCATTTATTAGCCTGCTAAAGTTATGACAGCTACTATTAAACTCATTATTTAACCCCCAAATAATTTGGTAATCATAAGTAGAAGTAGATTCATCACATAGTATATCCTAGTTATAGTTACTTAAAGTCACAATAATAAGTTAATCACTTCTAAAACACACATTCAAACACATGTTAAGATTGAATGTTGTATGATAATTATGATTTCCAAGAGGAAATGGACATCATCCAAAGTTATCCATACTCTTCTCCCATATCCATATGTATATGCGTATTGCAAATACATATATATGTATACATATCAATACAAAGGTTGAGCATTTCTGCAAGAAATGTTTAAACACGATACATAAGAAATGCAGTATTATTACTTAAAGAAAAATTCATTATAATATAAAAATTGTAATCACACTGTTTTTTGGACAAAATAAAAATGATAAAGTGGGTTTGAAGAATAGGTAATGCATCCCCTTGAACAGGATACTACATTCAAAAAAGTTTAGAATATATATAAAATTTTCTAATCTTTGTGTTGATAATATTGGCAGCAACACTCATGTTCACTTTGTTGTATAAAATTTCGTTGAGCTAATGTAGTTCTGGTTGAAGGTTTGCGCTTATCATAGTGGACAGTGCAACTGCCTTTTATAGAACCGATTTCTCTGGCAGAGGAGAACTATCAGCCAGACGAATGCATCTCGTTTTTGAGGAGCCTTCAGAAGTTAGCAAAATCGTCCAACAATACCAAAGCCCGCCCAACAAGCCAAGGTATCTTTTATCTTTTACATTGACTTATGAGTATGTTTGCAAGTGCGTATTGAAAGTGATTAATGGACAATTTTTAATCATGATCAACTTTGTATCATTTTGTTTATTTATAGGATTTTAACAAACATTGCAAATTAAATTGCTGCTACTGCTGTACTTTTTTACAAACACTGCACATTCAGCTTTTTTTTTTTTTTTTGCTTTTTTCTAAACACAGCAGGTTAAAATTCTCAAAATCGTCCAACAATAGCAAAGCCAAACAAAGCCAAGGTATCTTTTATCTTTTACATTGAGAAGTGATTCTTACATAAACCAAAAGAAAAACGAAAGAGAAGTTGATTAACCAAAATAGAATCGAAATGGAAACGAAAGAGAAGTTAATCACAACTCGTTTGTCCATTGGTTTCTGTAAGTAAATGAAATGAATTATGTTATCTATGAAAACATATACAAAGGATATATGTTTTGATCGATGTTTATTTTCATCTCAATGTTAAAAATCCATGTAGTTTTGACCATTTTAAAAGGAAGTGATAATTTCATGAGTCAGTGTAATATGTTTATGTTCATTTTTTTCACCTACTTACAATTTTCATCAGTCAGTGTAACATGAGGTATTTTAAATCTATGAATTTTCATCTCAGTGTAATAAGTTTTGTGTTTGTTTTTTTTCATTTTACAGAAACTGATGAGGTGTCTTTGTTGCGTCAACAGGTATTAAGCTTCGTTTTTTTTTTCATATTACAATGTAGCATTTACACCTTCATAGAGAAGTGATTCATAGAGAAGTGATTCTTACATTTACTTTGATAAATCACGAGCAGGTTTGGCCGTTTGGGGAAATGATATTTTTCTGTAATAATTAATCTGATATTTTGGCAATATAATAGATAGTTCTAGAACCCAACAACTTGGAGAATTGCAAAAGATGGTTTGGGGGAATGGAAGAGTCACTGGGTTTGCATGATTGGCGTGACAGCTATGGCAGCCAATGGGTTGTAGTCTGGCAAATGGCATGCATTTTTTTGTATTAATTAATCTGATATTTTTTATAACTTTTGTACACTACTGGGTTGTACTTTTGCATCATTGAGTTGTAATATGATACCAGTGAGTTGTACATCAAAATCTGTACTTTTTTTTTTGCTTTAAAGGTTGTACCTTAAGCTTTGTAAGTGGTAAGTCTTAAAATTCAAGAAAGCAGCTTTAAGAAGTTGTACATTGTGCAATGTAACTTGTAAAAAGCTAAATGCTTTATAAGTAGTATATATATACATAGAATATGGTTCGAGAGAGTACCACCTAAATGCAGCGCACCAGAAGGTACCACCCTAAAAAAAACTTTTTAAATTTTTTTTTTTCATAAACATGTTTTAATTAACATTATGAAGATCGTATGTAAATTTCACATACATTCACATCTCCTAGCTCCTAAAAAATGATGTGAACACACACTTACATAATTTTGAAGACATGTGAACATGCATTTATGTGATGTGTGTTTTCATGCACTTAGAGTGTTCGGATTTGCGTCAAATTCACATATGATCTGTGTAATGTTAATTAGAACGTGTTCATGAAAAAAAATTTCAAAAAAATTACTTTTAAGGGTGGTACCTTCTGGTGCGCTGCATTAGAGGTGGTACTCACTTGAACCTAAATCTATATATATATATATATATATATATATATATGAGTTAATTACAAAAATGGTCCCTGTGGTTTGTATCAAATTTTGGATTTGGTCCCTGAACTTTTAATTTTGCAAAATTGGTCATTATCATCAAGGTTTACTTTCAAGATTGGTCCCTCATCCATTAACTTTAATTTAAATACCCATTTTGCCGTTGCTTATATTTATGCTTTTGAGCCTTTTAGTTTCAATTTATTAACAACTCTTTTTTTATATATAAAACAAATAGATATAAAATATATTAAAAGTATAATATCATTAATCAATTAGAAACAAAAAAACAAATACAATAAATAATATCTACACTTTTATATATATATATATATATATATATATATATATATATATATATATATATATATATATATATATATATATATATATATATATATATATATTTATATAATTTTAATTTCGTTTCGCATAATTTTATACTTTATACTATATATTTTTTATGGTATATATATAAATATACCATTTGTTTGAACGAAAACATTTTGAATTAAATTGGTTCATCATTTTCCTTTTCATTAAATTGGAAATCGGAACTGCTAGTCATTAAATAGAAAAAACAACCACTAAATCTAGTTTTAATGTTTTTTTTATCAGTTAAAACAATTAAAAATTTCAATTTTTAATTTAACCAAACAAAAAAAAGGTCAACCAGTATAGTTTTATAAAATTTTCGCTCGGAAAAAACAACGAACAATTTCGATCTTAAATTTAACCATTGAAAATGACGTCAACTGATTTAATTTTAAATGTTTTCGCTCTGAAAAAACAATCAATCAATCTATAAAGTTTTTAAATTCAAAAAATGACGAATTATTTCATTTTTTAATTTTTCTTTAACGGATAGAATAACAAATCATTTAGATTTTTAATTTAACTTAATATATATATAATTACGCAAACCAAATAATAATTTATTTTTCGGAACGAAAAACAAAAAATTATAGAATTGCAAATGCTTATTAAAATTATAAAATTTATGAAAACTATATATAATATAAACAAAATGATGCAAACCGATTAAAAGATATTATATATATATATATATATATATATATATATATATATATATCACATAAAAATAACTATAACTAAAAATAAAAACTGGAAAAAATAATACTTTTTTTGT